>JACJUM010003317.1:12170198-12197394 GCA_020976665.1 Heortia vitessoides
CATAGATAGGCCCATAGATAATAATTAAAGAACTAATTTCTTTACATGTATTTACGTATTCTATTTGTGATTTCACTGTTGCCTGATGTCCGTAACACAAGTGGTTCATGCGACTTATCTCGAGAGTATGATTTTTTTAAATGTAATTTTATGTTTCGTTCTAGATCTCCCGAACAGTCCATCAAGTGATAAATCTGTTGAGAATTACGAACAGAACACACCCGTGTCTGCTCCCAATGGTAAAATCAAAGTGCAGAGGAACAAAGTTCAAAGGTACGACACCTCCGATCTTTATAAACCGAAGCTTCATTACTTGTCTAGGCGGAATAATGTAAGTTAATATACTGTTATATGGGATAATGTCATATATATATATAGACCCGAAGTATGTAATAGAGGTAGGTTGACGTTTGAACGCGGATTGTTTGAGATGTTATAATGTACAACGCCCCGCGGTTTCGCTCGCGTTAAATTGTAGAACTTTCATAGTAACCTTGCACGGCAGGGTAAAACCTTTTAAGGGCTGATTTTCGTGAAAAATATTTTAAATGTGTTTCATTACAAAGGTTCTTCAACTTTCATTGAAGAAAGTTGAAGTTCGTTTGAAGTTATCAAATACATAATTTTCATATTATATTTGCATTCAGCCATTTAGGGGATGAATTTTCGAAAATCCTTTCTTTATACTCCGCTACGTAATAAAAGAAACCTATATGCAAAATATCTAGTTTCTAACTATTCTAGTTTAGGCCCTACGTTGATATGTCAGTCAACCAGTTCTTCACTTTTCCTTTTCGAAATCGATTTAAACATTTTCTTCCTACCAAAACTTATTCAATCCTTGGTTTTACCCATAATTGACTATGGTGACATGTGCTGCACTGCTATCTCTCACGAACTCCTTAATTGGATCGTCTAAAATAAATTGGATCGTCTAATAAACAACCGTCTTCCTTTCATTGTCAGTTTGCGTAAATACGATCATATTTCCCATTATCGTTCTCTTCTCTGCTGGCTTCCTATTCGTGAACGTCGCAAAATTCGAATTCTAACCATATTATTTACAGTACTTTTTAATCCGTACGCATCAACTTACTTTAAGTACAGATTTCATTTCTCTGTTCTTTTAATACTCTCTCGCATTAACACTTTCTCATCACTCTAGTTTTTTGTCAAACTCTTTTACAGTGACAGCTATACGACGCTGGAATAAGCTTCCGTTGAATATTAAGCAATCCCCAAACAAATTTATCCCGAAACGATTTCTCCGTACATACTTTATTTACTGATCCTGCTTCTTTAACTTTGTAACCCTATTTCTGATGTACGTTATGTTATATATATTTTTTATTGCACGATTTTGTAATATTTTGTCCGATAAAGTTTAATAAATAAATAAACTAAATAAATGTAGGTATAATAGGTAACACTAGCGACGCTAGTAGAGATAAAATATACCTTAGGCTACTCGCTAGAAATGAGGCTATATGTTGGTATGAGAGTTTTTAGAATCGATGATGTAATTTTAGAGTATATTTGTTACAAACGTACAAAAATATACCTTTTAATATTTCCATTTTAGGTCGAGATTTGTTTTATTTTATAAATATAATATGATTTTATTATTATATCCCACATCCTTACTAATATTATAAAAGCGAAAGTAACTCTATCTGTCTGTCTGTTACTCTTTCACGCCAAAACTAATCAACGGATTTGATTGAAATTTGGTATACAGATGGTCTAGACCCTGAAAAAGGACATAAGCTACTTTTTATTGCGAAAAGGGGGTTGTAAGGGGTTAAAAAGAGGTGAAAAGTGGTATGACATTTCTTAATGTTAAAAGATAAAACCATAAAACTTTGAACGAATACTCTGCATCGCCGCCGCTGCCGTCGGTCATCGGTCATCGGTCGTCGTCGCGCACATTCGTCGAAGTGTGGCGGCTGGCAACGGCGCTGTCGCGCGGTGGGCGATCGCACGAATCTAACTATGCCCATTCGAACGGGCAGACACGTGAGGGCAGCCGTCGTTGTCGGACGCATGCGATTAGAGCGCGCTACAGAGAATTACATTTTTCGATCTAGTAAAATTATTTTATTGTTTCGTATAATTTTTTAAGTAAGTATTTATTATTAGTTAGGTCCTGTAAATTAATTTTGTACATCACTACTAATATTATAAATGCGAAAGTAATTCTGTCTGACTGTGTCTGTTACGCGTTCCCGCTTAAACCTCTAAACCGATTTTGATGAAATTTGGCTCAGACAATCTTTAGACCCTGAGAAAGGACATAGGCTATTTTTTCATTCGAAAAAATGGTTGTGAGGTTTCGAAAAGGGGGTTGAAAATTGTATGCAAGTATCGCTATTTTTGGAGCTAGAAACTTGAAACTTATTTTTAAAGCCATTAATTCGATATAAATAAACATGACATTCAAAGTTTATATAGTGAAGGTGAATTTCACGCGGACGAAGTCGCGGGCACAGCTAGTAGATATACAATCATAAAAGATCGATGTGTTGTAAAAGATTATGTTGTGACAACAATAGAGAAAGGAATGTTGAGATCGTTTGGACATGTAGAAAGGATGGATGAATGTAAAATGACTGCACAAATATACAGAGAGGAAATGAATAGAAGAGTTGGTATAGGACGACCGAGGCGAACATATCTTAACCAGGTAAAAGAGGTATTAAATCAGGGCAAGGTCAGAAGTACCAAGAATAAGTGAGCGTGTATGAAAGGACTAATGCGAGTAAGGGAAACGATAGAGTTATGCCAAGATCGTAACGTGGAGATAGATCCATAGTCTCTGCCTACCCCGATGGGACAGGCGTGATGGCGCGATATATATGTAATATCGTCTATGTTACTCCAGAAGTATGTAACTTTTCATTATTGAAAGAATTTCCAAAATCCGTTTGTAGAGATTGTTCATTACAAATAAAAATACATGCCTTGTCTCTTTATAGTATAGATAAAAGTATTCATTTTATTACGCACAGAAACAAAAATAATAAACATGCAACACCCAAGTACATTTATAATCACGTGTTTTTTAAACTAATGCGAACAAAAAGTCTTATAGCAGTCTTATCATTGCTGTTCCATTTGAAAGGGTGAGAGAGGCAGTGAAATTACTGGGTTATGTGACACCATATCTGCAAGTTACCAGGTTGGCAACGCGTTAGTGATATGACGAGCGTCTATAGGCTACACGGACGCTTACTATCCTGCGAACTGTAAGCTTGTTATTCGACCTGGTATAATATAAAAAAACCACATAACCAGTAAATAACATTAAGCTATTTTCTATCTCCATATTCTAACGAATTAACCTACGCGGCTGAAAACGCGGAGCGCTAGTTTTTCCTATACTGATATAATTATAACGCGATTATATCATAAACGGTTGGTCCGATTTGAATAAAAAAAAAATGATGGATAGTCCATTTATCGAGGAAGTCTAGTTAGTATACCTCCCACAGTCACAATTCCAGGCGGACAAAGTCGCGGGTTTTGCGTTACATTATATATTCTCAAACAAACCGTATTTAAATACAGTGAAGTCGTTATTATAAATTAGAATGTAATTGTTAAGCTTACTGTGTAAGCCTATCGCAAGGTGTTGCCATTAAATTCACTCATGCTATAGAGTAATTTAAAAATCACTGACCATAATAATTTGAGAATTTCGAGGATTTTGCTTTAAAACTTGGCATGTACATGAAAAATATAATTAAATTAAGCATTTTTTGATGCATTAAACCTCTAAAGTAATTACTTGGCATACTTTGCTCAATATGGTAATACTCTGTAGCTAGTCAATAATATGGCAACATCATGTATTTTATAGTCTGGTTCTGTATAAGCTTATGTATTTGAGTCAATCCATCCTATGTAATGTGTACTTAAACATACATTGGGTGTAAGTAAGGCAAAGAAACGATAACCTAAATAAAAATTTACTATTATAATTCGCTTTTATATAATATATATAATGTTACAATATCACAACATGATACATTGACCTGTCTCCGAAATAACTAGTTTAAAATATTGTGTATCAAACAACAAAGGAATCACAGATGTAATACTTACATTTATATTTACCACCCAGACACGAAACAAACAAAAAAGTTCATCACATAAACATTTGGTTGGACCTGGTTTGATTGAACTTACGTCCCTTCGTATGCGAATGAAATTGCGATACATCCCTACTCTCTCTATTTAAAAGTAAAAACTTTGAATTTAAATCAGCCTATCATCATGATCATAGCAGTCGTAAAACTTATGGGCAAGATTCCCCCTTTTTGAAGCCTATGCCCAGCAGTGGACATCCAATGGCTGTAATGATGATGATGATTTGACCGATGACCCTGACACCCTTATTGGGTTATAAGATTAATTTGTAGGTCACTCGCGTTAAATTGTAGAACATAGTATCCGGTTTCATACTAACTTGCACCCCCCGTTGTACCCCTTTTAAAAAGTACCCATACGCCCGGCGTACGGTTAAGGCCCTGCGTTGATATGCCAATCAGTCAGCTTCTCCTTTTATATATAGTTTCCTACTTTAATACTAGTATGCTGGCACCAGGCGGGTCTTAAAACTAAGTGCGCATACTTACCACCAGAAAAGAACTGATGGAATAAAAACTGACTGTGATTATGGTTATCTCCAACTTCATTTAAAATTGACCATTTAAAACCGAGACATTAGCGTTTGTAAGCCCTAATAATAATATATAATAATACATAGGTGATTGATTCAAATATTGAAAGGAAATTATTATTATTAGTTTACAGAATAGAATAAAAAAATAAAATGTTTATATATACTGCACCCACGAATGCATTGTAGTGAATAACACAATGTACGTAACATTGTGTTATTCACTGCCATGTTATTGTCACCGATATTATTTCAATTTTGTTCAACACATTGGATTTCAGAGCTAAGGCCGTGACGTCATTAGTGTGTAAGAGTACGTAACGTTCGCGTTAAAAGTTTTTAGTGCAAAAAACCTACCCAACGAAGACACAGCCTTTTATATATCTTTTAAATATATTTTCTTATCTACTATGCCATGACGTTATTGTTCTCTATCGTTTGTTTTTATGTATATGATGTATACACGGTACATATAACAAAATAATTTTTTTTTTTATTTTTGTCTGTGAGGTAATCTCTGAAACGGGTGGACCCATTTTGATAATACTTTCACAGGCAAAAACAAGGAGTAACTTAGGCTATATAACATCACGTTACGACTAATAGGAGCGGAGTATCAACCAAATATGTGTCAAAACGGGCGAAAAATATACGTTTTGTATGTGAATATGCTGCAAATGTCACTATTCCACGCGGACGAAGTCGCGGCCGCAGCTAATATAAAAATAAATTTTGTATATAATATTTCGTGTCGTCTGGGTGTTTGTATTCGTCCGAAGCGTCTCGAATGATTCGTATGTGTATTTGGAAGATATAAGAATAATGCGTAATGTATATTTTCCGCTAGCTTATTAGGCGATGCCTATACTTTTGATTATTTTAAAAAATTATAAGAGGGGTGAGAATTTGAGGTTGTGTTATGATTTTTAACCGGTTTATTTTACTTTTAAATAATTTGACCCAAAAAATGAATTCGGTAAGAAATCAAATGTTAAATTAATTCAGCCTGTTCAAAATGTTAAAGTAGAAGTGCAGTACATAAATCTGTTAACTTTTCATAGACAATTTTATATATAGACTTTCCATAGACTACATATAGAGTACATTGTTCTTTGACGTATTTGGCAATTGACGATCAAACCTTAAGGTTGCCTAACTTGCGGGCAGTTGTTGGACGTCAACGAGGCCGTCGTTCCATCCATCGTGCACTCTTAAAAATCACGGAGTCAGGTGAATGTATGAGATATTTTCCAAATTTATTATTAGTTTTATTTTGGGCCAATTTTTAATGATATTCAACTGTAGGTATATCAGGCTCTACGAAAAAAGTAAATTGTAGACTTTTCATAACCAGGAGGCCGATGTGGTGTCTTAGACGCCCCAGGTGTTTGTGACATTGAAACGAAAATTAAATGAAATAGGAAAAAGAAAAAAATCTGATTTTTTAAGAATCTAGCGAGACGCGACCAGAAAAATGTTGAGCATCCCTGCTAAAGAGCTAACAAAAGCTATTTGACCATTAAAGCTGGTCGAAATCGAATTGAATCGACTTTCACGCTGACTTAATCGCAGGATATCGTGAGATAGTAATAATAAATAGTTTAATTGAGTCAGTGTCAGAAAAAGTTCGATCGTTGAACTCTTAAGATAATTTTCAATTATTGAAAACGTGTACAAATGATTGCTTCCGAATGTACTTACGAATAAATATTAAAAATTATATAATATAAAATATCTACATTTAACTGCTTTAAAACGCGGTAAATTAAACTTTTTATTTCAAACTCTTTCCAATGACGAATATAATAAAACTCATCCTCAAACACGTCGTATAAAAAAAAATGTTAAACCGCGTTTTAAGGCCGTTAAAACGGAGTTTATTAATACAACACGCAATGTACATAGAAACTCATGTTCCTCCTGTAGAGAACACCAATTTTTCTTGCATGCTTAGGTATAATTGAAACGGATTGTTTGGCGCCTTGCAGACGTTACGGTGTCAGCTTACCATAAAGTACAGACTGATGTATTATTACTACTAGATGTGTAACGCATGTGTGTACGTAAGCACTGGCTGCGTCGTCGCGTACCGGAACAGACCGGTTACTACCGGCTCGATCAGTGCTCACAATGCACATTTGCGTATTTTAAAGTGTTACGAATTTTGATATATTTGACAAATTAACACTTTATCTTCGAAAATAAGAACTTTTATTACAGCTTAATTAGAATGATAGATTTCAATAGTAGCGTCGCACGAGTTATTGGCATTATAATTTGTTATTGATATTGTTTTTTACGTTGCAAAACTTTTAAATGTAAAGCATATTAGATAAAAGTATGTAGTTAAATTAAGAAAACATTAAAATAATGTGTAATGCTGTGCAATGCTGGCTGTCGGTTGTTTAGGCACAAGTTTGCGTGGCGCCATTACAGTACTTAACATATTACTCGATTGCTCCAAGAGTATCCATTGAATAGATCATATTCAAAAACTGTAAGAAATAGATATTAACACGCCTTTCATTTGTTTGAGGATGACTGCGATGGTAGAAAGTACCATCGTGTTATAAATGGGAATAGTTTAGATATAAGAAAAAAAAAGGATGTTATAAAAGATTGTCAAAGATAACTATGAAGAGTATGTTGTTTTAACTAGCAACATTGATTGTCATCTGTTAAGAAGTATTCTTAGTATTGCTGTATGGAATAATTCTAGTTGTGTTGAATTCGTTGTGTATCCCCTTTGGGGGGATTATAGTGAATACGTTTTGCGAAGACTGTGATGTCAATGTTGTTGTTTGATGTTTTATGTTTGTCCTAATAAACAATATAGAGGAAATAATTTAAGATCTATATGCTTTATAATATATTTATAATGGTAGATATATTAGAAGTAAATACAATATTGATGATGTAATAAAATTAATTGATGAATATATTGTACCTAATTTATTTACTGCAGTTTTACTTTTAAATCTTTAATTATCTTTATTAGTAGTCGATTTTATAAATATCAGATGCTGGACTTCGATTACCAAACATGGCCGCCGCCAGAACTATTTTCAGGAAGGTGCATCTGCATTTACACTAAGGTATTCAAAAAATTATATAATGTAAATTATACTTACATAAAATATGCTAATATGTTCATGTACCCTAGAAAACCTTTACAGACCAACCGGAGTTGATGGGTACAAAATATGTAGTTTCTAAATTTTTAATTTATTTTATTAGGCACACAGCTCAACACTAAATATATGAGATATTGGCAAGTTGTGACTCCACACGGATATTTGCTTAGCATGATAATATTAACTAGCAAATACTTAATTTAAATTTTATACATCAATAATAAAGACATAATTTTCGAATATATAATAATTTATTAAACTAAACTAGATAATTATCAATAAAAATGGTGTAAAAAAAGAAATATAAGAAAAACAAGATACAAACTTAATAATTGAGATTTAATAGAGGGTATAGATGGCCACTTTCTACATATTTAACCTTTTCATTTAGTTTTTTTTTTCGTACGAACCTATTGCTGGACTACTCAGACGCCAATTCCAGCGAAAAAAGAGGGCGGGACCTCTCATAAATGAGAGGTCCGATGGACGATTTCATCCCGCGTACCCCGCGCCCGGCCGACCAAGGACGCCTCTAGAGGCTCGATCTAGGCTCGGGCTGTGATCGTTGTGGTGAATTCAATTATGAAATTCTGCAAAAGAAGACGGACAGCCTGGAAGCTCTAGGGTAGTCGGTTATCGCTCGTGGGGGCAGGGACTGCACGCGTTCGCCGGCGAACGCGGTGTACAGTTTTGTTATACGACTTCATGTGCAGTGTCAACGATCGCGTTGTTCCCGTGTGAGGGCGGGGAAGGGCTGCGATTTTCGCAGTAATCCTATCGGGCGGATCATCTCAGACGTGACGTGTTCTGCGATGCGGGTTGCAAGTGCACTTCCATAAATCTCTGATACCTTTTGACTGATCTTGTTGCATTAAAAAATTGTTTGTTTTCTTTTTTTTTCAAAAGCGACCAAAGAGCATTATGTTAAACCCATTCCGTACATAAATTCCTAACTTATTACCAGATATTATTTGCATGAGCAGAACATGCCTGCATTGGTTTTAAATAGTTCTTTGCTTTCCGAATACAAGGTCATTTAATAATTATTCAGTACGGTTTGTACACAACGCATTCTTTGCCTGGTTTTACGTTGTCAAGTATGTGTTACATTTCAAAATATTTTCCTTTTGTTAGTATTGTTTTTTTTATTAGACCAGGTCGACAAACAAGTACATAGTCTGCGCGATAGCAAGCGCCAGCGCGTTGTTAACCTTGTGACTAGAAGATATTGTCACATAACCCAGTAATTTCACTGCCAAACAAACCGGCAAAGCAATGCAAACACTATTTTTTGGCGATAGAAATAGGAAAGTGAGGTACATGCATACGACCTTTGTATGCTTTCTGAGCATTAAAGTATACTGGTAGCTAGGCATGTCAGAAATTAATTGGATTTTGAATTAATAAAAAATAGACTAATTAAAATCTGATTTCTGAACGTATTTTTTTCGTTTTTTGTCAAGTTTACCGGTAAAATTATTTCTATTGATATATTAATTAGCGGAAGCACTCGAGCTTAAAAAATGTGGCATTGTTCCGCTTTTATATAAATCTACATAGCTTACTAAGCCACACATCAAAATTTCGCGATCGATTAATCTTTAAATGCGAAAAATTTATTTCATAGTTGGCTTTGTGTTGCTTATCCCTATTTATATATAAATGCGAAAGTAACTATGTTTGTCTGTCTATCTGTTACGCATTTCCTCTTAAACCTTTCAACCGATTTTGATGAAATTTGGCATAGACGATCTTTAGACTTTAAGAAAGGACATAGGCTATTTATTAATTCGAAATAAGGGTTGTAAGGGGTCGAAAGGGGGGATGAAAAGTTGTATGGAAGTATCGCTATTTTTAGAGCTACATACTTGAAACTTATTTTTCAGGCCATTGATTCGATATAAATAAACATGACATTTAAAGTTTATATCAGTTGAGGTAAAGAGGTATGGTACCCAAAAAAACTATTTCACGCGGATGAAGTCGCGGGCACAGCTAGTAGTATATATGTAAGCTTATCTGTTGCTGAGTAAACTTCAACTGTTTAAATAATAATAATTGCGAAATACCGTATCTATCCTGATAGGGCCTTGGCGGCTTTACCCATAGAATATCTGTAAATAACACTAATCGTAATTTGTATTAATGTACTTTTAGAGACATGTTTTAAATTGTGTCTTTCATAGAACTTTTGCCTTTTTGGCGAGGCTTTTTGTTATTTGAATGAATACGAGCACAATAAACGTAGGTATATATACTGTAAAATTCCTTTATTATAACTGCGTCTATATGTACCTATTGACTAAACTTTAAAAAATTATGTGTGATGTTTGGTTTATGGTATAAAATATTTAGCAACTTGATCAGATATAATGGCTTCACACTGTGCCGGATATAGTGACATGTCGCTCATTCTGTCCCGTTTTAATAAATTATGTCCGGTTATAGGGACTGACTTGATTCTAATGTCTCATTTTCTGATCATACCTACCTCTCTTTGCGACTACGTTGGGCGAATGCGTACCACGTTTTGTCAAACATATTTTTCATTATTGACATTTGTTTTAATGTGTGCCCTTTATTAAATAGATTATATAGAGATTTAAAAAATATCTAACAGGAATACCAAGTTGCTCTTACATATGTTTGGAGTCAGCTTTTTATGACTTAACATGACGAGTTTGTCATTTCCCTCCGGTGTCATTATAAGCGGATTCTATTTTAGTATAACTTCTCTGCCGCCGTGAGGTAACGGCAGAGTAGAATAGTACCACTCCTTGTATCAGGTGTCGTAAGCGGCGGCTAAGGTACCAGAACCGACAGATGGCGGTATATCCATGCAAAAAAGTCAGCTCTAATGTACAGGGCGGTGACGGGCAGCAGCTTCCTCGTCGCGAATGCTGCGCTCTGCGATTGCCAACACGCTTGCCTAGCGCGGCAATTATGGGCTACATACCCCCTTTCTTGGGGAGGCCTATGTCCAACAGTGGACTTTTAATGGCTGGTATAATGATGATAACTTCTCTGTATACGTCCTCCAGTTGCCCTCTCACTGGCACGGCACTCCACAAACACAAACACACCGTACTCTTTTCGTGGGTACAGTAGGTATAACGCGTTAGCCGAAAAATGCGTACAGATTCTACCCCTCAAGCGAATACCGACTTTTGTCCTTCCTAATGACAGCCACTCTAACCAAGGTCCAGCCTCAGAGGCGCCCCTAAATTACAGTCGTCGGGTCCGGTTTGATCTCGCCCACCCTGTAGAGTGGCCGCGGAGCACGCGGGTGCAATCGGGCATAGGTCGGAGTTGACGTCTTGTATTATAAACCAGCATAAATTTCGTCCTAAGCGTGAAATTAAATAAACTTTTTTCCTAACACTTCTACAGGTTTCTATAATGCATTTTTACACATAATCATCACAGCCATTGTAAGTCTACTGCTGGACAAAAGCCTTATGAAATGAGTAATTTTGCCTAGCGTGTTGGCAATCGCAAAGCGCAGCTTTTGTGATTGGGACACTGCTGCCCATCCCCGCCCCGTGAGCCCCATGAGCCACAATGTCTCGGATAGATATACCGCCACCTTACAACATCTGGTAGAGGGCGGTACTATTCTGTACTACCGGGAACTAACGGCAAGCTACCAAATTTTTACGTATACAATTTATAATAGTAGGCAGGAACTAACCACGAACAGGACATTTTGTAATTCGGTAATTTGAATGAGGTTTTCAGTGATTTAATATTGTATTGCATTCATAGAATATTTTTACGTCATTGGCGAAATATTACGCGTAAAACTTTGTAGGTAGATCAAATTTAAAAAGACAAAAAAATCATTATGGCCTTGCAATCGCTATTAACCTAATAAAGGTCATTAAATTATCGTTTTGTCTGGGAAAATTACTGTAAATAATATTATGCAATCGAAATCTAGATTAATCTTTGTCAAATATTTCAATAACCAACTCGAAGTAAAGACTTAGTTATGGAAGTAAAATAAATCTATATTCGGTTAACATTTTGTTTGGTTTTTCATATATTTTTACTTTTTAGTATCATTGTATAGGTACTAGTTTAGTTTATTTAATTAATTATTCGAAAATTATGTCTCTACGGTTAATGGTATAGTTTTTATATGAAGCATTAGTTAAGCTTACCACGATCTGCATACATCCTCGCTGTGTCACAGCTTGCTGAGATTCCATAGATATTTAAAGTAAGGTTTTTGTTTTTTAAGGTTTAATTATAAATAAAAATCTTCGTTTATTGGTGCGCGTAGTTCTAATATGTACACCATAAATTATATAAATACCTACAAAATAGAATTTACATTCAATCATGATTGAGGATAGCCGTAGATGAAGTAAAGTTACCGATATCACTGATGCGCACGTAGAAATGATAGGCTGGGCTTGTAGCACGCAGTACCTACTGAAGGGGTGCAATGAGTTTTTAGTTAACTGAAATAAATATCATCCATCGGCTAGCGATGATGAAAGAGAATTTGACACAACATACTAAGGGGTGCGGGCAACTACTTTAACGTGTCACATTTCTTTAAAATATAATGATGTAACTTAAAAAAGGCGGTATGAAATACCTACTCCAAAGATGATATCTGCTGTTTCATGTAGGTCATAAGGTGTAGGTTAGCGTACAAGACCTAGACTTAATGATTTATCTCTCCCACATACATCGGTTGTAATTATCAGCGTAATTACTCAGTTGGGGTTTGCCAACTCTAAATTAATAAGAATAAACGTTTATTAGTTACTAGGTGCACCCAATCCTTAGAGAAAGATTTAGTTTGGAAACATTTTAGAATTTAATAACAGAATTGAGGAGTGACGAAATTAAGTGTTTCAATTATTTTAGAATGTCGATAACTACATTAAATCATCTATTGGCTCAAATATCAGTGAGCATAAATGAGCAAAATACAAGATTTAGACACTGCATTAAGAGTTATGGGCCCTGACATTCGACGAATGTGCACAGCGCCATTCTTCATCATAGGCGAGCGAGATCCGACACGACCTTTTTTCCGGCGTAGAGGGCTGGCAAAACACCCGACCTTTCTTGTCGGAGCCGACACAAAATCGGTTCCCAATAAGTGTGAATACAATGCTCTGCCACTACTACCCCTGATTAATATACGGATTCGACACCCGACAAGTGGCAACGAACTCTAACATGTTAAAAATATCTCCATCCTTGCATTAATGAAATGTTCCTAGTATATAAAATTTACAGTGTTATGCTGAAAATCCATTGCTCCATCTAACATTGTATTTTATATCGTTTCGTATATTGCGCGGCAAATTTGTACGTTGTACCGCCAAAACTTCTAGCTGCAAAGGTAAGTAATAGGTACTCCAAAAATACTTTATTTAATAAACCTACATGTCTAAAAAAGTTAACATCAAATAAAAAATCCTTTTTTGTAAATAAATAATCTTTAATTACAAAACAAGAGTCAGGTAAGTTTAATACAATTCAATACTAATGCAAACTAATGAAGAATAAATAAACGAAAAGGTATGGTTGAGAATTCGAATTCAGTGTAAATGATACTAAGTAGTAATACTTCTCAATATTAAAGACTAATTCAATTAATCTCATCACCTGTTATTATTAAATTATTTAAATTTATTTAAACTGTTATTAATTTGGCTCATGTTTGCTTGCAAGACTAAGTTACATAAAAAATACACAAATGTGTTTATTTTGACAGTAGCTACATATTAATACTAATAATGCATGCATTATTATTTGGTGTTTAATTTTGTACTGTATATTTGTAAAAAAACTTTCAATGTAAAAAGAGTAACACTTACATTACTAAAACAAAAAATGCATAATATGATTATTTAATTGAGACATTGAGTTATATCTATTGCTGATAGGAAATAAAACTGGTTTAAAACACTGACTTCAGGTTCCCAAGTAAGGTTATAATACTAACCTTGCACAAACCTAAATAACAACCATTAGATACAAATCTTTTAAGTACATTTTTTCATCTAGAGATGGTAGACCAAATATACAGATTGAACTAAAAGAATAACAAGATCTAGCAATTCATTAAAAAATATGGTAACATATATATAGGATAGTTTCCATTACATGATCAATTTTGAGCTGTCTGCTTTTGTAAAGCTGCAGGGTCTAAAATTGGTGTTTGCTTCTTCACAATACCAGATAGTAAAGTTTTAATTTGTGCAATAGCACGGCCAGGGTTCAAGCCTTTCGGGCATGTCCTAGTGCAGTTCATGATTGTATGGCAACGGTAGACCGAGTAAGTATCCTTCAATTTTGAAAGACGCTTTTGAGTGGCTTCATCTCTGGAGTCAATGATCCATCTGTATGCTTGCATGAGGACAGCAGGGCCAAGGTATTTGTCACCGTTCCACCAGTATGATGGACAACTGGTTGAACAGCAAGCACAGAGTACACATTCATACAAACCATCAAGCTTAGCACGGTCCTCTACATCTTGGAGGAGTTGAGTCTCCTTACCTTTGGCAGCTTCTTGCTCACGCTGGAGCCAGGGCTCTATTGACTGATATTGGCGATAGAAATTAGTAAGATCTGGAACTAAATCCTTTACGACGTACATGTGTGGTAGTGGATAGATCTTGCTGGGCTTGGATAAGTTCTGATCAATATGGCTGATGCAGGCTAATGTGTTAACACCGTCGATGTTCATGGCACAAGAGCCACACACGCCCTCGCGGCAGGATCTTCTGAAGGTAAGGGTCGGATCGATTTCATTCTTAATTTTCAACAGCGCGTCTAAAACCATAGGCGCGCAGTCGTCAAGGTCCACTTGATAATTCTGCGTGAATGGCTTCTTGTCCGGCTCATCAGGATTCCATCGATATACTGCGAAGGTTTTCACTCTCTTTCCTAAAGCCTGTGACGTCGCGAAAGTACGCAGCTGGCCGAAAGTTCCTGAAGTAAGTCTCAGCAACGGCATTATGTAATGTTTTTGTTTATTGAAACAAAGCGCCAAAACAAACGGTGCACGGGGATTGGTATATACCAAAAACCTTATCAAATATTTCAAGAGTGCAGGTTACAATGATTTCACTGAAAATAAATATTTGAATCAAAAAACACCACGATTGCTTTGGCGAAACTTTTGACAACGCCAAAGAATGAGTGAAGTTTTATATTCGTCGAATGACTTAGGAAAATGAATGAACGAATGTGTTAAACATGTTAAACTGGAGTTGTAATTGACATCAATGTTGAATTGAATGTCTAAATGAGAAAGGTACAGGATACCAAATTTTTGAATAATACTTATAATATTAACAGAATATTGAAATCACAGTAGTTTAATCGCAGGGTCCTGCTGGATGTAGGCATAGCATGAATAAATGTTATTTTAATCATATTATCTCAGCAACAACTGAAATACAAATTACGCCATTAGCTATATTAAAAGACTAGCTGTGCCCGCGACTTCGTCCGCGTGGAATAGTTTCTGTTGGGTACCTCTTTGCCTTAGCTTATACAAACTTTGAATTTCATGTTTATTTATTTCGAATCAATGGCTAGAAAATAAGTTTCAAGTTTCTAGCTCCAAAAATAGCGATATTTCCATACAACTTTTCATCCCGTTTCAACCCCTCACAACCCTTTTTTTCGAATAAAAAAATAGCCTATGTCCTTTCTCAGAGTCTAAAGATTGTCTGTGACAAATTTCATCAAAATCGATTTGAGGTATAAGCGGAAAGCGTAACAGACAGACAGAGTTACTTTCGCATTTATAATATTAGTTGGGATAGTAGGGATATGAAATAAGTTTTTTATTACATATATATATATATACATTTTCTGAACGAAATATTTTGGCGGCAAACACGAATAAGTTTGACAATCAGTCATTGACAATTTTATTTATTTATTGTGGTTTTGCTAGTGGCCGAAGAAAAATGATTTAATAATTTAATAAGATGAATAATGCGCCGTCATTAAAAACCAATATCAAATTAGATTCTCCAAAGACACCCGGTGGTATTAGCAAATCTTTATTGACACCATGCCGTCGTGTGGGTCTCTCACGTAATTGGAGAAAAAGTGGACCTTCCCCGTTTGTATCTCCACTAGCTGGTAGTTCAGAAGTTAAAACGGAAAAGAGGAAGCGGAAAGATTTAGATGATGAAGATAATAAAGACAATGATAACAGTCAAGAGTCTCTTCCGGTTTCTAAGACTGAAAATATTGGCAATACACCATCTAGGAGTATTATAGCACCTCGAAAGAAAAGATTTAAAACTTTAATATCTCCTATAAAAGAAGATAATCAGGATAATATTCCTACAACATCTAAATCGGATGAGACAGTTGACTTACTTAATATTATTGATAAAACTAGTGTTCATGAAAATGTTACCCCAGCCCGATCGAAATCCAAGAGCAAAGCTAAGAAAAATATTTGTAGATCTACTAAGGATAGTGCAGTCAAGGAAAATCAAGATTTAAATATAGCTGAAAACGATGCTGTTACTTATAGTATTAAGCAAAAAAGTCCTGACAGCCTTTCTAAAGAATGTGTTGTGGTAATACAGAAGAAAATATATAAAAAAGACTTGAAAGGAGATAAAGTTCAGGGTATTAATGAAGATAAAAATAATCATGCAGTATCACAGGCATTGTTTGATTCAGATACTGATGATGTTCCATTGAGTACTCTCAATAAAAATGAAGTAACTGTATTAGATGCATCTTCTCAAGTTAAAGGCAGTGAAGTCATAAAGATCATAAAAAATCAAGCAGTTGTTGTTAACTTGGATGATGATGATGATTTCACTGTAGATCATAGAAATAAAGTAAAAAAATTAGAAGACAAAACAACTTCTATGAGTGAATTAAAGAAAAGTAGTACAAAAACAAAAACCAAAAAGAATAAAGAAGTAGTAATACCTCAAGTTGAAGCTGTAGTCCAAACTGAATCTAAACCATCATCACAAAGTTCCTTTGATGATGATGATGATTTTGTTGTTGACAGAAAGCGAACAATCCTTGTTAGAAAGTCATATGATAAAACTGTTAAACCCCTTAAAGCAAAGTCAACTGGTTCCATTACACAAAAAGACATAGACAATTTGAAAGCTAGGATTGAAATGAAGAAGAAAATGTTACTAGCCAAGGCAATGAATAATGAAACCCAAGAACTGAGAGATTTGATAAAAAAGTGGCAGAAGGGATGTCAAGACGCATTAATGGAGTTGATGGATCTGATGAGGAACAAATTTCCAGATAAACAGAACATGGAGTACTCGGAAATGCTTGGGAGCTTAAAGATACCAGCATCTTTGGTTGGTTATGATATTGAGAATGACTGTTTCAATACACCATCAGATGAAAATATAATTTTATCTAGATTTAATGATTTGTAATCTTTCTTAGATTCATACTTATATTTTTGTATCATCCAGTGTGTTATCCAGTTGTTCCCTTTGTACTTTTATTTTAATATATGAAGTAATGCTATTGTTTTTTTTTAATGTAATATAATTAGCCTTTTGGGGTTTGAGTTATGGATGCTTTGTTCTGATTGTTACACTCCATATGATTCTATATGTGCATCACTAAATTTGTAAATTGAAGTTGCCACATTACTTAGTAATTTCACTACTTCTCACAAACATGAGAACCCTAATATTTGCTGGTAAAATTATTAATCATACAGACGAAAAAGTATTTATCTTGAGAATCATAACCATCGTATATTAAATATTAACAATAAAATAAGACTTTATTTTAACTAACTTTTATTTAATTTGATTAACTATAAATCTATAGATTAAAACTAAAATCTGTGGGCCCGAATCGGGTTTTCAGGGTCAAACAGCTTAGGATCCTTTAAGAAAGCTTTATCTTTGTAATAATAGGGCATGTATGCACAGTTCTGTGCTTTTGTTATTTCAGCTTCAACTTGTAATTGCTTGCTTCGACATAGACCAGTAATGTGTCTTCCGTATATACGACCAGTGTATGGGCTTTGGAACTGAGACAATAGCCTGTAGTTCTTATAATCAGGAGTAATATTCAACTTGCAAAGAATGCATAGCCGCTTTTCTTTTTTATATGGATTATCGATTGCTACAGGATCATCACTGCTTGCATCCATTTTTGAATTCGTTGATGAGAACCGTATTGCTGGAACAACCAACCTTTGCATGCTATATACTGGAATTTAATAAAATATTTTAGTTAAATTGACTGCATCTAAGTTCTAACCTATTTCAATTACCTATGTAAGATACTGACTTATATTTCTGTTTAGTATGGACATTAACAGAGCCATTTTGCAATTCAATTAACTGTACTAAGTCTATATTTAAGTATTCTGATCCTGAATGAAATCAGATTTTAACCTAAAATATTTTTATTGACAGATATTCAAAGTGAATAATAATTACCCATTTTTGACAGCTGACCAACAGATTTGAGATTTGCCTTTTCGTTTCACGTGAAAAGAATAATCCAAGCGAGTGAGTAAAATTTTTTTATATTGTAAACTAGCCGAAATTAATTTCTAAGTCACAAGCAAATCCGCCAGACGTCTGTCTTATCTATATTTGTATCATGAAAAAAATATTCATCATCTTACCAGCTATTGAAAGTCCACTGCTGGATATGGGCCTCTTCAAAAATGGAGGTTTTTGCCCGCTGGGCAAGCGTGTTGGCAATCGCAGAGCGCAGCTTTCGCGATGGGGAAGCTGCTGCCCATCCCCGCCCTGAGCTGCACTGTCCCGAATGGATGTATCGCCATATAGGAATATAGGATATATAGGATAATATTATATCAAACAATTTCTAAAATGAAACAATGTAAGCATAATTTGTACTTTTCTACATTAGTAACAAATAACCTACAGAACCGAAAGGAAAAAATCTTTTATTAATGAAAAGCTAGATCTTGTGGCAGAAGTTATATTTTATTCCCGTATTCTTACGCAAATGGCAATTACACTTTACATAAATAAATATAAAGTGCTTATAAATAACAAGGAATTATTCTAGTGAATATTTGAAATCCTTATATGAGTTTTGGGCAATGTAAATGTGTAGTTGGTAACTTTGCAGCCATTAAAATTGTAGGAGTTAGAAATGATCAATACTTTGGAGATTAAATATGTACATAATTGTAGTAAACAATTAAATTATTAATTATAGATGACATTTGTATTTATTTTCCAATTAATTGTCTTATTCAAGGCTTTATTATATAAAGTACTTAGCTTTTAGTGATAGGTATATTATTTGTAATAACTTTAACCCGCATCGTCATTAAAGTGGTTATGCACTATTGAACTAAGAATGTACGGTATGCGTTTACACTGTTTTTGCATCTATTTATTATTATGTGCTAATACTTATAACGCAGAGACTAAGTACTTAGGAAGTCCGATGCATTGCGTGCCCTCCGTTAATTGTGGTCAATTTCCGTTTTACATATTAAAAACGACCGGATTTACGATGACACACTAATAATTATATTTGTTGACATTAACCATAGTTCTAAGACGTCTATGGGACGTACCTCCTTATTTGCGGGTATACGCGAATAAGAGGCACTGCATAATTGCGAAAACGGACAAGACAAGTATTGCAGCATGTCCAGTAGTACAAAATGCGATGTTGGTTAATATGGCTATTATGCCGCCGTTTTGAAACGAACACAGCACAATGCGGAAATGCAGTTTGCTGTGCAACATTTTCCTATGATCGGGTAAGCGATTCGACTTGCTCGCTCGTGGAGGTGTAAACAAGAAATCGGGGTACCATAGCCGGCGTAGCCACTGTCCGTAGTGTACGTGGCGAACCGCATCCGTATATTATTTTTTATTATTCGAGAGTTTAATACGAAAATTACTATTAATAAAATATTGGAGTGTAATAACTTTTGGCGCGAATTTATGCGTCTGTTAGTGACAGTGACTTATTTTTTTAATTGAAATTTTTTTCATGATTGTGTTTTCGTGACTTTTTAATATCAACCCTTGACGTATTGGATTTTTTGGAAACTGGTAAGTTTATTAATTATTTTAATTTAAGTTTTTTACACTTTTATAAAGAACAAGATTAAGGTGCGTCGTTGGCTCTGGATGGAGTTGATAAATGGATTTTATTATGTAAGTAAGCAGTGGCTACATAATAAACATTTTATGTAATGGCATAGTAAAGGGAATTTGTGCGTTTCATTGTTTTTTTTCCAATGGAAAAAGTAAAAGTTTTGGCAGTGTGTTGACGAATGCGTCGGTTTTACTTGGGTAATGTTAGCGCACTCGAGCCGTAAGAAATCAAGGTGAGGAGAAAGTGACCTAGCTAAGACTGCGCCTGCGCGCCGCGCGTTCGTCGAAGATGATTCTTGGGTTCTTTACCGTATATACAATGTAGTTCCGGGTACTGGATATGAGAAAATGACTTTAAGGGCATACGTGATAGTACATATTTTTTGATAAACAAACTATTTGTTTGTTTAAAACTTATTGACAAGTTACTTAATAAACTAATTAATAAGATAAGCATTATTTTTTTGGGAAAATATTCAAGTTTGAATTAATTATGTATTTATTGGATGCAAGTTTTGCTTTTGACAGCAAATTGGTTGAAAGTTATTTACTTCAATATTATTTTTAACCCTGCTTTACATAATACGTAGGTGTGTAAGAACAGGAACTTATAATTAACCATGGTTCTAAAAGAAATAAATAGTATTTACTTACTGAATTTAATAATAGTAAGAAATCAATTATGTAGGGGTATTTATTTTGGAATGTAATATTATATAGAGTTGTGTGGTTAATCTCACAAAAACTGACATTTATTCCATAAACAAGATCTTAAAAATATTATAAGTGTTCAAATAAAATTATACATTAGGTAAGTAATTATTTCATTTCTGTAGGAATTTTAATAATCATTTAAAGGAATGCTTACTAATGTATCAATATATTAACAAATGTAATTAATGTGTCTCTTGTTGCAGTCGTTTGCTAAATGGGTGTATGCGTAGTATTTTAGAAAAGAGAAATCAATGTTCAAAATATTTACTATTTGTTCCGGCAAATCTCCAAAACGGTTGGACCGATTTGATGTTACAAAGAATGTTTTTGTTTAATTATATTTTAGTAATATAATTAGGGCAACGAGCATGAATATTAAAAACAATGTAATTGTTTAAACTTTCACGCGGGCAAAGCCGCGAGCACCAGCTAGTAGGTCATAAACTGTTGGCTGACGTGGTCACCACAAAACCGAGTTGCGCATTGGTTCACCGCGCGTTTCATCAGGCCAGCATTTAAATGTTCATGTCACACAAATTGCTAGTCACGTTCTATATCCACTGCTTTCTTTCCGGCGTTCCAAAGAAGCCGAATAAACCTCTCAAGAAATAAACCTCTGTACTTAAAATAAAACACATAAAAATGGAGTCGTTTCGAAAAAGGCGCTATTCGAACTATTATAAAACAGCTGTTTTTTATGTTTTTGTATGAAATAGTGTTTATAATAAAATTCGGGGAAAACATATTGTGATATCTACACCCGACATTCAATTATATCACTCAATCGTTAAAATATCAAATAATTATTCTATAAAGAAAGTAGGCAGTTGCGTAGATGTGTTCACGTAAGACGCAAAGTCACACACGAGCGTCCTCAATGCTCGCGTCATATCCCATTTTATTTTGTTTGCTTTTTGTCTTTTTTTTAGAATAAACTTAATGCCGGGCTCAGACGTTTATTCTAATGGAGGACTTATGGTTTATAGAAATGCAATATAAATATATAAATAAATTCACACAACATCTCATATTGACCTGACTCTGAGATTAAAGTATTTGGATATAGTTACGGATATCTGATAACAGAGGAATCACAAATATAATACTTTTATATATTTAACAACCAGACACAGAACAGATACTAATATCGTCATATAAATATTTGTGTGCGAGGGGATCGAACCCACGAACTTTGGCGCACAAGATCACAGCCGTCTACGCCATCGAGCCCGTTAATACAATGTTGCTATTATAACAGAAGCAATAGAAAATTAAAATATTGCATTATAAATTGCCAATTACAATTGGTAGCTATAATCCCAGTACAAGTCTTAGTTCCGGTAAACTATTGGTTGAAAGCGGATTCGCTCGCATGCCACCTTGTTTCTAAAGTGAGGTTCGCATTATTGTGATTTATTAATCTATTTTATTGAAGTATTAAAATATTGACTGTATCCGTTTTTGTTTAAAATATTGTTCTACGTACTCTATTTTCTTTAACGACGAACATTTTTAAAAGGTTTTTAGAATGTTCGATCGAGTCTATTTATTTATATTTAATTTAAGTTATATCTATTCAACTATGCTATCAGCTTCCATTTACGTTTGTCAGGAAAATATCGTAAAAAACGGTAAAGCCTTATCAATGATAAACAGGACATACTAGGCAGAAAGACAATATTTCTATTATAAGAATCGAAATAAAAAAAATAATAAGGATCGGGCTCCTCTCTCCTCCACGAGAGATATGTTGAGATTAAGTTCAACCCGGACCATAGGCAAGAAATATATGTACCGAATTGCCAACCTAATTTAAAGATGTTACGACACATTACCCAGTAATTTCACTGTCTCTCTCACCGGAAAACCGAATCACAGCAATACGAACACTGCTTCTTGTCGGCAGAAATAGATGAGAGTGAGGTACCAATGCAGAGTGAGGTACCACCTAACAGGACGTCAAACTTGTAATCTGAGGATATGACATATTACTCAATGAAAATTAATTAGTGAAAGTCAGGTATTTACAATGGTAATAACAGAATAGAAGGCAGAGTAGAATAGTACCTGATGGTACCGGGTATCGTAAAAAGCGACTTGGTACCGCATCCGACAGATGGTATATCCATCCGAAACAGTGTAGCTACATTCTTGTCCCCACACCTGCCCATCGGGGCAATTATAAACAAATTCCACTTTCTTGAAGAGGCTTCGGGTAAATCGACATATGAGGTAATTCGGTGTTAAGTGTCCATCGTCCATTTTTCCAATTTGCACAGCAATTTACCAATAGGTGTAAGGTCGGGACAATGGAACCGTGAATTGTAGGTTAACGAGTCGCACTCTATTACCTGATACAAATGAATGGTTGCACAAGCTGAGGGATGATTGGAATTATATATGTTTATATATATGTACACGACATTTCATACGATGACCTGACTCCGAAGTCGCATAAAGCACTTGTGTTACGGACATCACACAACAGAGGTATTACAAATATCACACTTAAATACATATAAATAACACACAGACAGAACAAATACAAATATTCATTATATAAATTTTTGTCCTGGGTAGGGATCGAAATTACGACCTTTGGTGCACAAGATCCTTATCACCTTCGTCCTTAGTCCGTCGTAAATTGGGTGTACACTTTGATGCAGATAGTTAATTTTTTTTAATTGTACTTTTTTTATACCATCAGCGTTTTACGGCTTGCCCGCGTCCATGAAAATGAATTGTAACAAAGTAACAAAAGCTTACGAAATATAATTTTTTTAGAATATATTAAATTGTAATAATGGAATAATATAAATAACTTAATAATTATTATTTATAATATATTAAGTGTAATATATAAATAAATTTTTAAAAATGGGATACTTAAATAAAGAAATGGTATTTTGTTGATTTATTATTTAGTTAATAAATATTAACAGCCGTGAGATACCGGTAGAGTAGAATAGTACCTCCCCTTGTAGTGTCGTAAGAGGCGACTGAGATACCAGAACCGACTGATGGCGGTATATGCACAGAGCGGTGATGGACAGCAACATCCCCGTCGCGAAAGCTGCGCTCTGCGATTGCCAACACGCTTGCCCAGCGCGGCAATTATGGGCAAAAATCTCCCTATATTGGGGAGGCCTATGTCCAACAGTGGATATGATGACGATATTTTTTTTGATAAATATAAAGAAGATATTTATATTTTAAAATATATAATTGAGTAGATTTGTTTTTGTTACAATTGTGAAAAACAAACGACTGTCAAATACACGTGTCTGAATAATTTTAATTTTAATTGTTTACCGTCACTGTTGATGCGGTATTGTAGAAGTAAACAGATGTTAGGTAATATTTGTAATTTAAATAATTTAAAGGTACAAACAAAGCCAATATTGTCTGCCCTGATAGCGTATTTGTTGGTGTCCCTTTCTTGTACGCAGAGGGTCGTGGGTTCAATCCCAATAATATTTAAGTAATAAATATTTGTTTTTGTAACGTATTTGAGTGTTATATTTGTAATACGTCTTTGGTCTTGGTATCCGTAGTATAAGTGATTTAAGCAGTAGCTCAACTTTGCAATTCCTTTTTACCCACTGTTAGACTTAAGCCTATCCAAGAAAGGAGGTTTTTTGCCTATAATTACCGCGTCGGGCAAGCGTGATGGCAATCGCAGAGCGTAGCTTCGCGACTGGAATACTCTTGCCCATCCCCCCGCCCAGTACATTTAAGCTGCGTTGTTTCGGATGGATATACCTCCATCTGTCGGTTCTGATACCTCAGTCGCCTCTTACGACACCTGGTGCAGTGAGTGAGAGGTACTATTCTACTCTACCGGTACCTCACGGCAAGCTTATGGCAGCGTATGTATTTCGTATGTTGTTCGGGAAATTCAATATTCCTTATGACAATTCGTACGCAAATTCTCCGATTGTCAAACTACAAGAGTACATTAATGTTAGTAAATTGTTTGTTTCATCATAGTAGCAACAAAACGTCCACAGCTGGACATAGGCATCCTCCAAATAAAACGGGGGAATTCAGGCCCATAATTACCGCGCTGTCGAAGCGTGATGGCAATCGCAGAACGAAGCTTCGCGACGGGAATGCTGCTGCAAATTCCCGTTATGTTGCATTTGAGCTTCACTGCTTCGGATGGATATACCGCCACCTGTTGTCTTATGACAACTGGTATAAGACGAGGTACTATTCAACTCTGCCGGTACCGCACAGCCAATTGTTTGTTTGGTACAATTTAACTCAATATTTTCTCGACCCATTTAAATAATTCTTTTACCATTAGATAGTTATACCTTCACCGAGTTAGATATACTATATTATATTTCATAAAATCAAAATTTAAGCACCTAAATTGGAATGTAACGAGGATTTATATTATTGTGCGTTTGTAACGAATAAACTTACAAATGACTCTACTGATTTTAACAATTCTTTCATCAATGAAAGCTACATTATCATCAAATAATATAAGTTATATTTTATTCTTGAATTCTGTTGGTAACGGGAGCTATGCGCCGCGTTGACCCGCTAGTGCTAGTATAATTGAGAGCCTCGATAATCTTCATCAACATGACAGCCATTGGAAGTCCATTGTTGGACATAGGCCTCCATAAGAAAGGGGGAATTTGCCCATAATCGCCGCGTCGGGCAGGCGTGTTGGCAATCGCAGATCGCAGCTTTCACGACGGAGATGTTGTTGCCCATCCTCAACCTCCGTCGTCCGCCATCGCCATCTATCAGTCGTCTCAGGTCAGTCGCCTCTTAAGACACTTGGCAGGGAGGTACTATTCTACTCTGCCGGTACCTCACGGTATAATGCGTAGTTGCAAAGAACTATACAAGAAGCAAAGACAAATTTAAATTCAAACCACATCCCATACATTAACCTGACTACGCAATATGCTACTTAAAGCACTCGTATTACGCACTTAAATACAAATTAACACACAGAACAAACACAAATATTCATTTTATAAAAGTTTGTCTTTGATGGGGATCGAACCCAGGAACTATGGCGCACAAGATGGACCCCGCCATCTGCGCCCTTCGGCCCGTTAATCCGTACTAACAAATGGGAAAGTGAAGGTGTGTGTCTGTTTGTTTGTTCGTCTTTCACGACAAAACGGATCGACGAATTGACCTGAATGATTAAGTGAAGATAGTTAAAGGGATTGAAAGTGACATTGGCAAATTTTTGTCTCTTTTTAATTTCCCATTTCCCTAAAATGGGGGGTGGAAGTTTGTATGAAGTATTCCGCAATTTTCAAGGCGTAAAGCTAAAAATTGGTATACGTACTATTTATGACTAATAAAAAATCGTGCATATTTTTTTTAGAAATCTGGCTCCAACCCCTTAAAGAGAAGGTGAAACTTCATATGTGACTTCGCAGTTTTCATGGTAGAAAGCTAAAAATCGTGTCGCCTTATTTTTTTTATTATTTTCCCAGCCCCAAAAATAGGGAATCAAAATTAGTTAACTGTGTTGCCCCGTGTTTTAACACAAGCGAAGCCGTGGGTAAAATCTAGGTAGTAAATAAAAGGTACTCAGGGATTTCGAAGAACTAATGGCCTGGAGTTTCTCGTTGACAGATATGTTTAGGAAGTTGCTGTTTAAAATCATGTCCTGTCTAGTAATAAACTTGGCTTCACGGCGATATCTGAATATGATCTGAAGATGTCTTTAAATTCGCCACTACTAGCAAGGGTTGCTAATGCAATGACTCTGGTTTACGAATAGAAGAGAATTTAATACAGAGAGAGAGGTTTAATACAGAGAATTTGCGAACGCCTTCAGATCTAACTAAAGATACAAAAACAAAAGAAATGTTTTTAAAATGAGAACACTTCGAAGTATGTATGGTGTGAGTTTGAGACATAGATTAAAGAATAGTATGATGAGAGATGGATGTGGGGTAAAAATGATGTTGTGACAACAATAGAGAAAGGAATGTTGATATGGTTTGGACATGTAGAAAGGATGGATGAAAGTAGAATGACTGCACAAATATATAGAGCGGAAGTGAATGGAAGAGTTGGTATAGGACGACCCAGGCGAACATATCTTAACCTGGTAGAAGAGGTATTAAAGAGGGGCCTGGTCAGAAGTGCCAAAAATAAACGAGCGTGTATAAAAGGACTAATGCGAGTAAGGGAAGCAAAAGAGGTATGCCAAGATCGTAACAAGATCTCTGTTTACCCCGATGAGACACAGGCGTGATGTATATATGTAAAAAAAAAATATGAAGAAGATTTTTTACATAAGGTAGACCTTCTGCAAAGGTCGACTGCATTGCTTTCTTTTTTACCTGTTTCTGCCACCAAACAGCACGATCAGCGTTCCGGTATTCCGGTTTGAATATCCTCAAATCAGAAGGTTGGCAACGCGCTAGTGATATCCTTGTGATATTACGAGCTTGGTCAGTTGGTTGGCAGCTTGGAGCTTGTCAGACTGGTCAAATAAAAAAAATGGTTTGTTTTTTGGAACATGTTCCTCAAGTATGTATACTCGTATGTATACTCGTATGTATACTCGTATGTATACT
>JACJUM010003317.1:12197404-12273386 GCA_020976665.1 Heortia vitessoides
TATACTCGTATGTATACTCGTATGTATACTCGTATGTATACTCGTATTTGTATGTATGTATACGAAGCCTTCAGGCGGGATCGAACCTGCATCTTTCCCGTGTCGGGAAAGATGCAGGTTCGATTGACAGGAACTTGTGTCAAAAAAGGTTAAAAATATGATTATTTTTTGGAGTAAATAGTATATTTATATAAGGTCTATGTTTGTATTTCACGGTTGGTTAGAGAGCTTGAATTACTCGTCAAATATAAAAATGTACCTTATTTCAATGAATTAAAACTGAACTTTGATCGCAGCCTTGTTATCTAGCGGCTCGCGGGTTAAAACTTCTCGTTTCCTTAACTGAGATAAGTAGCTTAAAGCTCTTGTGTCACGGACACGGACAACAGAATAATTACAAATACATATAATACTTATACGTAAATACAAATAATAACACCCAGACACAGACCAAATACAAATATTTGCTCTGGGTGGGGATCGAACCAGCGATAAATATATGATGATATTTGTGTTTGTTCTGTATCTGTAGTACATTTTTAGTCCTTATTTCGTCTGATGTCAGTAACACAAGTGCTTTAAGGGATTTGTCACGGAGTGGGGTAAGTAACGTATGAGATGTTGTCGGTATATATTGATTTTATATTTTGATATATTCGAAAAGAAAATTAAGCACAAAATTAACCAAAAGGTCATTGTCAAAAAAAACATGTTTTTGTTCGAGCGCCCTGTCATTGTAAAGATAACCTTCATTTTTAGCTGGGACCTTTTGAAGTGTCACGTTGCCATATTCAATGTCCAACGCCTCGTCTACATCACCAGCTTCTGTCACAAGTATACCCCTATAATAGCACACTGTATACCCCGGAAAATTAAAATAACTTTGTATAATGCCTTGGTGAAATTGAGATTTGGGGCTCAGCTGCATTCACAAACCTTAATCCATTGTAGAGACTTCAAAACAAAATCATTAAAGCCTTATTTCAATATCCCTTCCACACTCCAACTATTCATATATATAAAAAAACTAAAATAGTTAATCTATCTCAATTATACAAGTTCAATACATACATTCATGTTAGTAAAAAAAATGTTATAAATTCTGTCAAAAGTACAATAAAAAGTAAAAAAGTCAAGTAAAAGTAAAAAACAGACAACCCCCACAATCTCCGAACTAATAATAAAGTGCAACTATCAGCACCTAGAACTCTCTATGGAAAGAAGACTGTACTGTTTGGAGGAGCACAGCTGTTCAATGAGCTGCTTAGCAACCGAGTGCCGAGTATATATATGTTTGGGAATTGTATTTGGAGTCGAGTACCGGCTAATTTGCATATTTTTTGTTAGAACTATGATATCTCATTGTAAATTAACGAATTTTGTATGAGAATAAAGATCTTTAAACACAAGTGAGCTGTGCAATTGCAGTGCAATTCCGGTTAGAAGACTCGTCACCGTGAATATAGCTGAAGTCCACTGCTGGACATAGGCTTCCCCAAGAAAGGGGGAATATTGCTCATAATTGATGCGCTGAGCAAGTGTGTTGGCAATCGCAGAGAGTACCTTTCGCGACTGGGATGCTGCTGCCGATCCCAGCCCTATGCATTTGTGCTGCAATGTCTTGGATGGATATACTGCCATCTGTCGGTTCTAGTACCTTAGTCGCCTCTTACGACACCCGGTGCAGTGGGAGGTAAAATGACAATTTAATTTTCCAACATTTACGTTGATGTGTTCGTAAAAATTTAGTATTTTAGAAAAAATATTAATTAGTTGTCAAATATTAATAGGTGTGTTCAGAAATATATTTGTTAAATAGCTGTGTAATATTAAATTGAATTGCATCAAGGTGTGAACATATTTTATATAAATATATGTAGGTATTTAAAAAAATATATATGTTCCGAACTGAACTGTGTATTATATATATATATATATATATATGTATGGTACTATTCTATTCTTCTGGTACCTCACAACCCTACAGACAGATGTGTATACCCGCAATAACCGTTTTTTATTCTTATAGCACCCGTGCGAAGCGGGGGGTTGCAATTGTGATAAAATATCCCTAAGTCATAAGGTTGGCAACCCGATATATCCTTGTGAAACACAAAAGTCTATAAGCTATTGGCTTACTATCATCTGGACGGTGTGTCTGTTTGTCAACCTAGTTTAAAAAGAAAAAGATATGATCTCTAGCATCTACTCCATCGGGTCCGTCCAACTAGTTTGCCAACTTGGCACTATTAAAAAAGGAGTTTAATTTGTGTATGCAATAATCGGTAATGAGGTGGTCGACGCACGCAGGAAACGCCGCGTGTCGTAACTATTGGCAGTCAACCAGAACAGAAGCGTTTCCATTTCAGCCACTATTATTGCATTTGCTATTTGATTTTCAGGATGTACTTCAGAGGTTTTGTGCATAAAAAAGTGCTGAATTATATTATTGATAATATTTACTTGGAAATACGTATGTCTTTCCTTAGTTTAGTTTAGGCTGTGAGGTACCGGCAGAGTAGAATAGTACTTCTTCTTGTACCAGGTGTCGTAAGAGGTAAGGTACCAGAATCGAAAGATGGCGGTATATCCATTAAAAACTGTGCAGCTCAAATGCATAGGGTAGGAATGGGCAGCAGCATCCCCGTCGCGATAGCTACGCTCTACGATTGCCAACACGCTTGCCCAGTGCGGCAATTACAGGCAACATACCCCCTTACTTGGGGAGGCCTGCTCGGCAGTGGACTTTCAATGGCTGGTATGAAGATGATGTTGATATCTTTCTTTTGAAAATTCTACATCTCTGATTAGGTCTAAGGAAACGGGAGACAAGACACAGAACCAACACATATATCATTATATAAATAATTGTCCTGGGTGAGGATTGAAACCACGACCCTTGGCGTATATGATAGGTTCGCCATCGGGTCCGTCGAGTTTTTGCATGAAAGAGTAACAAACATATTTCTATACATCCTAACACACTTTTACAATAGCAGAACGATTATTTTTTACTGACAGGTGGCAATGTATCCGCCCTAAACCGTGTAGCTCAAATCCACGGGGTGGGGGTGGGCAGCCGCATCTCTGCGATTGTCACCACGCAAGCCCAGCGCGGCAGTACAGGCAACATTCCCCCTTTCTTGAGGAGGCCTATGTCCTGCAGTGGATATCTAACAGTTCATATGATGATGAGGCTTTCATTTCTAATTGCCCCTTTGGATGATAATGCCTATTTTTCACTGAATTTGTTACAACAATGCTCTCTGTACGAATGACGCAGATAGTAGAATCCTATCTTTTGCGCTAAGTTCGAGTTAGATCCCTTCACATGACGAACATTTATATGATGATACTTGTGTTTAATCTGTGTTATCGGATGTGATTCCTCTGTTGTCTGATGTCTATTATGTTGTTTGATTATTATTATTTTGTCATACTAGGTTTCTCCCACATTATATCCGGCCTCGAATCCCTAAGGAACTCTTTTTATGCCGAGAAGAATTCTATGGCTATATGGCTTTTATTCTATCGCTCCCTAAACCGTTTGAAAACTTGTGCCGGTTCCATAAAAAAAAATAGCAACAGCCAGAGCCATGGGAATATATTTTAGAGATAAAAAGTATTTTTGTGTTTAACCCCAGTCTATCAATAAATCTATATGCACTTAGCACACATCATTTGGATCTATTCAGTATTTCCGGCTCGATAGAGTTACAAACATCCACAGTTCCACACATACATTACTCTCAAACTTTTATATTTATAATAATAATAAGGATTACACGGGAAAATTTGCTTCCACCTTTCTAAAAGTGCACGAATTTTCGAAAAAAAGCAACATCTTTTTTTATTAAACTAGATCGGCAAACAAGCATACCATGCATCGGCATGGGCATATACTCGTATGTCCGCGTATTATCAATATTGCTGTGAGGCACTGGGTGCAGGGGGAGGTACTATTGTAAAATATGTAGATGGCGGTATATACGGTATATCCGAAACAGTGCAGCTCAAATACACAGGGCGGGAATAAGCAGCAGCAGCATTCCCGTTGGGAAATCTGCACCCTGTGATTGCCAACACGCTTGCCCGGCGTGGAAATTATGGGTGAAATTCCCCCTTTCCTAGAGAGGTCTATATCCAGCAGTGACCAATTACTGGAATAATTATCACAAGGATATCACTAGCGCCAACTTACCAATCTGTTGACTTGAAGGTATATTATGTCACATTACTCAGAATTTTCACTGCCTCTCTCATCCTTCAAACCAGAACATAGCAATGCAAACACTGCTATTTGGAGGTGGAAATAGGTGACAGTGAGGTACCAATGTTTGACCTTTGTATGAGATCTACCACATTCATTATCATATTTATCATGTCAAAAGCAATCACTTCAACGGGTTCACGTAGTTCCCATTTCTCGGCAACCCGTGCCCACGTAGGTTGTCCGCAACCGGTTGTTACGCAACCACTGACAGACCAGCCTTTCACCGTTGCTCCTTTTAATCGCAGGTTGCCTCATTTGATGTTTATTAGTTTCTTGTTTATATGGTTAGGAAAAAATGTGTTTTTGGGAAATTTTTACTACATACATTAAATTTAGCTTGATAGGAATAACAGATGTCAGGCGCTGCACGATTTATTTATATTGGTATTTTGGGCTATGACTTTATCACTTCCCCAAGAAAGAGGGGATTGCCCATAATTGCCGCAACGTGGTGGGCAAGCGTGGTGGCAATCCCAGGGCGTAGCTTCGCATCGGAAATGCTATTACCTTATTGCATTTGAGCTGCACTGCCTCGAGGATATACCACCATCTGTCGGTTCTGGTACCTCAGTCATTTCCTACGACACCTGATACATGGGGAGGTAATATTCTACTCTGCCGGTACCTCATGGCTTAAATAAATAATTCGTTCAAGAGCAACTGTATAAGATTTTACAATAGAATACCAGGCAGTATGTCAGGCTTACCGAAAAATTATAAAATATAGTGTTAAAGATTATATCCTTACTAATATTATAAATCCGAAAGTAACTCTGTGTGTCTGTCTATCTGTTACGCAATCACGCCTAAACTACGGAACCGATTTAAATATAATTTGGTACCCAGATAGTCTAAAGCACATAAATGAGGACATAAAGGCCATAAATGCTACTTTTCCATTCAACATAAGAGTTGTAAGGGATCGAAAGGGGGAATGAAAAGTGGTATGGAAGTATCGCTATTGTTAGAAGTAGGAGCTTAAAACTTATGATTTCGGGTATTGATTTGTATATATACCTAAATAAATATAACATTCAAATAGTTTATATAAGTTAAAGTAAAAAGGTATGGGCCCAAAGAAACTACTGCACGCGAATGATAAAACTGATTGAATTGCTCTAACCTAGCTATTAGACCACGGTAGGTAAGCGCCAGCGCCGGTACCATTACCAATTACCGGCACTGCCGGTACCAGGCGGGTCGTAAAACTAAGTTGAATGCAAGTTAATTACACTAACCTTCAGAAAGAACCTACAAGAAAAACTGGTGGTGATAAAGGTTCGATCAATACTTATAACAATAATAACAAATTCCCACAACATCTCATACATTGACCTGATTCCACGATAAGTCGCTTAAAGCACCTTACGGACTTCAGACAACAGTGGAATCACAAATATACTGCGTAAATACGTATATTTAATACCCAGACAAACATAAATCGAACCCACAACTCCTGGCGCATAAGATAGGATAATCTACGCGTAACGACCATCTACCATTATGTGACATTACCTAGTAATTTCCCTGTCTCTCTCACCCTCCAAACTGGAAACAGCAATTCGAAGACTGCTGCTTGGCGGTAGATAAAGGCGAGAGGTACCAATTTAGATAAATCTTGTTAGAAGTTTACTTTAAGGTTAACAAATTTAGTTTTATCGCTTCTTTGGCGTACAAGAAAAGATCACTACCATCTGCGCCATCGGGCTCGTCAATCTCTTCCATTAAAATAAAGTCTCTTAGGCGCCCCATACACCTACAATAATATTGCACCATATATCTGCATGCACAATATTATTGAACATTTAGGGGTAGTATTGAAACATTGCACAATGATTGAACAATAGATTGAGCGAGCTTAATTTTTATTAGGCAATATTCTTTTCTTGCACTCTGAGGTTTCACATTGCGCAATATTTTTCATTTTAGTTTTCGGAGCGATCGCGATCGGTCAGTCACGGTATTATTATTCTATATCTTTAGTCTATTATTTTTATCTATCTATATTTTTGTTAAGTGTAAACTGGCCTACTTTTCAATCTTTCTTTAACCAATATACGTTTTTTTTCTATTCAACAAAATTACCAGCGCGGCTGCCGCCAAAACTTCGTCGTCAGACGTGTTGCTCGTACGAAAATATTGTTCAGACTGGTTTGTCAATTTTATTTAGAGAATTTATTGAACGTTTGGAATGAAAGGGGTTATTCAATATTATTGCACAATTAAAGGATTGTACAATACTATTGTAGGTGTTTAGTGCGCCTTACATTATAGTGAATATGGGTAACATTGAACTATCCGGGTAACATTGACCAGGCCTTTGTATAGAATAAATATATTAATCTTTAACATATCGGTTCAGATATACCATAAACAGCTCATGCCATCGAATAAAACCTTAATCTCGGCTAAATTCGTTTTATAGTCTACGAAAATGGATAATTCAAAGTTTCCCTAATAGTTCGATGTTACCCGAATTGACTGTATTAGCTTGACATTAATTAAACAACAGATGTTTATTACATTTTAGTAAGTCAATATGTCATTCTAACAGCAGAGTGTAAAGGTTATTTCAAGTAATTTATTGTTTCTAATGAATTTTGCACAAATTATATAGCTTTAGACACTTCTCCACATTAACTAATACGCTACCTGCATCATCATCATCGTCATATTTGATGGGTCCGATGGCGCAGATGGTAGTGATCCTATCTTATTCACTAGTGGTCGTAAGCTCGATCCCCATCCAGGACAAATATTTGTATGATTATATTTGTGTTTGTCCTGTGTCTGGGTGTTAAGAATATGAATTATAGTAGCGTATTTGTGATTCCTCAGTTATCTGATATCCGAAGCACAAGTGCTTTAAGCGATTTACCACGGAGTCAGGTCAATGTATGAGATGTTGTGTCCATTATGGGGGTATATCAGGGGTGGAAAGTTAGCATGAAATTTCAACTTAACGCGCGTGAAACTGCAGGATGCTACTAGTTCGTAAATTATTAATGATAACTCAATATTTCCATCACAACAGCGTTGTTTAAAGCATTTCTTTTTTGCCGACATTTCCGCCTGTATCAGTAATTAGGATAGGTTTCTATTCGCTGGTTTCCTAAATCAAGCACTGAACAAATGCAAAACGGATGCAAGTGTGGAATACTACAATATATATATATACTACAATAATTATCATCACCATCATCATATCAGGTCTACCCAAGGATTCAGGACAAATATTTATTGCTAATATGTAATTCCTCTATTGTCTGATGTCCGTAACACAGTGTTTTAAGCGACTTAATTCGGAATCAGGTCAATGTATGAGATGTTGTGGGAATTTATTTATATTTATTTATCAGCGGTTCGAGGGAGAAAATGGCTACAAAATCTGTGGTAGACCGCCATGCCCCATTACAAACAGACTCTAAAATTTTAAAATAATTTAATTTTTAATTTGTGTTAGTAATTTTATTCGATTTATCTTTTAATAATGTTTGTTATAGTTATTAAAGAATCTAAAAAATTGCACGAATCGTGTCCAACAAGTGTCAATGTACGAGTCAATGTACAATGTACTCGAACAACAAGATAATCGTTAATTGGATTTAGCGTTACAAGTATGTCCATATATTGTACAAACTGTACTTTTTCGGAAAAAAAAATATTATTATTATCAGCCATTGAAACTTGTCCATTACTGGAAATAGGCCTCTCGATGAAAGGAGGTTTTCGCCCATAAATGCCGCGCTGGGCAAACGTGTTGGCAATAGCAGAGCGCAGCTTTTGCATTTGAGCTACACTGTTTAGGACGCCATCGGTCGGTTCTGGTACCTTAGTCGCCTGTTATGACACCTTGAGCAGTGGGAGGTACTATTCCACTCTGCCGGTACCTCACGGCAAAGTAATATTATGTAAAGATATACAGATAATATAATATAACTTTAAGTAAATCATGATTTATGAGATGTGACCGTGATTTTTTCAGGCAAGAGATGTATGCGCTCAGCAACATTTGCCTACAGTCAAAGTTCAAGTGTATACATAAATTACTCCCGTCAAGACTACACTACCGGAATCCATTTTGTAGAATTTTTTCAACAATTATTACACGCGTTCACGCGAGGCCATCTTGTGCCTTTTACAATGGCTCAGTCAGACTTACTTGTCGAGCCAAGAATCGGATACTTTGATCGAAAATTTTCATTCCTTTTTTATTCAGCCAACATCTCTTCATTGACTGGACTCTATGATGAATCACTTAATGCACTTGTGTTCCAGATATCAGACAGTTAACGAATTCAAAATATAATAATAATAAATTCCCACTACATCTCATACGTTGGCCTGATTCCGTGATAAGTCGCTTAAAGCACATGTGTTTCTGACAATAGATAACTGAGAAATCTGAAATATAATACTCAAATACATTTTAACATGCAGACACAGAACATACACTACAGATTTTTTTTATCACATCAGGTCGAGGAATATGCATGCAGACCGCGTGATAGTAAGCATTATAGCAGTCTTTAGACGCTCGCAATAACACAAAGATATCATTAGCGCATTGTCAACTTTGTGATTTGGATATATTAAGTCACATTACCCAGTAATTTCACTGCCTCTCTTACCCTTCAAACCGGAACACTGCAATGCGAACAAGACCTTTGTATCAGGTCTACATCTAGTCAATGCGTCATCGCCTCCTTTTGAAACAGTAGTCCGGAACTGGTTAAATGGCTGTATATCCTCCCTCAATAGTGTAGCTGAAGTGCTCAGGGCGGGTTTGGGCAGCAGTATCCTCGACCTACACTCTGCGATTGCCACCACGCTTGCACTTTGTAGCAATTATGGACAAAAATTCTCCTTTCTTGGGGTCGTTCTCCAGTATCTTGGGGATGCTCAACGGCTGATATAATTATGAAATATACGCATATAGAAAATACTAGATTACCTACCCAACAACATTGTCATATACTATTAAATAACTAATATTGCCATTAAAATAGTTTTCTTTCTTTAACATTTGACTGCATGATCAATAATTTTGTTAAAAAAAAAGATAAATAATTAGTGAAAAAATGATATATTTGACTTTTTACTTAAGAGTATGAAAAATATGTAACAACAGATGTTTAGATCATAATAAAATGTAACAAAATCGCTTGAGTCTTTTTGAAAGAGTATGGCTATGTTAGAAACTTAAATATAAGATTTTGTCTATGTGAATTTAAAAAGAAATTCCCAACATATCTCCCGATCCCGACCCCCCTACCCTGACAAAGTCACTTTAATCACTTGTGTTACGACCAGACAGAAGAATATCAACTATAATATTTATATACACATTAAACACCCAGACGCAAAACAAAAATACAAATATTCATCATATAAATATTTGTTCTGACTGGGGATTGAACGACCCTTCGCGCACAAGGGTACCACCACAACTACCACCTGTCAAATGGTTTTGGTTTTACTGGAAAGCAAAATAGAAATAGGCGTAGTCTTTAGTTGAATGCATCGACCACGGAAGAAGTTGGGCAGGTGCATTAGGCTGATGCATTCCTCGACCGGTTTCGAAGCGACCGATACATTATGTTTGGTCATAGACCCATCGTAGAGTCGTGCATAAATCAATCTGATATAGACTTTGTATACAGCTATCTAAGGTTTGTTGTAGCATGTAATGGTTCTCGTCGATGCTGTAGCTTCTAAAAAAAATTCCATTGACAAATTTTAATGATTGGCTCTTGTACATAATTGTTTTTGTATTATAATTTCTTTATGTGCACTAATATTGTAAAGAGGAAAAGTTGTATTTTTGTTTGCTTGACACGAATAAATTCAAAAACTACTGGTTGGATTTCAATAATTCTTTGACTATTAGAAGGCTACATTATTTTTAAATAATTAAAATTATAATTGTTACTAGAAAAAAATAGGGAGCCCTACTAAAATTTCAATAATGTAATCAAAAATATGTAAAAGTGTCATTAAATAAACTATACACGATAGAACTAAAATATATTCTATAATACTAAAGAACATATTAATATTTATAAAATACCTCGCGGTACCATATTTTCAGCTATGGTAGTTTTGTCACTGTAACCGCATTGATGAAACAAATCTTAACAAGGACCATGTCTTGCCTAATATGGTATATTAGGTAAGACATGGTCCTTGTTAAGATTTGTTATAATTATATTTTGTTATAATTGTCTTTATATTAATCCTATTTGCACACAAATATTTATATCATATTTTTGTTTGTTCTGAGACTCGGTGTTAAATATATGTATATAAGTAAAATTCTTGTGATTCTTCTGATGCATGATGTCAGGAACACAAGTGTCATCTGCCCATCTCCGCCCTATGCATTTGAACTACACTGTCTCGGATGGATATACCGCCATCTATCGCTTCTAATACCTTAGTCACCTCATACGACACCTGGTACAGAGGGTGGCACTATTTTACTCTGCCGGTACGTCACGGTGTGTGTTTTAATATTACTTTAAATTTTAATACCGCCACGCCTGGTATAGGAGAGGTACTATCCAACTCTGCAGGTACCCCACGGTGCCTACAGAGTAATACACTGTGATACATCAAATAGTTTAGCGAGTAGAATTAATATAACTATAACACAAGCGTCGGTGAAAGTGAAAGTATTTATGATAAACAGAGAATTGTATCTGCGTCATATAACTTCTTGTTTGAAACTACTATAATTATCGTGATTATTGTTTTCGAGGTTATTTTTTCAAAGGGCATCATCCTGTATCTCCTTATTTAGTACGGGATTTAAATGTTGCATTTTTAAAAAAAATACGCAGTCGTTTGTGTGAAGAAAATAATGAGTAAAAGATATGCTACGTGAGACTTGTTACAATTTTAACAATTTTTGAGCAAAGCCCTGCGGTTTTAGCCGCAGAGTTCCTGTTTTATTTGCTAATATTGAATGGATTGTAATAAATTAATTTTTATAAGTATTTTACCCCTTTTGGGGGGTTAAATTTCAAAATGTATTTCTTACCCCTGCGAAAATTTTTAAATTTCTAACCCTCGCAGTCTAATCCCTGGGATGATTGCATCAATACAATAGAGATAAATAAATAAATAAAGTTTAGCAGAGTAGGATAGTGCCTTCCCCTGTAGGTGTCGTAAAAGGCGACTAAGGTACCGGAACCAACAGATGGATATACATCCACAATATTGCAGCTCAAATGCACAGAGCGGGAGTGGGCAGCAGCATTCCCGTCATGAAAGTTACGTTCTGCGATTGCCACAACGCTTGCCCAGCGCGGCAATTATGGACAACATTCCCCCTTTCTTATAATAATAATAACTTTATTCAACAACAAAAGGAAACTTAAACTACATTTTGATACTTAAGTACCTAAACTAGGTCTAGCCTGTTCTTATAGGCACCTATGCTCTGTAGTGTGCATGTAGGTGTGGATGTGTGTGTATATGGTCTAATATAATACAAGGTTTGTTAATACAACACATTATATACGCACACATTACATAAATACACAGAATATGAACCAATACTGTGTTAATACAATATATATAAAGAATAATAGTAACAATAAATATAGTCCAGTCTAGCTTAATATTGTTAGCAATTCCTCTGTCTTGTTGTAGTCCAATGCCAAGAGCCATTCCCTCACTGTTGTTTTGCATGTGTGTTTATTCGTGTCATGAATATCTATTTCTTTTTATTATAAATAAATGGTCCTGCAAAATTTGGAAATCGCTGTGCGAACCGTGTACGACATGGCTGATGTATATTTTGGAAATCCACATACATTCGTCTACTATGAGTTAGTTTATTTTCAGGTTTACATAGTTTTTGCTGTACTATGATAATGATGATGACATAACACTTCTATGTATATAAGTATTGTATTTGTGAATCCTCTGTTGTCTGATATCCGTAACACAAGTGCTATAAGCAACCTCTCGGACTCAGATCATTGTATGTGATGTTTGAATTTATTTCGAACCTGACTTGGATTTTGGCATATTGAACACCCACACACAGAACAACAAATATTCATCATATTAATGTTTGTCCTAGGTGAGGATTTTGCTATTGGTGGTGATAAGGTGTTATCACTATTCTATTTATGAAGGTATTTTAAAAATCGGTGTAAATTGTAAGAAAAAAAAATCGAATATTTTCTCGTTTTCTCCCTAAAGTTTTGATTAAGCTTTTTTCCAGCTACATTGGTGGACGTTCATGTAGTATCGGGATATCCCCTGAGGTTTAAGTTTTTAATATATATAAGTAATAAATTTCTAAGGCGTGAAAGCATGACAGACATAGGCATACTTTCACTCAATATTAGTATGGACATCAAGTCAAAAATGTTTGTGTATATATTATTTATTTATTTAGACTAATACACCATCGACAATATCCATGTACGGTTTTTATTATAAATTCGTCTATATTTAGGGTAATAGATAACACTTTGCATTAAATTGAAAAAAAAATGTTACAAACTAAGCAACAACAAATCTAGAAACGAAAATAAAAGATAAAAAATACTCTAAGAGTAAAATTTGTTTCATTTTAAATTACTCTTTAAGCCGTTTATTTAGCTTTATATACATTTTTTTTATCAAACGTTCCGGTTACCCTTCGGCAACCGTTCTCAAGATTGATAAAGGTGGTGTGTTTTCAAGGATAAAAAGTAATTTTATTATGTCTAGTGGAATGGGTGATATAAAACATAGTATATTGTTACATTTACAAATGTTACAAAGTAATATTTTTATATGTATATATTTTCTAAGATTCACTAGGTCAATTTATCGTTTGTCGATATAAATCGTGTTATAGATTCGATTAAATTTAGTTTTATTTTAATGGTGATACAAAAAGTATATAAAACCGATATGCACAGTATAGATACAGAATTATTAATATATATATGTATATATATGTACTTAACTATGTAATATGATATACAAACAAAGCCTTTGCACCGTGACTTGACCATGCAAAGGTAAGGATTTGAAAGCAATAGAACCTGCTTTCCATTAAAAAGAGAAACTTACTTTGGAATTCGTCGCTCGAGGCTTGCGTCCTTGACCGGAGGAAGGTGTCGACCATTCGGAAATAGTTTAGGTAGGGTCAATAGTCATAACAGGAAAAATAAGATAAAGGTAAGGAACGGGTAAAATAATATAAAGCGGGGTAAGGAACATAAAAGTAAAAAATATTACTACTTAAAGATCGAATTGATTGGGGTAAATAGGATGTTGGATGAATTTTAAAATGATGAAATGGATGAAAATTTGATTCATGAATGAATTAAGGATAAATATATTAATAGACCTCCTAATATAATATAAATAGTATTAAACAAACTTATGTATTCTTTTCCTTCCTTATGTATGTTAGATCTTTAGAATTCATCAATATCATCATAGCAGCCGCAAAGCGTCCACTGCTGGACATAGGCCTCCCCAAGAAAGGGGGATTTGCCTATAATTGCCGCGCGGGGCAAGCGTGGTGGCAATCGCAGAGCGAAACTTTCGCGACGGAAATGCTGCTGGTCATACCCGCCCTGTTGTATTTAAGCTACACTGTTTTGGATGGATATACCGCCATCTATCGGTTCTGGTACCTCAGTCGCCTCTTACGACACCTAGTATAGGAGGAGATACTGTTCTACTCTGTCTGTAGAACACGGCATTTATCTTGAAAATTACGGGACGTATTTTAATGCGGTTTTTAGTAGATAGAGTAATTCAAGAGGAAGGTTTATATATTCTTGTAAATCATGCGTAATTGAACATTTTCAAAGTTTCTAAAGTGATGTCGTTATGTTCGTCGTATTACGAAACGTTTTACAATGATAATAAAGAAAAAATGCAAATGCTGTTCACACAAATGCATTGTAAATATTTCCTGGGTGGAGATCGAACCCGCGGCTCTCAGCTCATAAGAAACACCAACGAATGCGCCATATTCTAGCAATTATTATTTTTAATTTAAAAGCAGCATCTTTTCATGCATACAGCCTCTAAAATATTTCAGTAACTATTTCTTTTTTTATCGATTGCTTAAAACTTATAGAAGTTGGATAATTTAATGTTGTTAGGTAATTCCGTACAACAATAATCATAATATTACAAATAATAATAAATTCCTACAACATCTCATACATTGACCTGACGTACTCGTAAGTCAACTAAACCACTTGTGTTACAGTCGCCAGACAACAAAAGAATTACGAATTTACTACCTAAATACACATATTGAACACCCAAACACAGAACAAACACAAATATCATCATATAAATATTTGCCTGGGTAAGAATCGAATCCACGCTTGGCGCACAAGATAGGATCACTACCATCTGCGCCATCGGAAGTGGTAAAAATCAGCGACACCTCACCACATTGGAGAAATCGCTGATTTCTCAGCACAAAAAGAACACTAGGAAAATTTCGACATTTCTACTAATGTCCCGGTAGCACAATGGCAATGCAGTCCACCGGTAAGGGAAAGATGCGGGTTCGAATCTTGTTTAAGCCTGAGGAAGGTTGAATTTTTTCCAGCAATATTATCTATCTATCAGCATTTTTCATTGTATTAAACCTCCAACGTACATGTTTCTGGTTAGTTTTTCTATGAGGTAGACTTCATACAAAAGGTTGTCTGCATTGGTACCTCACTCTTCCCTATTTCTACCACTAAATAGCTGTGTTCGTATTGCTGCTGTGTTTCTGTCTGAAAAGTGAGAAAGACAGTGAACATACTGGGTAATGAGGCATAATATCCTCGTAAGGTCAGCTATGAGGAACCGGCAGAGTAAAATAGAACCTCCCCCTGTTACACGTGTCGTAAGAGGTGACTAAGATACCAGAACCGAAAGAGGGCGGTAGATCTAAACAGTGCAGGTCAAATGCAAAAGTCGGGGTTGGTCTTTTCGCAAAAGCTGCGCTTTCCGTTTGCCAACACGCTTGCCCAGCACGGCATTTATGTTCAAAATTCCCCCTTTCTTGAGAAGGGCCATGTGCAGGTTGGCAATGCATTAGTGATATCCTTGTGACATTACGAGCGTCAATAGACTGCAGTGATGTTTAATTTATTGTGCATTTATTTCCTTATTATTTAATTACTTATTTTATAGTTTTATAGAAAAAGTCACGTTGTCCGTATTGTCTATGAGGCCGTAATCTTTAACGTTTATCTTGATGTGCAATTTATTTTTTTATAGCTTTTTTATTACCAACCATTATCTGTGGTCAACATGGTAATGTGTAAAGGTTATCAGTTATCTACCTAGGCGAGCACTTACCCTTAACCTGGTAAAGAGGTATTAAAGTAGGGCCAGGTCAGAAGTGTCAAAATTATACAAGCGTGTATGAAAGGACTAATGCGATTAAGGGAAGCAAATGAGGTTTGCCAAGATCGGAGCAAGTGGAGATCCATTGTCTCTGCCCGTCCTGGTAGGACACAGGCGAAATGTTTGTATGTATGTATAATTAACTTATTTTTAAAGCGTTCCTGCATTGTTTTCTTGGTTTATCTTTTGGTTCATCTACCATGTTCTAATTTCAATTTTACTGGCTTAAATTAAGTTGATTCTCTTTTGTTTTGGTCGTAAAAAATTTAAGTAAAGCGTATATTAATTCATTCATACGTTAATACATACATTCATCCATTCTTTCACTGATTGCATGAATGACACGATTGCTTGCTAAAATAAATTTCTTGAACAGAAAGCAATGGTTTGCTAGCGTTTATGGAACCTGAAGGTTGTAATGAAGGTGGTAATGAACCTGCAGTGAACTTATTTTTAAGACCTGGCTGGTGCCGGGAGACCATTTTAAGGTAGATTTTTCAATGACATCTTTGTTGAAATAACTCTTTATATCTGTTCATCAAGACCTTCAGTTGAGGAATGATTATTATCGATTGAATGGGCAGCACCTTATGCAAGTAAACTTTTACTTAAAAGGCAGCTACTTGCTATTTTATTAGACTAAATTAATTAAATAAATTTTTGTATTTGTGTAGAAAAAAAAAAATTAAATGTCAATTAAATATTTTAAATTTAAAATGCGTTCAATGGATGTCGATATTATCGACGTTTCGAATTTATTTGTGATTTTGATATTATAATATCTTAAAATAAAGGATATTACTAAAGATTTCGATATACATGTAAGTTAAACTCCAAATGTCGTTTCATTATATATTCAGAGAAAGAACATATGGTTTATTTTGAAAATTCTCATAATATTCCTTTATATATACCTTTTGTCGATTAAAAAGTGCCTGCGAAGGGTCTCTTTCATTATCACCATATCACCATTGGTTAGCCATTGCTAGACATAGTCCTACCCAAGAAAGGGAGAATTTGGCCATAGCTGCCGCGCTGGGCAAGCTTGTTGCCAATCGCAGCTTTCACGACGGAGCTCATCCCAGCTCTGTGCATTTGAGCTGCACTGTTTCGGATGGAAATATCGTCATCTGTCGGCTCCTGTACCTTAGTTGCCTCTAACGATACCTGGCACAGAATCTATTTCCTTATACCACAGTAATTGCCGCTCCATCCTTAAGTGTTACAACAACACTTCTAACCCACTGCTTCTGATTAATACCAATAAAATCACATTGCCCAGTGCGAGATATGAATGCAAACTAGCCGATAGCAAGGTTGGGAGTCTTAAGCGCTGCACGGACTCTTAAGCGGATTTCTTAAACACAATTTACCTTGACACTTTAATGGTGGCGACATATGTTTGCTCTTCATTTTTGGTAATAATCCCATTGGCGGACGGTTGCATTACCTTTTAAATTTACATGAGGTAGAGCTGTCTGCATTCGTACTTTATTCTCACCTATTTCTAACGCCAAATAGCAGTGTTGGCATTGCTGTGTTCCGGATTGAAGGGCAAGAGAGACAGTTAAATTACTGGGAAATGTCCTTCAAGATCAGGTTGGCAACGCTTTAGTGGTCCTTATAATATTACTAGGATCTATATACTGCGATGAGGTTTACTGTTACGCGAATTGTATGCTTATTGGTCTTATAAATAAAAAATACCTTCTATGTTAAGGTTTTGTGTGCGATGAAAGGTTCTGTAGTCTACAGTCTGTTATATATATATAATCTAATGTCCAGTAAATAATTTAAGTCAGTGTAGTTTGACGATCAGAAAAATAACTGTTACATCAAAGTAGTAGTAGGAAGAAAGACTGAAGAAACTAGATTGGTCTTTGTCAAGGTTTTGTTTTTAATATTATGAAGTCAGTGAAGATTAAAAAGAAACGTGACCGCTACCGATGCTCGTGTTACCACAGAGATATCACAAGCATTTCGCCAACCTTGTGAACTATAAATACTATATTACGTTACCCAGTAATTTCACTGCCTCTCACACCCTTCAAACTGAAATACAGCAATGCGAACACTGCTGTTTGGCGGTAGAAATAGGTGAGAGTGAGGTGCCAATGAAGAAGACCTTTGTCGGTCTTTTGACGATCTACTTCTAGTAAAAGTCAAGTCGGGATTTTGCAACATTTTCTGTGAAAATAGCGGGATTCTTCCGTCGAAAAAGATATACAATAAAAAAATATTTAAAAAGTTTAATGTTCATCCTCTTTTTGTTTACGTTATGCACGTACGCACGCTGCATGCATTCTAGTTATTTCCGAATAGAGGGCCCGAGCCTGCGCTGCGTGAGGCTATCTATTGAAATAAAAAAATCGAGACTTCCCGTAAAAATCAGGATGTCTGGCAACGCATTTTTGTAAACGTATTTTTTGTAGTTGAATAAAGTACGCAGTTTTGTAGTTTCCTTTGTCAGGAAATAATGTTTTTCTTTGTTCCTTTCGAGATATAATTGAGAATATAGGTGTCTTTATAGTGTCTTTTTTTGACATATTTTTCGACCACGTCAAATCATTAATAATAATTAAGCTCGATGTATAATAATTTTTGTTACAACTACGTACCTAATTGTATAGTTGGGATAACCCGTATAATTATGTCAATAAATAAATAATTGAATAATACCCAGAATTATAAAAGATCATACCTGTACAATCCTAGATCGAACTTTGTACATAAAACAACAGATCAATCTTCACGAATCTATAAAAATTTGACTCAATTGCTCGTTTTTTAGGTTGTGAATTTTTGACAGCTTTGTATTGGATATAATATGGTCCTAATGGTCTGTGTACACACGAGATTCCCCAGACACAAAAACAAAGTGATATTTTCTTCTCGTTCCTATTGATAGTTCTTCTGCTAATAAATTATAAAACAATAGAAATGCCTAGTAATTAAGGAATGGAACATGAGAAATTTGCGCTTAGGGCGTTATATGGGAACAATAAAATAGACCATTATTATATAATGGACGATCGTGGAAGACAATTGATTGAGAGCATCTAATGTATTTTATTTTCACACACGTTTCCCAACCGTAAGCTAATCGGATCAATTCAACTGTTACATCTATATACGTATGAATAAACTGTCTGTTTGTAATTCCAAATTAACAGCTACCAGTTTGCTCTGGACGCTACCAGATTGCTCTAGATGCTACCAGATTGCTCTAGACGCTATCAGATTGCTCTAGATGCTACCAGATTGCTCTAGATGCTACCAGATTGCTCTAAATGCTACCAGATTGCTCTAGACGCTACCAGATTGCTCTAGATGCTACCAGATTGCTCTAGATGCTACCAGATTGCTCTAGATGCTATTATATATAGATATTTTCTTTGTTATATTTTCTAATGTTTAGAAGATTATAAAAAACAAGAAGATTTGAAAATTTTAGTATGTGCATTGATGAAAATCACATAGAATCCACGTTCATACATTGGTATACTTAAAGATTGCTATTAATTGATTAATTTGATTCAAGAGCAGACAAATATTCTCTTTAATCATATTTTATTGTGTCTAAAAAAATTTGATTAAATAATTCATTCCGAACTTGATGACTTCTCTATGGATACATCCTATGCTAGTAAAATATTTTTTTAAAAAATATTCATATTAGCTGCAATACGTCCATTCATAGTAAAATTAGACATTAATATGATAAAAAAAATTACCATTAGGTAAAGATATAATAATGATAGCTGTATAATAGACTGTATGGAGATTGAAGTACAAAAGCCTTCAAAGGCAGTGAATCAGGCTCTTTCATGAGATTGCAAAAAGGCCAATGCTATGAAGTATTTTCTTGCACGCCAAATGGTTTGGTCAATTATATTTCACCCGGATATGGAGGACGTATTACAGACACATGTTTAGTAAAAACTTGTGATTTTATAGATTTTTTGCAACCAAAAATCTGTGTCACCATGACAGAGGTTTTAAGCATGTGGATGTGTGCCTATGTAAGATGGCAGTACAATTAGTGCGGCCTCCAAGTGTTATTTCTGGAGCTGAACTTACCAAATCTGAAGCAAACCAAATAGCCAGCTTGAGAATCCATATTGAGCGAGTAATTAGACGGTTAAGAGAGTTTTATATGTTAAAACCACATGCCTGTCTTAATTTGGTGAAAATTCTAGATGTTGTGCTAATAATAGCATGTTTGTTGGTGGTTTAATTAATTTACAAGATTCCCTTCTGAAATAAATAAGTAAATAAACAATAAATTTCTGTATTTTCATTTATTACTCTTTAAACACTATAATAAATTTAATACTCTCCCAACATCAACATATCAATTCTGGGCAAATTAGAACTATTTGCCTTCTGAAAACCTTGTATCATGGTAAATGGTTCGTCAGTATTTTATTTTTTATTAAAACACAATGAAAATATCACAAGTTAACTAATTAAATGATTCAGGAATAAATCCAAACTTGAAAGTCGTTAGTAAGTAACCACAACAGAATTTTAAGTGGCGCGTTTTGTTTGCTGAGGCGTGACGAAATGCGCCCTGATTGGTGTTTGAGTTAACATGGCCGCTTGCAGTATTTATAAATTTTATTTTATCGAAATAATTATTAATCACAATACTCTTATTAAAACTTTACACTTATTTACAATTCTATTAACTTAAACTTTTATTGAAAACCATAGAATCCTTGATTCTTTACTACTGTTATCATGCTTATTGTCTGTACACATTTGAAAACAAGACACTTCAAGGTTTTGGTTGTTTGGATTGTTGTTATTGCACTGCATTTTTAAAAACACATATTTGTGATTTAAACATAAAATCTATACTAATATTATAAAACTGAAGAGTTTGCGTGTTTGTATTTTATTTGTGTGAACACGCTAATCTCAGGATCAACCGATTTGAAATACCATTTTCAACCACAATTCATTAATCGTGGTTATTTTACTCCCAAGTTACTATTCTACACGGACGAAGTCGCGAGTACACAGTTGGGGTACACATAACAATGTGAATTCCAACTGTGTTATATTTCCAACTTATATTATTGATTAGCAATTCGGTTCGTATTCGTACGGGTAGAGGTTCGTTTTGGGACGCGACGGCGTTTAACCAGTTTTTCTCTCTCAAATTTAATTTTCAAAATCCGTTCAGTTGGGCCTGAAATTAATACGTTTGATCAAACAATCAAAGTCTCTATAATATTAGTATAGAAAGTAAGCTGTGGGATAATGACAAAGTAGAATAGTACCTTCCTCTATCCTAGGTGTCGTAAGAGGCAACTAAGGTATCGAAACTGTAGTATATCCATTTGCAAGTATAGCTTAAATGCAACAGGGCGGGGATGAATAATAAATTATTATAAATTCCCGCAACATCTCATATATTGACCTGATTCCGTGATAAGTCGCTTAAAACACTTGTGTTACAAATCAAATACAAATATTTAACACCCAGACACAGAACAAACATAAATATCATCATATAAATATTTGTTCTGGGTGCAGACCGAACCCACGACCTTTGGCGTACAAGACAGGATCACTACCATCCACGCCTTCGGGTCTGGCGTCCGTAACACATTTGCTTTAAGTGACTTACCACGGAGTCTTATTGAGAGATGGTTAATGTATGAGATGTTGTAGGAATTTATTTAGGATTTATATTTATTATTACATTAATGCGGGCACTTAGTGTGTTTTATAACATTACGTTGATCATAAAAAATGTGCTTGTGATTTTATAAGACTTCTGAATGAATCCATTTAATCTGGGTAGCTACAATATTTCTTTGCTTCCTTCAAGTTTATTGTTTACTAGTACCAAGACATTACTAGGGGACTTTAAACAAAGACAGTCGGCATTAGTTCCTCACTTTTATCTATTTCCACCAAAAAGCAGCGTTCGCATTACTGCGTTCCGGTTTGAAGAGTGAGTTACTTTTTAAGTGATTTGGCAATGTATCTTCAAGCCAAGACATTGGCAATGCGCTAGTGATATCACTGTGAAGTCGCAGTGACGCTTTATATCACGCGGACCATATGCTTGTTTGTCAAATTATAAAAATAAAGTTATTTTCTCGCTTCCACACTAAAGTAGCAAGTCTACCGGTAATAGGGAGTGACCTTAGCGTCTGCCTGAACACTCAGGTTAATCGTAGCAATTATTCCTAGCAATTACCATTGTAATCCGATTTACACAGAGAAAATCATTGAAGCGTGTTTTTCCACATTACTTGCGCAATTCAATCTGATCGACTCGGGATGCAGATTATTTATAAGTTATAAACACAAGTATGTTACAAGGAGACGCTATTGCATGTAATGAGCTAACATTGACTTATGCTAAGTGTTTGAGTCCATCATTGTTGAAGGAAAATAAATGTGTGTAAAGAAACGAAGGTTGCAATAACTTGGTGATACCTATACCTTCGTACTTACCTACTACTTACACTAAGTACGAAGTAGGTAGGTAGGTAGGTGTAGTTGGTAAATCTATATGGTAAAAATATACAAATCTACTGTTATTTTAACTTTAGGTGTGCCTCAGGGATCTATTTGGAACTGTTGCTTTTCTTGTTCTTTTTTCTATATTACTAAGTTGGTTTCGCTTGTATCATCAGTAAGATATTTCTAGCACGTTCCTTACATTCCTGGAATTGGAGTTATTGTTTCACATTACCCAGTAATTTACTGTCTTTCTATCCTTTCAAACCGGAACACAGCAATGTTAATATAATATTACCATATATCAATATTTTTGTTTAAATTTATAACTGAAAGTTCTACCTGTACCGCCCGGTTATTACGATATCAAAGCTTATTTACGGATTTCGACCATGAGGTTTTCCTTATACGGCCTGCAAGGACTTCAGATGTCCATTCAAAAGACAAAACCACTGCGACTACATCCTGAATTTATACAAAATCTGCATTTATTTAAATGATGTTTACCATGACTTATTGGGAACCAATTTCTGTTTTATTTCCGTAAAATTTTTCTATTTTATTTGACTAGGTCGTTAAGCAAGCATCACACGATAGTAAGCGTCACTGCTGCCTATAGATGCTTGTAATATCACAAGGTTATCACTAACGCATTGCTAATGTTGTGTCCTGAATACATTATGTCCCATTATCAAGTAATTTCAGTGCCTCTCTCACCCTTGAAACCGGACAACAGCAATTGCTAATAAAATAAAATACTGCTATTTTGCGGTAGAAATAGGTGAGAAGGAGGTACCAAAGCAGACGACCTCTGTATCATGTAAAGTTATTTTATTTGTAAAGGCTAAGAGCGCCTGAACTACTCCTTATAATGCACAAACAAATTACTGATCGAGAGTTCATCATCATCGTATAATCAATTTGGAGTCTACGAGTCTAAGACTTAAGCCTTCCCAAGAAATGGGGATTTTTACACAGAATTGCCACGTTGTGCATATGTGGTGGTAATCATAACGCGAATGCTACTGCCTATCCCTGCCCTTATGCAGTAGATACAGGCCTCCCCAAAGTGGGAATGTTGCTCATAATTGCCGCGCAGAGCGTACCCTTGCGCATTTTTATTGTTCCGGATTGATTTACCGCCATCTGTCCGTTCTGCTACCACAGTCGTCCTTCACGACACCTGATCCGGAGGAGGTGCTGTTCTGCTCTGCCGGTACCCTAGTCTTCACCTCAACCTTAATGATTATATCCGCTCAATTTCGACCATTCTATCTTAAATAAGTCGCATCCGAGTCTTGACAATGGCGTCGTGCTGATTACTCGTGCGCAGCTTATTTACTGGATCATGACGTTCTTGCGTCAAACAGTCTGCCATCTTGAATTCTTATAGAACTTAAAAAATTGCCCGGCTTGATTTGATTACTCTTACTTTATCACTACAGATATAGTAATTTAAAACAACACAAAATACTAGTATGTATAAAACAAAGTCGTTTCCCGTTGTCTGTCTGTCTGTCCCTATGTAGCTTAGATCTTTAAATCCAACGTAATTGAGAATGGTTCAAGATTTCCATTCTGCAGTCGGTTTTTCTCGGTTCACCAGTATCATCATATCAGCCCTAAGACGTCCACTGCTGAACATGGGCCTCCCCAAGTAATCTCCAAAAGGACCGGTTGCGTGCGGCCTGTGTCCAGCGCGATCCTGCGGCTCTGGTCAGATCGTCTGTCCATCTTGCGGGTGGACGCCCTACGCTGCGCTTGCTGGTTCGTGGTTTGGAAACTTACGAGGCCGATGGACTTCTAGAATAGAGTCATCTGTTCTGCGTACCAAATCAGTATAACACATGCATAATATAGAAGAGAAATACCAATCATTTTAGAGTTTTCGAATGAGATGTCGTTAATCAACACATTTTTGCGCTTACATTGCAAACGCGGACAGAACCCGATGAGATACATCAAAATAATTGTAATACACTATAGTACACCATAAAAGGGTCTACAAAAAAATCCGCGATAACACATCGTCGATGATCGTGCAATACCGCGTAAGTAGCCGTTGCAAATAAAGTTGAACTTTCAATTAGAAAAGATGGAAAATGGACCTTATTAACTTAAGCTACATACGCGATATTGAAGTATCATAGGACGATGTGTATATCATAGGGATAAACAACAATAAGCATTCTTGCTTATCGCTAACGTAGACTACTTTTATCTCAGTAAAAGAAACAGCGTTCCTTGAATGTATTAAGTTGATTACACAAGTCAACACGAATTTTGAGTCTGAGTTCTGTACCTCTGATTTTGATTACTTATGCCTAACTAATTAAAGAAAAAAAAATTTATCTAATAAAGTTTGCTTTTGTAGTTACTAAAACGAAATTTTAATTTTTATGAAAAAGCTCTATTTCTTAATTTCAATTATATGTAAAAGGAAAACAGTTTTGAATTCACATATTTTTATTGACTTTAATTATACAAGACGGCATAAATAAACCCACAAATACAAAAAAGAATACAAAAAAGACTTTAAAAATGAACAGATTTGGTATTTCTTCTGTGTAAGTTGGGACTTTTTCGTATGAGCCCCCAAATGTAGTCACCCGTCATATTTTCATTATATTGTCCTTGATAACGCTTTTCGAAGTTCATTATATCCTGGTGGAAACGTTCCCCTTGCTCTTCTGAATATGCACCTAAGTTGTCTTTAAATCTATCCAAATGAGCATGTAGCATGTGGACTTTCAAAGACATTCTGCAACCCATAACTTTGAAGTTGTGAAGCATATCAGTAATAAGCTCCGTGTAATTTTCTGCCTTTCTATTGCCAAGAATGCCATGAATCACTGCTTTAAGGCTGAGCCACGCTTGTTTTTCGTGCGTACTGAGGAGCTGTAGGAATTGTTCACTGGCCATTATTTTCTTTATTTGTGGACCGATGAAAATACCAGCTTTAATTTTAGCCTCTGACAATTTCGGGAAAAATGATTTTAAATATTGAAAGGCCTCAGAGTCTTGACGCAGAGCCTTTACGAACTGCTTGATCAGACCTAATTTAATGTGCAATGGAGGCATTAAAATATGATCGGGCTTCACGATTGGTTCATTTTTGACATTATGTTGTCCTATTTGAAACTCGCTCCGTTGTGTCCATGAGTGCTGCTGGTAGTGAAGTGCATCGGCTCTACTATCCCATAAGCAAATGTAACACGGATATTTAGTGTACCCGCCTTGCATTCCCATCAGAAATCCAACTATTTTAAAATCCCCTATCACTGGCCAGGCGTACTCTTCATATTTTAAAACTTGAAGCACCATTTTAACGCTCTCGTAATTTTCTTTTAGCATTACAGAATGAGCAAGGGGAAGAGATGGAAATATATTTCCATTATGTAGAAGAATTGCCTTTAAGCTTTCACACCTACAGCCCCCCCTGCCCCTCTCCTGTATCTTATATGCAACGGCTCCTAAAAAAACTGCTAAAATACTATAATATTCGTTTTACATTGTGTAAAGGTACAAAAGCAAACTTTATTCTTTTTTTTCGATGTATATAATCAGAAAATATTTACTAAATAACAGACTCAAAGAAAAATATTTTTTTTGTTGACTTGTGTTATGTATTAAGATTTTTTTTATCAATATATGTACATGTATTTGAACGTTTATGGCGAATACACTCAGAAACTACTGGATTTATTTTAAAAACTTTTTTACTCATGAAATGTTAAATTATCAGCAAGTAAATAAGTATTTTTTTTATCCCGTATTCTTCCGAAAACGCTGTCTCGTAGAGATATACCGCCATCTGTCGGCTCCGGTACCATAGTCGTCTCTTGCGACACCTGATACAGAGGGTATTCTTACTTTGCCGGTACTATACGGCTAATTACACTTAATAGCCTATTAAATATAGCTGGATTAAAATGGCAGCTGTAGAATAGATGTGTTGTTAAATTGTTATAAATGGTTTCTCGTGTTTATTTATAAGTCGTTTTTATAAAATATCCATGACATGTGAAATCATTGTAATTTAAACAATATTAATAATAAATTACGATATAAAATACTGTAATACCAATATAAATAACTCGATACCACATTGACGTCTGTCATTCTAATCAAGCTAGGTTAATAGATTCAAGGTATGTTACCGCCGCATATCGTCAATGAGGCCATCGAATGGAGGTGTCATTTGATGGTTGCAGGAAAAGTTATAGTGATAGATATAATAAGGTTTCAATTCTTACATTAAATTAATTAATGCATGTACAGACATAAACTACAATATAGTATTCATATTTAAAAAAAGTTGCAAGGCAAGGATTTAAAGTTTTCTATCGAAATTGTTCATAATCTGCTCCAATTACTATTTAAAAAAAGAAAATAAATCAATCTATTTTCAGAAAAATCAATAATATCCTAACTTTCTACATTTAAAATTTTTTTTTGGTATCCTGACGCATACATTATGCTCTGTGAGTGTTGAATAATGTAGTTTTTTTATTTCGACGGGCCTGATAGCGCAGATGGTAGTGAACATCTCTTGTGTGCCAACGTCCATAACGCATGTACTTAAAGCGACTTATCACGGAGTCAGGTTAATGTATGAGACGTTGTGGATTAATTTGATATTATTTCATCATTATCATCATACCAGCCATTGGAAGTCCACTGCTGGACGTAAACCTCTCCAAGAATCCGTTCTTAGCCAATACCTGTTTTTTTTCATAATTGCCACGCTGGGCAAGCGTGTTGGCAATCACAGAGCGTAGCTTTCGCGACAAGGATGCTGCTGCCTATCCTCGCCCTGTGCATTTGAGCTGCACTGTTTCGGATGGATATGCCGCCATCTGTCTGTTCTGGGACTTAAGCCGCCTCTTATGACACCTGGCGCAGTGGGAGGTACTATTTTATTTTGACGGTATCTCACGGCAAGCTATAAGCAATACCATTAATAAATTAGAAGTTACTTGAAGTTTTAAAACAAAATGCTATAAGATTCATATTACGAAATCGTATACTTCACACGGTGATAGGTCGGTATTGTAAGAACCTATCCCACCCGTGACATAATGAGAATACTTTTTGCTATAAGAACTGTTGAATGTTCAATTTCGTTACATAAGAAGTATTCTCAAGTGCTTGTTGGTGACGTTACTATATCCAGTATAATATGTGTTTGAGAAATAATAAAGTGGTACCTTCCACTGCACCAGGTGTCGTAAGAGGTGACTAAGGTACCAGAACCGACAGATGGCGGTATATCAACTCGAAGCAGTGCAGCTTAAACGCTACAGGGCAAAGGGATGGGCAGCAGTATCTCCGTCGTGAAGCTACGCCCTGCGATTGCCAACGCGCTTGCCCAGCGCGGCAATTATGGGCAAACTCTTCGTTACTTGGAGAGGCCTAAGTCCAGGAGCAGTCTTTTACGGCGGCTTTTATGATATAGATGAACCTTCAGATTACTGTTGGGATTGCTCAATATCATTACAGTATGGAGATATATAATATATTTTCTTTCTTTTGTTACAGAAAACATGACGACTCCTACGGACTTACGTTCAGAGAGAGTGAAGCAGATGTTTAGTTGGACTACGGGGTGAGTATTTGTACTTTCTTTTCCATTTTGACGGGCCCGATGGCGCCGATGGTAGTGATCCTATCTTGTGCTCCAAAGGTTGTGGGTTCGATTACCACCCAAGATAAATATTTATATGATGATATTTATGTTTGTTCTGTGCCTGGGTGTTAAATATATGTATTTAAGTAGTACAACACAAGTGCTTTAAGCGACTTATCGGGGAATCAAGTCATGATGCTGTAGAGTTTATTTTTAAATTGCTTACAGACATAAAAATATTTCCTATTTATAATATAGCTAACTCTGAGCTATTCATATATAAAGATAGTGTATGTATATGCAGTTTGTATTAAATATACTGATATTGAATTAATTTAACTTCAGATATTAGTTCTCTCTATGCTGGTATGCAGTCTCTGTCACCACCAGTTTTTCTTGCAGGTTCCTTTCCATTGGACCGCGTTTCCAACCTGCCTTATACTTGTCCATACCCGTCGTAGAGTCATATCCATCGATGGCGATATGAAGTTTGCATTGGGACTGTTTAATTCAAAAAGATAATTATATATAAATTCCCGCAACATCTCATACGTTAACCTGACTCCGTTATAAGTCGCTTAAAGCACGTGTGTTACGGACATCAGAAAATAGAGGAATCACAAATATAATTTTGAAATGCATATATTTAACACCCAGACACAACACAAACATAAATATTATCATATAAATATATATCCTGGGTGGGGATCAAACCTTTGATAAAAGATAAAATGATTTCGTTTCATAGAGTTATTTACATTATGCTAACTTTTTATCATCATGTCAGCCATTGTAAGTACTGCTGGTTATAGGCCTCCCCAAGAAAGAGGGCATTTTGCCCATAATTGCCGCTCCGGGTAAGCGTGTTGGCAATCGCAGAGCGTAGCTTTCGTGAAGGGGATGCTGCTGCCCATCCCTGCCCTGTGTATAAAATACATGCTATACTATTACGGATGGATATGCCGCCATCTTTCGGTTCTGGTACCATAGTTGCCTCTTACGACACCTGGTACAAGGGAAGGTACTATTCTACTCTGCCGGTACCTCACGGCTTCTACTAACTATAAGAATGTAGTTTATAAGTTGCAGCCATTTTGTAAAGGTTCAATGAACTGAGTTCTAAAGGCGCGAAGTTTTGTAAATGTGTTTTTTAATGTCGTCAACTTCTTTTGTTTATGGAAATGATGTTATACCACTTTGGTGAGCATAAAAAAGTTTTTTCTATATTCTTAATTAGCTTCTTATTTAGTGTTAATGAATATGCTTTTTACTATGTTTAATTGTGTCTCATTGCAATTAATTGTATACATTTTTTAATTATTACTAAATATATGTGCTAGAATTGTTATAATGTGTCCTTTCGTTAATTTTATGTAAGGTGCCGATCAACCGCTAATACCTATTTTTATTAATTACCAAAAATTACAAAAATAAATACCTATTTTTGTAATTTTGGGTTTTCTTTTAGCAAAAATCTGTATCCGATTTGAAGAGTTACCGAAGTGTAGTCAAAACATTGAATGTAATAAAATGACAGTATTTTATTGCATAGGTATTTTAAAAATTAAAAATCGACATGTATCTTTTAAAATATTGAAGCATCCTTTGGCTAAGTCAATGCAACACTATTTCACTGAATGTGTTTAAAAGTACAAATGAATTAAATGTTGTCAACCTGTATGTTTGGTGCGGCTAATATTAAAACGGCTAGACCGGTTTCGATGGAATTTTTATTACGGGATAGCTAATGTTGTAATGAGTAATTTAATCTTCAATTATTTTACCAGCCATGTTTGCGCAAGTTTATATTTAAGTAAATACTAGGTAATTAATTAGGTGATGGCACTCTTTTGTAACACATAGATATAAGTATGGTCGAAGTATTGGGATAGTAAGAAGCGACTGAGGTACCGGTACCGACAGATGGCGGTATATCCATCCGACACAGTGTGGCTTATCATGATGCAAACAGGAAGAGGATGGGCAGCTGCATTCCCGTCACAGAGCTATGCTCAGCGATAACCACCATGCTTAAAATTCCCTTTTCTTGGGGAGGCCTTCCAACAGTACTTTCTACGGGCGCTATGATGGTGATAATGATGACTCTAAAGTTAAATTAAAAGCCATTTAAATAATTTTAAAACATCCTTCCTATATTTAAATAGTTGTTGTGTTATTTTATAAATTGCTTGCCAATCTGTAGTGTAATGGTATCTATTAAACTGGACAATAAAGTTAAAAGCTTTACGACGTGAAAAGACAGACGCGGGGACAAAATCAGCAGAACCAGCCTCACATAACTTCCTTCGGATGATGCAACTGTTATGAGATGCCGACTGACCTGTCTAATGACGCAAGAGCCACTTTCGCGTGCAACCGAGAGGTCGATGAGCAAGCCCAATAACCTAGATGCTTGTAATTCAACAAGCAATATTCAGCTTTATTTGCTTTATTAATGTTAAAATACCAAAAATTTTAATTCATTAGTGCTGCCACCTGTCGTGATCTACGTTACTCATTGATTCCCAACGTTAATTTTACCGCCACCTGTTGTGACATGTGGAACTAATGATTTCCGAGTTAATTATCAAATGTTGCTCTTATCTTTCAAGAGATGGCGCTAGTAGTTAAGGTTAGGTGTGTGATAATAATGCTGCTTACATATAAATCTTCATAACTTTGTTTCACGTTCGTAATTGATGTGGTTTTAATTATTTTACTTTAAACTGTTTAACCTCGAGCCTTTGCTAGGAAAAACTGTATTTGCGTACTTAAGTTTTTAAGACAGATATTTAGTTTTTTCTGGCATTATGGAGGGATTCGGAGTTTCGAATATAATTTCTGGCGATATTACGTGACAACACTTATATTACAAATGCGAAAGTAATTCTCTGTTTTGTGCCTTAACTGGTGAACCAACTTAAATGAAATTTAGTATAAATATATATATTTAGATATATAAAGTCAACAATCCTGTGATGTCGGTATGTTTTTCTAGACTCCATATAAGTCGATTAGAATGACATATGTCATTGTAGTAGCATCATACGAGTTATTTATATTTGTTTAATGGTATTTGGCATCTTAATTTGTCAATAATATTGTTTATATATACAAAGGTTTTATATATAAATCAACTCTACATAGTACCTACAAAAGAAAGTCGTATTCCGCTGTCTTATTTTTTTATATTATAAAGCATATCGGCAGTGAGGTACCTGTAGAGTAGAATAGTACCTTCCTCTATACCAGGTGTCGTAAGAGGCGCCTAAGATACCAGAACCGACAAATGGGGGTATATCCATCTGGTACAGTGCAGTTCAAATGCACAGGGCGGGGATAGCCTGCAGATAGATAGTTTGAAAACTAGAGAAAAACATATTTTTTTATGCTTTACCTTGGAATCTAGTAAAAGTTCAGTCAGACTCTGGCAGTCAGAGTCGCAGCTGAAAGCTAGTTTATTCTCAGATTAGTGTTTGTTATTACGTATAAATAATATCTATGGAACCGGAATTGTTTATGAAATTACGTGTGTAGATTCAAATAAAACTGAAGTGGCTAATCAAACTCTGGAACGACTGACTTTTATTGGCAGATAACCCGTTTGCCCATAATTGCCGCCCTGGGCAAGCGTGTTGGCAATTACAGAGCGAAGCTTTTAAGAAGGGGACATCCCCGTCCTGTGACAGCGGAATGAGACTTTGTTTTGTACTATGTAGAGTTGATTTGTATGTACCTTTTGTATGAAGCCTCATGTATTATATATATTTTTGTCATAGATTTTGACCCACAAATTTTCATCATACGAATATTATTTTGCCTGAGCTTGAACTTACGACGTTCGACGTTAAAGATACACTACCTACTGCGCCATTGGGCTCGTCAAATTACACAAGGTAGGCGATGCGCTAGTGAAATCCTTGCGGTACCTACCGCGCGCGTCTATAGGCATCAGTGAAGTGTACTGTTTTGCGCAACGTATGCTTATTTTTTATGATTATCAATATCAGCCATTAGAAGTCCACAGTTGGCAGTGTTCGACATAGAGGACATGTCTAACAGTGGACTTCCAATGGCCTCCAAGAAAGAAGGAATTTTGCCCATAATTGCCACGGTAGGCAAGCGTGTTGACGAACACAAATATCACTATATAAATATTTGTCCTGGATGGGGAACGAACTCACGCCCCCTGGTGTATAAGATCTACCATCTGCGCCATCATCCCGATATGATGATGTGGATGATGAATTTTAGTAAGAGTAAGGATAATAAGGTTTCCAGAAGTATAAAAAGTAATGATGTTTCGTCATCGCTCCAATCCAGGTCAAGGCATGTTTTTGCCTAGATCTAAATATAATCTTCTTAATAAGCAAATCGGAACAATCACGCGATGTCCCAGTTTCCGAAAATTACTTTAGATGTTAACAAGGTTCTAAAGATAATAATACTCATACTAATATTATAAATGGGAAAGTGTGTGTGTCTGTTTGTTTGTCTGGCTTTCACGACAAAACTGAGACGAATTGACGCTATATTTTAAGTGGTCATTCTTGAAGCTATGGAGCGTGACATACTGGCTACTTTATTGTCTAACCCCCTAATTATTTAGAATAGGGGGGGGGGGTGGCAGGAACAGGTTTGTATGAAGCATTCCGCAATTTACAAAGGTAGAAAGCTAAAAATTTGTTTGCGTACTGTTTGGTATTATGACTAACAAAAAATCGTGCATCAAGTTATCTTTGAAAATCTGTCCGCAACCCTTTAAAAGAAAGTAATATTTTTATGGGGCTTTACGCAGTTTTCAAGCTAAGAAGCTAAAACTCGGTACACAGACTCTTTGTTTGTTGGAAAATACTTGCCTAGGGAATCCTTCTTCAGCTCCTGAAATAAGGAAATTTATTAATCGGGTTACCACGAATTTAACGCAAGCGAAGCCGCGGGCATCAGTTAGTTAATCATACGAAATGGACATAATTAATAAAAAAATATATTATAAGCTAACCCTACAGACGTTATCCTGTCTAAACTATTGACGTTTCTCATGAAAAAATTCTGCAACTATAAATTGAGATACAAACTATCTCTTAAGATCAAACTAAAACAGCAAGAAGTTCATCCCTGGATTTTTTATATACAAAAATTGATAAAACAATAAATTTTCCCAAGATAATTTTTACGTTTGAAATAAAATTTGCTATAAAATCAATTCCTTACAATTTGGTCCTGATACTAAAGTATCAGAACCTACAGATGGCGGTATATCCATCCGTTACAGTGTAAATCAAATGCATACTTTGGGTAAGAGCAGCAGCATCTCCGTCGCGAAAGCTGCACACTGCGATTGCCAACACGCTTGCCCAGAGTGGCAATTATGGGCAAAATTCCCCCTTTTTTGGGGAGGTCTATGTCCAGCAGTGGAATTCCAATAGCTGTGATGTTGATGATGATAGAATTAATTTGTCTCTCTTTTGAGGCGGGATCCTATCTTGCACCCTTTCTTTTCTGCTTGATTCCGATTATACTTTCGAGACATACTTTTTAGTAGTTTGTTCTTAGGAATTTCTTTTAATTTTTTTTTTGGAGAAACTAATGCTGCTCTGTTACTGGTAAATTCAGCGCCATCGGAAGTGCAATATTTAGTGACCCTAACTCCCCGAGGGTTCATAGGGTTCGCGGAATCTGAGCGACTGGATTAGTTTCTTCTAGTAGCAATTTTGCAATAATGTATGAGTATAGTTTGCAATACATATAATGGATTTCATTTTACATGTGTTTTTTTTAATTAATAGTGGGACCAAATAGCCAGGCATCTTCTGAGGTGTCTATAGTTTCCAATTGATTTGCGCCGTTTCGTTTGGATATACGCCTTCTTTCGGTTCCTCAGTCGCATCTTACGACACCTGATATAATAGAAGATACTAATCTGTTGATACCCTACGGACATTTAATTAGGCTCACCTTAACTATGTCTGCCAGCATTAGACAAATCTAAAAACTATACAATAAGGAAGTGATTAAAATCATAATCATAGGTAAAACACATGACCCTGATGACCTATGGGATCATAAAGTCTTATTGTTTAATTAGGCCCACCATAATCTTATGGCGGCACCAGTCGGATCTTATAACTGAATTTACTGTAGATTCATTAAGGTAATGAATCGGCAGATAATGATACACGAACTTTTATTCATCTTATTCGATGTAACCACTTCAAGATATCTCGTCACCCAAGCATTCAATGTCACGCGTCACGCTGCTGGCCCGCGAGTTCCCGAATCAGGTTAATATGTTTGTATGACAATTATTTATACTGTGGCAACTAAAAGAACCTTTAATATAATAGCAATTACCTCGTGTAACATTTCGTCAAGACACCGAAAGAACTCAATGTTGCAACTGCGCAAACCGAGCGACTATCACCCCTATCAGTCAGTGATAGAGTGCGGTTTTTATTATACTTGTTGTATGGTTGCTATTGCATGGCCTGTAAGGAAAATGGTACTTTATACGTGAAAGGATAGCGTTGTTTTTGCGTTTTTCCGGTGTTTATAGCTTCCTGAGGATATCTTGCGACACATCCTCGGAGTCAGCCGACTGGTGAGTTAAATTATACTCACAAGTATCCAACTTTTGTTATTACACTAGGTCGAAGAACAATAATACAGCCAGCGTCATAGTAAGCGTCACCGCAGCCTATAGACGCTTGTAATATCACAAGCGCGTTGCCATCATTGTGATTTGAAGATATTATGTCACATTACCCAAAATAGGCGAAAGTGAGTTACCAATTCAGGCAACCTTTGTATGAGGTGAACTTCATGGAAAATGCTAGCCATTGGCACCTACAGAGGTGGTGGACCATGACCAATTTACCACGTTTGGCATATGTGCTTCTCACCGGACGTGAAGATTCTGTAACATATGAGAGACGCAGTTTTAGGTGGATATGCAGTCTGACCTTACCTCAGAAGAGTTGATAAAGGCCTGACCTATAGATGGCGTATATTAAATCTAATATAGAGTAGCTTAAAATTTAAAATAAAAAACCTAATTATAATGACATTAAATTCTCCGTTATTTAAATAACATGAAGGTTGGTTGGTCTTCATCGTATATATTTAACAAGAATTATGAAACAAAACAAATGGTGGGGGACAAAACCATAGGCCTCATTAGGTGTGGGGCCGGGAGGGCTATACCCACGCTAAGTCTTGTGCCCACCCTAGGATGTTAGGATACCTACTCGAAAAGTGGTACCTTTGAGTGCCGACTGCGTCAGTGAGTGTCTTCACTCAGTAATGGCATGTCAGGTGCCAGAAGCGCCCAACAGAGCTTCTTTTTTCTTACTGGTGGATAAAACAACTTTTTGTCCCGGTGTCCAGTGGAGGACATGGGGGGTAGACAGGGGGGACAAAGAGAACATCCACAACTGAGCATGGTCTCCTTGAATCGGGAAAATTTTGCCAATAATTGCCGCGCTGGGCCAGCATGGTGGCAATTGCAGATTGTAGCTTCGCGTTAGGAATGATTCTGCCTATCACTGCCCTGTTTATGTTACGCTGTATTGAGTGTATAAACTGTCGGTTCGGCATATGTATGGCCCGATGGCGCAGATGATAGTGATCCTATCTGATGCGCCAGGGGTTGTGGGTTTGATCCTCACCCAGGACAAATATTTATATGATAATATTTGTGTTTGTCCTATGTCTGGGTGTTGTAAATGTGTATTTATATATACACATAAGGTATGTGTACTTATAAGGTAAAAAGATAAAATAAGCTCAAATTTCGGTATATAATTAACGATAACAATCGAGAAAGGTCTCTCGTTTAACTTGCGGAATTGAAGTCGGTACCATTTTCCGCTTTCTGCTTCCACTCTCGCCGACTAACAAGAATGAGATAATAGGCGAGAAAGATTTTTACTTGTTAAATAACATTACCATGTAATTATGTAGAAACCAAAACCATCTATACTAATGACTGATAATAATAATAATATTTTTATTACGTAATTCATTTAACGCTTGGCCTAATATCCGCTTGAATCTTGATTGTACTACAATCAATAGGGAGATATAAGTTAATATGTCAAATAATAATAATAATATTGTGATAAGAGGTCGATATGGTGAAGAAGATGATTACAAATGTAGCAAAGTCACTTAGCAAGTGACTTTGCTGCCTCTTTCACCCTTCAAACCGGAACGCAGGAAGTCTGTAGTCTCAAGCAAAATCAATAGCCCGTTTTACAAGTCTATAGAATATCCTAATATCACCTGCCAGGTTGTTTTGTTCTCCATATTTTGCATTAGTTCTTGCACTTCCGGGTTTCGCATCCGGGAAAAATTTCTATATTCATTTAGAGATGTGCCCTCTTCAAGTAGAATAAATGATATGAAAGGCCTCTACGTATTGATTTCAGGCCCATGCAAGTCTCAAATGACCCTATGGATCCGAGATCTTAAAATATCTCTTACTCTTTGATTTCGAGTAGTTACTTCAAGCATTTGTGTTATAGACAGACATGTCAGACAACAGAACAAATGTATATTTGCATACTACTCAAATGCATATATTTAACACCCAGACACAGAACAAACACAAATTTCATCATACAAATATTTGCTCTGGGTGGGTATTGAAGTCACAACCCTTGACCCGTGAGACTGTATCGCTACCATCTACGCCATGGGGCCGTCAAAGCAAATTGCTGTATTATTGTGTTTGTAGAAACGTCAAGTTGTCGCCGCTAGGTGGCGCAACTAACAAGGGCAGCTTTGTAACGAGCGATTGCCGCGAGATCTCACATTATATGCATCATTACGTACACTATGAAACTCGCTTTCGATAACAAAACTTCCTCGTTTTCGTTTTTATATAAATTGCTATCTGGTGATGAAAAACATTTCCCAAAATAAAATTAATAAAAGAACTATAACTTCTTCCATCATTTATAAATAAATTGTCATTAAAATAATTGGTCATATGACTACTTGGTTTGTGTGTAAATATGATCATCATATTAGCTATTAGAACCTCATTGTCCAGCAGTGGATATAGATCTCTTTAATGGAGGAATTATGCCCATAATTGTCGCGTTGGGCAAGCGTATTGGCAATCGCAGAGCGCAACTTCCGCGTTGGGATGCTGCTACCCAACCCCGCTCTGTGCATTCGAGCTACGCTGTTGTGAATGAATACACCGTCACCTGTCGGTTCTGAAACCTTAGTCACCGTTTACGACTCATGGTACAGCTGGAAGTACTTATCTACTCTGCCTGTACCAATGGATTAATCCGACATCTATTACAATATTTTGATAGCAAGCCTAGATAGATTTATAAAAACTATATAAAATGTTAAAATATGTATTTCATATAATTATTCTACAAATACATGTACCCACACTCGATACTCCACTCGTCAGTGCTAACGGACCGTTGTTTTAATAATAGATGTTATCTTCAATTTCAATATAATCTTAAGCAAATCGTGAATTTTAAAAAGTCATATTTCTTTGGAATTTGTTAAAAAATCTTTCATAAAGGATAAACGAACGCTTATTTTCGGAGCCTAGCAATTGGCACTGCAAGCTTATACTTAATTCTAGTATTAATATTATGTATATCACTATTTTTCTGAAAATCAGCAATATTTTGTGAACATAAATAATATTTTCATTGACATATTGACTGTGTACAGTCATAATTTTCAATTCTTTGAATTTTGTTCTTAAAGATTCCTATCGCATAATTTTATAAAATACTCGAATAGCCCTTTTTTGCAGAACAATAATAGCATTTATGTCAGCTGCATTACCCGACAGTAGAATAACATATGACGTAACGCTGTGAAAGTAGCTGAAATAATCTAGCCGCGCAGTTTCTGTGTGTTACTTGACAGATTTTGTATACTGCCAAGGCAGTAGAACTAACTCTACTCGATATCTTCACTATATGAGGTCCCATTGATGTTTATTATCTGAAGAATACAGTTGATTTGACCAGTTACAATTCCTCATCCTTAATAAAAATATATGTTTTTATTTGTTAAACGTTGGATGTGACAAATTTTATACATTTTGTCTTCTTTTTATTTAAAAGTCGATTATTTACGTTAAACTATTTTACTACATCTGAGATAGCTTTGTTTACATCCTTATAAATTCTTTGTTATATTTAATTTTTTAATAATAGTGATGTAGCATCTGCAAATAATACTATGTCATGATTATCTTTTACAAGGTATGGCAAACAATTTATGAATATTAGGAACAGTAATGGTCCAAGGATAGAGCCTTGTGGTACACCCATTGAAACCAGTGAACCTGGTAATCGTTTCCCGTTTACATTCTACTCTTAGCACTGTATTTTCTAAATATAATTTAAATAAGTATGAAGCAGAACCTGTATTATACTCTGTCGTATATATAAGCCAAGTATTATAACCACGCTGACATGGCAATCTTGTAATAAATATTTCTTTACAATTTATCGAGGCTCTTTTTATGGTCTCAACTTATTTTTTACGATGTGTAATTTCCATATATTAATATTTATTAATTTTCTTCCAGGTAAGTTATTGGCTGGATTGTTATGGAATTATTCGAGACGCTGTAAGTAACAAAGATTATACGTAACCAAAGATTCGCACGGGTACAATGAGGGTAAAATATGTTTATTGTCGGTTATCCCTAAGAGAAAGACATATATATGCTATCGCGTACTTTTTTGTAGACCTTTTTAAGGTGTACAATAGCGTAGTACATTATTTTGATCTATCTCGTCGGGATCAGCCAGAGTTTGCAATGTAAGCGCAAAAAATTTGTTTATTTACGATATAACATTATAAAAGTCTAAAATCAGTGTTTCTCTACTATATTTTGCATGTATTATCAAAAAATATCATTCTCAAAAAAACAATCCTCTTGGATCACTCTATCTATTAAAAAAAAATCAACTAAAATCCGTTGCGTATATTTAAAGATCTACGCACACAAAAAGACAGACAGACTGTGGGAAGTGACATTGTTAAACTATGTAGTGATCAACATCTGATTAATATAGCAGATAGTACCTTTTTCTTGTCGCTGGTAAGTTTGAGCTATAATTAAAGTTTATATCATACGACCAATACTGTTACATGTACATTAATGCTTTAAAAATATTAACAATTTGAAAACCTTTTATCTATATTTCCTCTGCCCCTTATGACGGCCACTTAAGCGAAAAGCGATTAATCGGGCGTAGATTCGTCCGACCTCACCTATTCCTCAGATGGATTTGGAATAGACCTTTGAGGCCAGCATTAAGTTAGTCCGAGAAAATAAAAGCCCTCCACTCACAGCTTCGTTGATTCGATGGATATGTCGCCATCTCTCGGTTCTGTTACCTCTAGTAAGTAGGGAGATACTACACTAACCTAGCTTCTAAAATATTTTTCGCAGTTACATATATTGAATATAGAGGATAAATTTACTTTTAAAACATCTAAAGAGCCTTGCGCTAAGGTTAGTTGATGGTAATTAACAATCGTCTGTACACAGCATAGTAAGCCCTTTACCTGAACCAACGAGGAAGACTTCCTAGACAATATTAATTGATTTAATCAAGCTAGTAATTATATATATGTATATACATATATATTATTTGCGAAAGCTGCGATCTGTGAACCCGCTTCCCCAGTGCGGTATTTATACGCCTGAATTATTTTCATCATCATATCAGCCGTAAAACTTTAACTGCTGGTTAAAGTTATGGCAATTATTGGCTAAATTCACCGCTTCTTGGGGAGGCCTAGTATATGATACCGCCTCTCTTAGGTCCGGTACCTCAACTGACTCTTATAACACCTGGTTCCGGGGAGGTTCTATTCTACTCAGCCTTTAAATATTAGCTTTCCGCCCGCTACCACATCCCTCAGGAACTTTTGTTATTCCGAGAAGAACTTTGTGACGCTCGCTGATAATTAGACTGTAAAAAGTCATTTTGATACCACAAATAAAATAAAATGTCAGATCATTCCCATGGGAACATATTTGGGATAAATAATGGCCTATGTGCAGATCTGTTCACCGGTTCCGGTGCAAAAAAATAACAACCATACATACATACTCACAAAACGTTCGCGTTTATTATATTAGTCATTCGTTTTTAGAGAAGTCTTTGATAAAATTAACGCAATGTCGTAAGATTGTCTATGACAGATTTTTTTTACCAAAGTTTACGTATTCATGTCAAAGATACGTGAGGTAGAGGTGATGAAAAATTATGTTCGATGCAAATGAGTACCGTCATCGGATGTCAATACGTCATTAAACATGATGGTCGACTGGCATTTATCGGTTATCATTTTTCATTATTATAGTTATACCTTCACGTTCAGGTCAGGGTCTACCCTCCATCCGTCCATGGCCTTTCCAATCAATCTGGTTATACTGGCCGAATACTAGGTAGGTACTTTTTACTGCGCGCACTTTTTTGTCTGTCTACGTATTCTTTTCTCTCTTCATCCTTTGCAAGTTGAAGGCACTCTCCGCCTTCCAAAGTGGACTTTACACGAATGCTTTCGATGCTTGTGGCCATCCGTGCCTACTCTGCTGTTGATCCGCTGGCTACCTCTGTTGCCTCGGTCTGGCGACTGAGAGTCGTTTCTTCTGTAGCCCACTCTGAATCCCGTGACACACTCGCGAGAAAACCCCATAGGCACCTGAAGTCGCCCCTAAGCCGACCACGTCGCGATAGTGGACCAGGCCCACCTCCAGCGTTAATGGTTAGGGACAGGGTAATTAGAAGATCATTATAGCCCTTGGAAGTCCACTGCGGAACATAAGGCAATTACAGGACAATTTACCTATAATTGCCACACTGGGTAGGCGGGTTGGCATTCCCAACAGTAATCGCAGTGAGTGTAGTTTCGCCATGGGGATGCTAATGCCCACCTCCGCCCTGTGAATTTGAACTTCGCTGTTCCGGATAGATATACCGCCATCGGTCGGTTCCAGTACCTCAGTGGCCTCTTACCACACCCGGCCCAGAGGAAGGTACTATTTTATTCTGCCGGTACCTCACGCCTAAATTGATTATACAAAGTAAACTTGTCAATCTTATATACTTCTAAGAATAAGCGGCGGCGGGTAAATGACAACAGGATAAACAGTAATAAATTTATTAATAATATTATAAACCTGAAGAGTTTGTTTGTTTGTTTAAACGCGCTAACCTCAGTAATAGCTGGAACGATTTGAAAAATTATTTTAGCGTTGGATAGTCCATTTATCGAGGAAGTCTACTTACCACCTCCCAAAGTTACTATTCCACGCGGGCGAAGTCGCAGTCACAGCTAGTATAAAATAATCGTGTCCCGTTGTTTATCCAAGATGTACTTCTAAATTAATGAACAGATTTTAACCAGTTTCTGCTTGCTGAGTACAGTTTAATTCAATTTAAAAACGTAGGATTGTTTATTTCACAATGTATAGCCGATTTTTTATTGTTTATGATAAACATATGTGATAAAGACAGGATAACGTCTGTTAGTTCAGCTAGTAGTGAAAATAAATTAATTCGATATAAAATATAAAATAGCAAAAACATAGAAAATAATGAGGGTAGCAAATATAAAAATTTCCATGTCCTGATATAAAATTTTAGTTATTCTTGAGAACTATTACCACAAGGTAACCAAAATCGGAGTCAAGTCATTCATTGAACTGCCACTGAGATTAGTTGCAAGCACTTGTGTTATGAATATATTTAACAACCAGACACAGAACGAACACGAATATTTATTATATGAAGGTTGGTCCTACACAAGAATCGAACCCACGGGATAGGATCACTACCATCTGCACTTTAAAATTATCAATCCACTCATGCAAACTTCTCCACATGGACTCTTCGTACACGAATGTCAGTTATAAGCAGACTGCAGTATATAATTTCTAAATATATCATCAATTTGTCTAGCGTGTTTCTTTCATCATAATCCTATCAGCCGTAGGACATCCACTGCTGGACAGAGGCCTCCCCAAGTGGTCACCAATAGGTCCGTTGGTATGCGACTTCCAGCGCGATCCAGCGGTTTTAGTCTGGACATCTGTCCACCTGGATGGGCATCCTAACCTGCGCCTATTGGTTTGTGGTCTCCATTCCAGAGCCTTACAGCTCCATCAGCCGGTTCTACGCCCGCTGCAACCTTAACTTTTTAGGTTTTCCTTTATTAGACCAGGTCGACAAGGAAGCATTCATTCCGCATGATAGTAAGTGTTACCGCATCTTACAGACGCTCGTTATATCACCAGGATATCACTAGCGCATTGCCAACTTTGTGACTTGAAGATATTAAGTTACGTTAGTCAGAAATTTGGCTGCCTCTCTCATGCTTCGAACCGGAACACAACAAAGCGAAATCCGCTTGGCGGAGAAATTGATGAGTGTGAGATGCCAATGCAGACTATGTTTGTATGAGGTCTACCATATGTTTCTTATTTAATTCGGGACTAAACAATCAGTATTTACTTTGGTCTTATATAAACCTGTGCCTGAAATGTGGAATAACTTAAATGGTTAATGACCCGGCGAAGTTGTTAAAGTTACTAGGTAAGGGTTTGGATAGGAAGTAACAATTTTTTTTATCGATTGCTTAAAAACTTGTTAAAGTATGAGGTAATTTCCTAAAATATTGAAATGATTGCGCTGAGTTTTAGTTATGCAGTCACAACGATAGGGGACTGTTCCAGAATTAAGAAAGTTGCAGGTTCCGATCCCAAGTAAATCTTAGAAAAAGGATTTATTTCTATTTATTTAAAATAGTAAAGTAAATTATCTTTGTACCCCTGTTTAGCCATTTAAGTAGTGCTCTTATAAAGGTAACCCAAGTGCAAAATTTTAAGAAGCTGACCCTTATGGTGGGCATACACGATGCTTCCTATCGTCCAATCGGCATGACGCTACTGATTGGATCAGTTAGAATGTACCGTGTGTGCGAGTGGATTGGCATGACAATTACTGCTGTCACCAAGGATCGTGTATCCACCCACCCACCATTTCAGTTTAGGCCCTACGCTGATCTGTCAGTCAGCCAGTCAGATTCTCCTTATATATATTAATATTTAGATGTTATTTTATGTTTGTTTGTCATCGCTCCCGCTTCTGCTCGTGTTTGGCGACAACGCCTACACCTCGCGCGACCTCGACGCCAACCTTTTGTAGTTTTACCCCAAAAGTACCTCCTCTTGACTAGATATGTCGCATTAATATTTATGAAGGCTATATCTGTTCAGTTGTCGAAAGGTTGGATAAAGATTGATTTGTTTAAAAAACTATACCAGCAATGTCCCGCGGTTTCAGCCGTTCAGTTCCATTCACCGTAACAAAATGGGAATAGAACATAGCTTATGTTACTATCAGAGAGTAAGCCATGTTTTTTAGTTTTCTGCGACTTACTTTGGGAGTCAGGTCAATGTAATAATAATAATAAATACTTTATTGTACACCAAACATAAAAATAGATAAAAAAACAGTAATTATAAAGTACAATGGGCGGCCTTATCGCTAATAGCGATCTTTCAGGCAACCTTTGGATTTAAAGAGTAAATGAAACAAAGAGGTAATAAGAGGTATATAAGATCGATAGAAAATATATTATAATATAAAATATGCTTTACATAAATATATTATATTTAAGAAAATATAATTAGATATAACTATAATGATAGAATGTGATCCTTCACCAACCGTTTAAACACAGGCAGGGACTGCGTGCATCTAATATTAAGCGGAAGTGCATTCCACAAACGAACAGCCTGGGCCGTAAAGGACTTACTAAAAAACGTTGTATTACACAACGCACAGGCGTTTTCAGGGTGTTTTAGATGTTGTGTGTATTTATTTGGTGGCGGGCTCGATGGTGCAGATGGTCGTGATTCTGTCAAAGGCTGTGGGTTCGATCCACACCCATGACAAATATTTATGTTCGTTCTGTGTCTAGGTGTTAAAGATATGTATCTAGGTAGTATATTTATGATTCCTCTGTTTTCTGATATCCGTAACACAAGTGATTTAAGTGACTTATTATGGAATCAGGTCAATGTATGAGATGTCCTGGAAATTTATTATTATTTATTTATAATTGTTTACTTATTTTATCACCCAAATAGTTAACCTGATATAATAAATTGATGAATACAAATATTATTTTTGTTGATTCATAGAACATCCCATACATCGTTCTGACTCTGCGATAAGTCGCTTAAAACACTCTTGTGGCGGATATCAGACAAAAAAGATAAATCAAACACAAATGTTTATCACAAAGTGTACAGGGCGGGGATGGGCAGCAGCATTTCCGTCGCGAAAGCTGCGCTCTGCGATTGCCAGCACGCTTGTCCAGCGCGGCAATTATGGGCAAAATGCCCTCTTTCTTGAGAGGCCTATTTACAGCAGTAAACTGCCAAAGACTTTCATGATAATGATGATGATGTCACAATGATTCAATGTTATGGACGGCTGTCAATTTAAGGAAGTCTTTCTTATCATATGTATTAGTCTAAAAAGTAGGCTATTTATATGGGCTATTCGCGCGTTATAAATAGACCATTTAACGCTGCCAATTTTGGTGAGGTTTGCGTCAGAGGTAGAAATGATATATACAAATAATATTGACGTGTTCGTCTGTGTTATACCAATGTCAGTGTTTGTTATTCTCTTACGAAAGCATGTACGATATTTGGAAATTTGTTTATTCATTAAGCTGAAAAAGGACGTTTCTATATGGCTGAATATTTAAAACTACGATGAAACTGAAAAAATTGTTAAAACATAATACACAAAAATACTACAATAACATAAATAAGCAAGTGAGAGTATATTATTATAATTAATACGAAGATATAATATAGGTAGATTATTTCTATTAGTATCAATATTCACAAACTTTAATAAATACATATACTCACACACAATAACACACACACACATAACATAAAGATTCCTCATTTCTTAATTTAATATGAACTAATACATACACTAATATAAAGTATATACTGTTGTACCGGTAGGGAGGCCTGGTGATTTGAAAATTACAAGCTTAGTAAACTAAGCTTAGTTTCAGACTCCAGTCTCCGCCGCACTTGAAGCTTGATTTAAGTACTTCAATGTATGTAAAGTTATTGTAAATTAGTTCTTAAGTGTAAGGGCGAAAAAATAAATATTATTATTATACATTTGTTTGTTCCGAAAGAAACTATCCGATTTTGACAGGACTCTCTCACGTAGATAGATGATGTTATAACTTCACACGAGCTAGACCTCATTCAATAGCATACAAGTCGTCTGAGTAGGTCTCACTCGCACACATTTCTATCGCCAGATAGCAATGTTCGCGTTGCTGTGTCTAATTTGAAGGGTGAGAGAGGCAGTGAAATTATTGGGCAAATGTGACTTATATTTTCGAGTCACAAGGTTAGCAACGCACTAGTGATATTCTAGTGATATAACAAAAAATATTTAGGCTGCAGTGACGCTTACTATCACGCGGATTGTACGCTTGTTTGTCGACCTGGTCTAATATAAAAATAGAAAAGTAGTACATTTTCAAGGATATTTGCTTCAGCTGGGTATTGTAAAATATTTTCAGTCCTCCCCAGACCTACCGCGCCCCTCAGTTATTCAGGTTAGATTATGCCTATTATATTATTTGCACAAAGACGATGCGTTACTTAGTTGAAATAAAGTATTTTTCTAGAAATCCGTAAAAATAAATGAACATAGTAAATGCAATTTTTTTCCGGCGAACATGTTATTTGAGAATTTTTTAATCAAAAATACTTATATTTTTTATGTAATACTATCTAATCATATATTTAGTTTCTTTCATTATTAAAGCGTGATTTTAGGTTTTTGAACAATATTTTTTAGTGCGTAATAAAAGCGTGTTTTATTGTTTTTTTATTTATTATGTTATTGTACGGTTGGCAATCTATACTCTTTTGCATGTAAATTATTATGAAACCGAGTCGTCATGATCTTTTTATGCACTGGATAGGCATTGTGTATATTGGAAAGCCAACACGAGCGCAGGTAAGCTAGACTAGTCTAGATTATCTAGATTATCTACGACTAGTCGAACGAAGTCGGAATACGTAGACCACTCAAACCGGCAACCTTGTCATTTGAATGTAGTGTGCAGGAAATTGTACTAACAAAACCTATGTTTTAGGCCCAAAACCCAGTGGACCCATTCTTTGTTTATATCCGATACGCTCGAAGGAGGGTGCGCAAGCGCATATTCACCAGGTCGTTGACCCGTAACGACCCGACTTTCGCGAATATCTTCGAAGGCCGCCCGTTGAATTATGAAATTGCTGACCCACATGGTTTGGGCACTTTTATTTTTAATGTTTTTAATTAGTTCGCTTAAGTAATAGCGCGTTCGCTCGCTAGATGTCGCTAGCTTGTATGAGGTACAAGTTACGAATAATTGCTGTGTCATGATTTCGCATGCTTGCTTAATAATCATAGAGTTCACGTAATTTTCGATGTCTGCTCTAAAGTCTAAAGACGTCACTTACTTGTTTTTGAGTTCATTAAAAATAAGTTACAGTCAATATTTCTAGACGTAAAAAACAGTTAGTGAAGATTTTTAGTACTGAATCATTTTTAAGATAATATTTACTAGAAAAAATCAACACGCTTCCGCTTTAGTCACGCCCTCAGGCCGGAGACAAATAAATTTTTTCTTAAATTGCTTTTTTAAGACCGTAAACTTTAGTTTTCGTTAGATAATATGTCATCAATTTATCATATTGACATAAGTCAATAATTAATTACGTTTTAATAAAATAATTTAAGGGTAAAAAGTATACAAAATGAAATATAACAACATCAACATTATCCAGTTTGAACAAAAATGCTTCAAGACATGTCAGATAAGCCCCGGAGCGGTGGTCCATTCCTTGGTCCACCATACGCCTTTCCAACACTTCAATAAATTTCTTGACAGGTTCTAATCGACGGGCCTGATGGCGCAGATGGTAGTGAGTCTTCCTTGTGCGCCATAGACGGTGGGTTTGATCCCCATCCAGGACAAATACGTTTACGATGATATTTGTGTTTGTTCTGTGTCTGGGCGTACCTGACTCATACGTTTACCTAACTCCATGGCAAGTCACTTAAAGCACTCATGTTACGGACGCCAGACTACAGATAACGACACATATACTACTTAAATACATATATTTGACTCCCAGACACAGAAAAACACAAATATTGTCATATAAATATTTGCTCTGGATGGGAATCGAACCTATAATCCTTGGCGCACAAGATAGGATCACTACCATCTGTGCCATCGGGCCTGTCAATGTATATTTTGGCGTGAGGTACCATCATAGTAGAATAATACATATCTATACCAGGTGCCGTGATATCCATCCGAAGCAGTGTAGTACAAAAGTGTAAAAGGTAACAGGTAAAGGTAAAAGGTAACAGTGTAAAAGGGCTGGGATGGGCAGCCGCATTCCTATCGCGAGTGTACGCTCTGCGATTGCCACCACGCTTTCTTGGCGTGGATGATCTACGGCTGCTATCATGATGATCATGATTAGTGATTCCTCTGTTGTCTGATGAATTTATTAATTTTTTTTTTGTTCATTCTTCACTCCGGATGTTCCTCAAATAGGTACACTGGTGGTAACAAATTGATTTGTTTACTAGTTTTCCGGTTTGAATCATTGAGGAAAAAAACAAAAAACTTTGAACCTGAGTAGTTAGTAGTGGACATTTAAAAGCGTTACTCATGTTAGTTTTTTCACTTTCGGTTGAGTTCCTTGAACTCAACAATAAATAATGATTAATGCTATGATCATTATAAATCTAACGCTAAATAAATTGATTCGTTAGCGGAAAAAATCTTTCTGATGACGTCATAAATAGATAGATAATAAATAAATTCCCACAATATCTTAAAAAAATTACTAAATTCCGTGATAAATCGCTTAAAGCACTTGTGTTACGACAACACCCAGACACAGAACAAACAAATATCATCATATAAATATTTGTCCTGGTTGGGGATCGAACTCATGACCTTTGGCGCACATAATAGGACCTAATAGGACTATCGGGCCCGCAAAATTTGTTCAAGACATTTAAATAGGCTACTATGGGTCCAAGAAGTAAAATGTAATCCATGGGGAAAAATTAAGGGCTAATAGCTAGTTATTTAAATAAATTACTGTAATTAATTAATAAGTACACTTTCAGTCTATTTAGGTTATCAAAACATTACAATTAAGATAATATCTATTCAAAGTACAGATAATTTGTAAGAAGCACAAGAAGAAAATGCTGATGGATTTTGTAATGTAAGTAATTAGAATACATTTTTATAACTAAAAAATGCGCCGGGAGGTACCGGAAGAATAAATTAGTACCTTACCCTGCACCAGATGTCGTAAGAGGCGGTTGCAACCACACTTGCTCAGCGCGGCGATCATGGGTAAATTTCTTCTTTTTGGACATCCATTACTGGACGTGGACAATGATATGATGAAAGTTAACTTTAAGATGTGCATAAAGTTATATTTTTTAACAATTTAAATAAACTTTAATATGAGCGTGCGAGTAGAATTAAATGCTGTCAAAATGAGAGCATTTCGAAGCATGTATGTAATGAGTTCGAGCGCTAGATTAAAGAATAGTGTGATAAGTGGTCGATATGGTGTAAAAGATGATGTTCCGACAACAATAGAGAAAGGAATGTTGAGATGGCTTGGACTTGTAAAAAGGATGGATGAAAGTAGAATGACTGCACAAATATATAAAGCGAAACTGAAGAATGGAAGAGTTGGCATAGGATGATCTAGGCGAACATAATAGATCAAAGAGGTATTAAAGAAGGGCCAGGTCAAAAGTACCAAGAATAAACGAGCGTGTATAAAAGGACTAATACGAGAAAGGGAAACAAGAGAGGTATGCCAAGATCATAACAAGTGGAGATCCATAGTCCCTGCTTACCCCCGTGGGACACAGGCGAGATGTATGTATGCAATAGTTTTCTTCGTATAAGGCCATCCAAAGCCGCCATTTGTATTATAATTTATAAGTTCTTTTTTTCTGTTTGTTATTTTTTGTGTACAATTAATTATTATTAACTAACAACATTTCCGCGAAATTTTGGCCAACCGGTGAAAGAATTACATAAAAGACGAACATTTCCTGACCATCCTTTAAGTGTTTAAAAAACCGCCTTCTGTAAAATAACGTAACTTCGTCGCATGTCTAAAGTTCTACACTGTTGTGTAGTGTTTTAAGAATATTATTTTAAACATAATACAGCACTGTTCGAATGACACCATGATGTGTGTCATTAATAAATAAATGAAATAAATATTTAGTATCTCTAGTGATTATATTCTCCTTGGTTTTTTTTTAAACGTAAAAAAATGCTAATAGTAGCGACAACGAAAAAAGAAATAAAGTTCAAAACTTTTATGATTGGTAATCGAATTTCGACCACCGGGCGAATACGCGCCTTTATACAGTCAATGACCTACGACTTGAGATTTAAAACTTGATTTGTAAGTTTTGTATTTAAAATACTCACCGAAGATACGGTAGGTATATAAGTCTTTGATACTTCCGATATGTTTCTTAATTTCCACGTCATCTCATACATTAACCTGATCCCTGGTAAGTCACTTAAATCACTAGTGTTACTGACATCAGACAACAGAGGAATCACAAAAACTACTTATATACATACTTTTAACACCCAGATACAGGAAAAACAAATATCATCATATAAATATTGACCTGGGTGGGGAACGAATATTGCTACTTTAAAGTGTCATTATTACAGCCATTGCAAGTCCACAGTTGGACATAGGCCTGCCCAAGATACCCCCTATCTCTAGAATTTTGGTCCAAAATTGCCACGCTGGGCACCCGTGTTGGCAATCGCTGAACGCACTTTTCGCAGCGGGGATGCTGCCCATTCCAATCTAGTGCATTTGAGCTACACTGTCGCGGATGGATATAACGCCATCTGTCAGTTCTGGTACTATAGTCGCCTTTTGTGACACCTGGTACAGAGGTAGTGTAATCGATACTAATTATAGCTGACCCGACAGAGGCAATTTTGTCTTAATTATATGGTTTAACTTAAGTTTATCATGAAACAAATATTGCGACTACAAATTAAGATGAAAAAGGAAAATTAAGGAAACGAGAGAGGTATGCCAAGATCCTAACAAGTACAGTTTCATAGTCTCTGTCAACCACAATGAGACAAAGGCGTGATATATGTCTTTTACCAACCCTTTCATTTACTTCCCCACTATATATTTGTGCAGTCATTCTATTTTTACCCATCCTTTATACATGTCCAAAACATCTTAACATTTCTTTCTCTATTGTTGTCACAACATCATATAAATAATTAAAAATCGTTATTCCAGAATAAAGTTAGTAAGACATGTCAAATTTTAGCAAATTACTCAAGGAAATTAATTTTATTTTTCGTTCGCAAACCCGCTAACGAGTTCTGGCGAAGATTCACCATAATTGGACGAACTCTCTGAATAGGTGCGTGCAATATAACAATAAAAATAAACGAAACGATTATATATTCTCGTTTATGTCGCTTTTTATAACGGCATTTTAGTTTTTCTGATATCTAAGTATTGGTTCTGAAGCAATCCCTCATCACTATCATACTGTTCGACATCCACTACTGGATAGAGGTACCAAGAGAATTCTTAATGGAATTTTTGAATAACCGACGGCTTCTATGGCACTTTCGATAGTGTTACCTAACCTGTGCGTGAAGGGTTGTGGGTTCGGATCCCTACCCAAGATGAACATTTATTTAATGAATATTTGTGTTTGTTGTTAGTCTAGTGTTAAGATATGAATATAAGTATGATATGAGGTTAACCTCATAGTACCCCATAGTACCTCATAGTATCAATAGTACCTCATAGTATTTCCCTAGCCTGGCGTCAATACAATGTGTGTGAGTCTTATCTGTATAACGAAGCACATAAAATAAATAATATCTTTTCGCTTAACCTATACTGCAGCAAACAAAAAGTTCACAATTGGTTACAAAACCTTGACCATACTGCAACTGAAATAATCATGTATCGTAGAAATTAACAACGCTAGCATATGAGGTAATACCAATATTAATATTTTATTGAATGTTATATTTTAATTTAAATTTTTGCTGGATTCTAGTGAACTGTTTAATTATTGTTCAGCTGTCAACGTATACCTCTTATCAGTTGAACATTATTATCTGTAAAGTTTGATTTTTAAAATAAAAGGCAAATTGTAGTGTTGTTTTCTAATAAATATATTATTATTATTATTATTAATATTATTATTATTATTTGTGATTCTTCTGTTGTCTGATATCCGTAACACAAGTGCTTGAAGCTACTTATCTCCGAATCAGATCGATGTATGAGATGTTGTGTTATTTTTTATATTTAATACCTTTTGTTATAATTATAGTTATATAATATTCAAACTACCGTAAATTAAACATATGCATGTCAATGAACTGCAACCTCAAACCGATCAGTGACGCACTTCATATTTCGTAAGAAGAAAGGAGGAAAACCCAAACAGGATGTCATTAAAGACTCAAATCGCATAATTTTAAAATCTAGACCTCGGAAAATGATTACGGCACATTACAATACCATATAAGTACATTGGTCCGGACTTTGGGCAGGCATTTAGTACGCAGAACCAATAGCCGATGGAACTTTAAGTTTCTTCAATGGAGACCACGTACTGGCAAGCACCGCGTTATACATCTAGGACATACGATCTGACTAATGATCTTGTTTGGACTGGACGGGGAACTACAACCGATCCTTCGGGACATCTCTCAGAGACGTATGATCTTGTATACCGATGAAAAATTCATTGCTTAATTTTGTAACATTACTCTCAGAAGTCTGGGTAATGAAACATTTATATTTGTGATTCCTCTGTCTGATATCCGTAACACATGCTTTAAGCGACATATCACCGAGTCTAATATATGCGAGAGGGAAATCCAAATTAACTTCTTTTTGTATATTGTTTATGATAAATAAATGAGAACTCCTTTACTATTGAAGCTTGTGGATTTGCATTCACGTGTACTGTGAATGTCAGCCGTGCGCAGTCTGTTGTCACATTTAAGCGGATGGAGAGGGAGCATTCACTGTCACTGTAACGACTGATCTAACAGAAGACAACAGTATTAATTATTTCAATATATATGTGTTTATTTGTAAATAAATTAATTGTATTTTTTATATATTTACTGGTAAGTTTATTGTTATATAAACATATACGGTTTTATTGTTTAATTTACGTTATTTTCTTTTTATAAATAAAATAGTAGTACAGGTAGGTACACATCTAACTGCTATATCACATTTTCTTCATCTATGTCCATCCGTCGTCGTTTGTATTATAACTTGTTAGTCTTTATCCTTTCTCATTGTGTTTTATTGTGTACAATAAAGAGTATTATTATTATTATTTTTTTTAAAGTTTTGATTTTTTTATAGCTAATTTTAATTTTCTAAGACATCAAAGTTCTTGTTTTTCATTTCAAGACATTAACATTTTTGTTTTGATGACCTATCTGTGAATCAAAGATCGAAATCCGGCTTATTTATATATATATATATAAACTATAGAGGGAAACTTGCCCATAATTGCCGCGCTGGGCAAGCGACGTGACGGAGATGCTGCTACTCATCCCCGCCCTAAGCATTTGAGCTGCGCTGTTTCGGATGGACATACCGTCATTTGTCGGTTCTAGCACCTCAGTTCCCTCTTTCTACATCTAGTACAGTGAAGGTTCTATTCTACTGTGCCGGTACCTCACAGCAATGATGATGCTGCCCACTCCGGCTCTGATAGATGTGCTACACTGTTTCGTGTGGATACACCGCCATCTATCGGTTCTAGTGTCAGTCACCTGTTATGTGACTTGGAACAATGGGAAATACTACTCTACCGGCATCCCACATATTTTTTGGATAACACTAGGTCGACCAAGTAAGCATCACCGCAGCCTATAGACCCTTGTATCATAAGGATATCACTAGCACGTAGCCGACCTTGCGACTTGAAGATAAGACACATTACCCCGTAATTGCACCGCCTCTCTCGACCTTCAAACCGAAATACAGCAATGCGAACACTGCTATTTGGCGGTAGAAATAGGTGAGAGTGAGGTACCAATGCTGACGACTTTTGTATTAGGTCTACCACATATTGTGGTGTGATAAACAAATAAACAGACAGACATACTTTCAAACGTGTAATGTCCCACAGTTCTCCCGTTACCGGTACATACGTAGAGACGAGTGAAATATGAACCTAAATATTTTACCGTCTATCTGTTGCATTGCATGGCACGGATGTTATGTAAACATCTGGATATATCTGAATAGATGTGAACTAGTGACATCGCGGATGTAGGTCTTCACTTTGCAGAGTAGGCTAGTTACTATTAGTAACAATGCCCCGCGGTTTTACCCGCGTATTACCCTTGCCCGCAAGATTATAGGAATAAAATATAGCTTATGTTGTTTGCTGATAATCTAACTTTTGATTTATATAAGATATTTTTTATTAACAAATTTTTTTACATAGTTCAAGAGGCCCGATTGCGCCAACGGTAGTGATCCTATCTTGTAGGAGTCGTGGGTTCGATCTCCACCCGGCAAAAATATTTATGTGCTGATATTAGTATTTATTTTGTATCTGGGTGTCAAATATATGCATTTAACTGATGTCCGTAACACAAGTGCTTTAAGCGACTTATCATGCTTAATGGCTTAATGACTTGTAAGTATTTTTTAGTTTCATATTGCGTAGGAATCTCCCTTTTTAATTATAATTTAGTCTATGCTACTCTGTGTAAATTTAGCTTTCTATTGATAGAAGATTGTTTGAAATCAGTTGAGTGTTTTTAGAGTTAAATCGCTACAAACAAACAACCAAATCTATCTGGACTGTCTAATATCTTGCTATATAATATAATAGAAAATATAAGCCTTATTTGAATTTATAATTCTTGATCGTTTATTGTTGATCAACATATTGTTTGACAGCAAGGAAGTTGATAGAAATACAGATAAAAAAAATTAAGCAATATCCTAAGAATTATTCCCAATTGTGATTGTAATGAAGAATTCTGACATATGAGTAAGCATTTGCCTTTATCATCTATATAAAAGTTGAAGCTGACTAACTGGCAGACTGACATATCAACGCAGGACCTTAACTATAAGGGGTTAAAATTGGGCTTGAAATTTTTTTACAGGAGAGCAATAAGAAAGGGTTTTTGATCATTCATGACGGTGTCCATGGGCCAAAATTCCAGGGGATACCGGCAGAGTAGAAAGTATCTACCTTATTTCAGGTGTTGTATGTGATTGAGTTACTGAAATTGACAGATGGCGGTATATCCATTCAAAATGGAGTGGATAATCCAACAGAGCATTTGGATAGCACTATTTACTTCGAACAGCTACATTTTGCGATTCATCTCATGATGAAATTCTATTGGATCAGGCACTGCATTTGGTTCTGTTGGGAAAGTTGTTAGGTTGTACTCATGAAGAAAGAACTTTGTTCTGTAATATGTACTATAGTAAAAAAAATGCTGAATGGGTTTCACAGTAATGAAATTTTCAGAGTATATTTTCCGACGACAACTAAAAGTGTAATTAAAAGTGTTATTATATACCATGATTCGACTAACTTGGCGTGTCTTACCCGTCCACAGTTTCACTGTAATTCTAGACCTAGCTTCTGACATTGAGTTCCAGTAATCATCGCGAATTCTACGTAGAGTATAGTACGTAGTGCTAGCACCACCTTGCACATAATAAACGATACATGTGTGCGAGTCAAAGCGATTGAGGCAATGAAAAAAAACCCAGCGGGCCAGAATCGAGTTGCCCAAACTACTTGCGTCATTCTGTCTTAACACACCGGACTGGCCAGATACAAGCGCGACACTGGCCGGTTTGAAAAAAAAAGAAAAACGAGCGCTAGCGAAAACCGAACGCAGCCAGTGAGCGAGCGACCGCGCGCCAATACGCACACGCCTAGCGTCCGCCATATTGCCGAAAAATCGCGCCACATTTTAGAAAGTTTCACACTGTATTTGACGTGAACGCGTGTGTTTACAAATCGTTTTTTTTTTTGTTAATAAATATTGTGTTTGTTTCTGTGTATTGTGCGGAAGTGTGTGTATGACACAAGGAAGCTGACCAGAGGCCACCAAGATGCTTATAACGTGAGTTTTGAATCCAGCCATGATTAGAATAGCAATTAATAAATTGTAACCGCCGCTTAATGAGCGATGTTTTAATTATAATTCCAATAACTTTAGTCCTTACCACGCAGCAATAAGATTTATGTTTAAACAAAAAAAATAATTGGCCACCGTTAGCGTGCAACGAATATTTTCTTTCAAATGCACTTACAATATTGCAATACAAAGGTTTGTATAAGTTTGGTGGATGTTTTAGTTGAAGCGGACTTATTTTGCGTACGACTGGCATAGTTTCATAATAACCGCTCGCGAATATATTTTCTAATTTAACCTGACCTAATAACATACATATTATGAAAATGTGAATTTTTAATACATGCTTGGATACTGGAGTAAGTGCTAGAGATGTATTTGGGAGAACCTGTTTGATATTTTGTAGAGTGTTAGTAGAATGATATAGAGCCTTAATTTTAATGATAAAATTTAAGCTTAAATTAAGTAAATCTAAAAATGAAGCCTGAATTTAAATGTGGCAAGGTGACTTGAAGTAATTCTAAGAATAAATTTTAAGAAATTATTGTCTGTAACTAATTGATTGATGTATGTATTATAGTTAGGTATAAAAATAAGAATAAATTAAACAAATATTACCAAAGGTTATTTTGCAAAAAAATATGCTTATTTACATGTCAGTTTGTGCTCATGAATAATTTGTATTATTTATCCTAACTATCTACAAAGCAGGTTTTAACTCAAATATATATTTACCTATTTGGTAAAATTAATAAAATTACTGTCTAAATAAAATTAATAAAAATACTGACATTCCACCCGCGACTTTATCGCATCCTCAGGGAACTTTAATGCCACAGAAACAGTTTTCTGGAATACAAAATAACCTATGTTCTATTTTAGACTGTCAATAACTTCTATGACAAATTTTATTCAGATTTGTTTCGTATTTAGGTTGTGAAAGGGTAACAAACATACATTCATGCTCGCAAACTTTCGCGTTTATTAGTAAAGATTATAAATGTTAATATTATATAATAATAATAATTTTATTACAAAAAGTATTTTATTTGGTTTACTTATAATTAGAAGTTACTAGTCTAATAAGAGTATCCAATTTATATATAAGTTTATTGTATTGTAGTTTGACTACAGCCTAGTCTAATACCAACACGATCTGTAATGAAGGCAACATCTCTTTACCCTTGTCTGAAATAAATATATATTTTTTATTCGAGTGCGATAGCTATTTGTCGTTGCTGTTTACACTATTTATATGGAAATATGTGTAGGAAATGTCATTTTGCTTATTACATAGGTGAGGTACCGGCAGAGTACCATGATGTATTGGCGGTGTCGTAAAAGGCGACTAAGGTACCAGAACCGACAGATGGTGGTATATTCATCTGAAATAGTGTAGCTTAAATACATAGGGCGGGGATGTACAGCAGCATCTCCGTTTCGGGAGCTACGCTCTGCGATTACAAGACCCAGCGCGGCAATTATGGTCAAAGTTATCCGTTCCTTGAGGAGGCCTAACTCCAACAGTAGACTTTCAATGATTCGATGACGATTCAATACTGATTTTATATCTCCTTCCTCTGCCTGTCACTCTATTGCATCAGAATATTGATGCAGAAGTTTCTAAAAGGCATAATAGTTGATAGTTTTACCATACATAATATTTTACATTTCTTTCAGATGTATATACGTGATGTATGTAGATATGTGTTTCCGTAATAAAGTGTAATATTTACATGCATAATAAATATATAATGTATATTGTATGATGCAATCCAATGATAGCCTCAATATAATTGCAGCACTTTCTCAATGCACCCAATTAAACGAAATTCAAATTACAAATTTAGTATGTAATTATATTAGTTCAAAAATTTTGTTTTTACATCTTTGTCGCTTTTAAATACGGTTGGAGTATGATAAGGAAAAAGGAAACCTTTTTGGTAGATATAAATAAACCGAATTTTTGTTGGAGTAAACACGTCTTTAGTTGGTATACCTGGAATCGAACGCGTTCATGTTAAGTCAAAAACTTATTACAAACAATCCAGGGATAATAATATTAATCAGAAAAAAATTGATCCGAGACTCAAGATTTGGCAAATGTTCCTAACCTCTGTTCTAAATGTAGTTTGACAAATGTTAGAATAAATTTCAACAAAACTGTTTTGTTTTTATATATTTTATTGCATCCGAGAGGTACAGGTAGAGTAGAATGGTACTTCCCTCTGTACCAGGGGTCGTAAGAGACGACTAAGATACCAGAACCGACAGATGGCGGTATATCTGCATGCTTGCCCAGCGCAGCAATTATGGGCAAATTCTCCCTTGTTGGATGTCCAATGGCTGTAATGATGATGATGTTCTTTTATTTGATATTATTTATTTCCTATGATGTTTTGTTTGCAATGCGTCAAACGTTTACCACATTCTTAAACGCGTATGTAATTGTAAGATAGATATTGTTTTTGTGAAAATCTTATATCGTTACATATAATTAGTTACTCAATAATTGAAAGTCATTTTCGATTATACAAGGCGAATGCTTTTGACAGGTTTCGTAAATTCTCCGGTAATGATCGAGAAGCGTGATAAAATACTTTTATTGAATATAACGGGCCCGATGGCGCAGATGGTAGTGAGCCTGTCTTATGCGCTAAACCCACGACGGGTTTGATCCCCACCGAGGACAAATATTTATATGAAGAATCGTTATAAATATGTATTTACGTATTATATTTGTAATTCCTGTATTGTCTGATGTCTGTAACACAAGTGCTTCAAGCGATACCTTTTACCTTTATTAAAGTCGACATGACTAAGACGTAATCAGTAGTCTAGACATATTTACCATTAAATTAGAAAAATTGTTCTCTTTTATACGGTAGCGTTTAGCCGCCAGTATCATCATGAGGATATCACTAACACATTTAACCGGTAACTTCACATCCTCTCTTACTCTTCAACCGAAATATATGTATTTCAGAATAAAAATAATTAGTGTTACAAATATTACTTTGAGGTACGGAACGCACTAGTAATATCCTTGTGATATTACGAGCATCTATATTAAGCCGTGAGCTGCCATTGGCTGCGATTAAGCCGTGAGGTACTGGCAGAGTAGAATAGTACCTCCCCCAGTACCAGGTGTCCTTAGTGTCGAGTAAGGTACCAAAACCCACAGATGGCGCTACACCCATCCAAAACATTGCAGCTCAAAAGCACAGGGTGTTTAAGCAGGGATGGGGAGCAGCATTCCCGTTGCGAAAGCTGCGCACTGCGATTTGCCAACACGCTTGCCCAACGAAGCAATTATGGGCAACATTCTGAGGAGGGACGTCCAATTGTGGACTTTCAATAGCTGACATGATGATGATGATAGGCTGCGATGACGCTTATCACGTGGAATGTAGGCTTGTTTGATGACCTGGTCTAATAATAAAACAGATCTGTATGGGCAGCAACATCCAGTTGCCCGGAGGAGGTCTACATCCAGCAGTGTACGTCTTATATTTTATCATGTAAGTTGTAAGACATGAATGCAATAAGTGTTTGGATAGCTATAAAAAGTCTATCCCGCCAAAAATACATCTTTTGTATGTGCATTATAATATCTCAGTAAATGTTAAATATATTTAAGACTGGTGTTGCTTGCAATGTTACGTGAGCCCCACCTTGGTCTCAGAGGCAAGGACATAAGGTCGAAATTCGCACTGTGACGTGCCCCGTAGCCTTGCCTTGTTTGAGTGTTAGTTCGGACCTTTGCACTGTGTTTAAAACAAAAATGTATAAGGAAATTTTTTGCCTAATTTTGTTTCTAAGTGCTTAATCTTCTATTTGTTTCTTCAAATCTTTATATACGACTTTTAAGTCTTACAATATATATGACAATGAATAAATATCATGTCAAATAATTGCAATGCAAAAGATTTATTTTTAGGAAATAGGAAAATAAAAATGGTAAACTGCAGAACATAAATTATTTTACTCTGTTAAAAAGGTTCTTTTGATTTTTGAGAATAATATTATATATTTCTTATCCTTACCTTAACAGTTCCTTGTAAATTTTATCTAAAATCTAAGTAAATTAATGGCGTCATATAGTGTCATGTAGTCCTTTAAAACCTTTAGAAATATCTTACTAAATTTTCAGTACAGGTTACATTTATTTTTTATTATTTAATACAGCTTATTTTTTTTATATATCAAACCACATTCCGTAAATACAATAAAAATAGGGAAATTATTATTTGATGAATAAATTAATTGATCTCTTTCTATCATTTGATACAATTTTCTTCGTATAAAATTCAGTATGATATTCTGCGTTTGAGCTACACTGCTTATGACATACCGCCATCTGTCGGTTCTTGTACCTAAGTCGCCTCTTACATCTGGTATAAACTGAGGTACTATTCTACTCTGCCGGTACCTTACGGCATAATATCCATTTTTATACTTGCTTATATATAAACTTTAGCATTTGCAATATTATAAAGAAATATAGTGTTTTCCGTATATAACTGTGATAAATGAACTATCATATCCAAGTTCTCAAAATAACTGCAAGGTTCCGACGCACAATTAGCAACAATTGATGTCAACAGTGTCGACTTATGTCTGTTTCTACTTGCGTCATAGCTGAGAGCAAAGAGGAAAAAAGTACATACATTTAATGAATGTCAACTGACTGCTATATATATATATATATATATATATATACATATAAGTATAACTGAAGTGTCTGTTTCTAATTACATAACTAACAGCTTTTATATAAGGTTAATAAGGAACTTACATAAAATAAAATATATACATGAAAAAATCACTGGATTGGCTGGACTAATTTTCACTGGCATATATCTAATGTTGTATACATCTCAGATAGTTGTAGGCTACTTTCTTTACTCGTACATTGACCAAGCTCCGAGGTAATTCACTTAAAACACTTGTATATTTGTATATTTTACATCACACAACAAAGAAATCATCATTATACTGAGTTTAATACTTGAGCACAAATATCATCATATAAATATTTGTCCTGAGTGAGGATCAAACCGGCGACTCTTGGCGCACTAGATAGGATCATTATAATCAATATCAGAAAGCTACTTCTCCTCCGTAACTTCAGTTATGTTTTGTACCCATGCTACTAAGTGGGTAAAGTCGTGGTGCACTACAAGTTATAATATTTATTAGACTTAGATCGACAAACAAGCATATTGCCCGCAAGATAGAACTTACAGCAGCATAAAGACGCTCGTGATATCACAACGATATCACTAACGCGTTGTCAATCTTGTGTCTTGAAGATATTATGCCTCATATAAATGAAATGTGAGAGAGGCAGTAAATTCACCTCTCTCACCCTTCAGACCGAAACATAGCAACGCCAACACTGCTATTTAGCGATAGAAATATGTTAGATTGAGGTACCAATGCAAACAACATTCATTAATTTGAACGGGTGTTTATTGTAATTTGGAATTGCCGATACTACACGCCGGGCTAACAGACATATAAATATATATATATATATATAACGTCCATCTATTCTTCATCATATCACAGAAGATCCACTTAGACACTTATCCCAAAATAGGGTGACTTTGGCATGATATTGCTACCCTGGGCAGGGGCAGTAGTAATCGCAGACTACAATTTCACTGTGTAGTATTTGAGCTGCACTGTTTTGGATTGATATACCGCTACCTGTCGGTTCTCGTACCTTAGTCGAATTTTGCAACACCTGTTGCAGAGGGAGGTAATTTTAATCCACCGGTACCCCACGACTCTATAACTCTATTAAATTATATAAATCACCCCGAAGACAAAATGTACCATGTTGCAACCCACCTACATTTTCTAGCAATTTCAGATATTATCGTACGCACAAACGTAGCTTTAATCAGAGCACGGAGGCTATATAATTATTGCGCAACCGCTCTCTCGCTCTTATTACGTAAGTGCGAAAGAGATGGAGTGTCGATTTCAAGATGAGCGCACAAAAAATGTAGTTTATGTAACTGCACTTGGCACGCCCGATTGGCTGTTTACGTTCGAAAGTGATATTGTATGGTTTGATTTATTGTCACACCGGAGATTGGGAATAGACATGTGAATTTGTTTGCCAGTTAAAATATCATCATCATCGTCATCACCATGACCCAGCATCAGCCCGCAGCCAAAAAAACGCCCACTGCAGTTAACAGGCCTCCCCATAAAAGGGCGAATTTGCAAATAATTAACGCGCTGGACAAGCGTGGTCGCAATTGCAAACCGCAACGGGTGGATACACCACTTGTCGGTTCGGGTACCTCAGTCGACTCTTCGTCAACACCGTACTAATCTACTCGGTACCCCATAGATTTTCAAAATATAAGACGTCTCATTATACGCACTATTCTTAGTAAGGTATTGTACAATATTGCCGGAGCTAAGACTAATATTTTAAAAGACTATTTTTTTGCAAGACTACACGGAACTCAATACTATGTGGCAACTGAGAAAAAAACATCCATCCATTTATCGATGCTAAAATTGTCTAGTACAGAAAGCTTTTAAGCTGCACGCAAATATGACGAAACTATAGAACATTAAAAATATAGTTTAACTAATATAATATGTCCATTTTGCAATAATTCATTAATATTGTATAATTGAAATAAATCAATACTATTGTAAATTACAATATTGTAATTCTATTCACAATGGATCCGATATTCGTTCAGACATTATTAAAATACCATAGGAGTGTTTTCTATTATGCATTGTTTATAATAAAACTACTTTTATAATAGCTGTAAAACGCGGGTTATTTGTCTTTTTTAATTTATTGTTTGACGCTTTAGTGACATTCTACTCTTGTCAAGTTAGAAAACGTCTAATAAAAAAAGTAACGAACCAAAAACTTTAAAATGTTTGTTAATTGAAATCTTTTCCTGGGCGAAAACGGATTACAAGTAACCGCAAACTCTGCGACAACGGATATGGACACAGATAAATATATGTTATTAGTTTCGCAATTTAAACAGCCTTGTTAAGTACCACCTAAATAAACTACAATTTACGTACTGAAATTAAACATTCTAAGATTTGCACATAGCACGTTGGATAATAAACTGATGAATTATTAGTATCCTATAGTATAAAGATAAACGCCTTCTTAACGCCTTTAAAGAACAATTAATTTTAAATTTAACATTTTTTGTTCGACGTTTTCCAGATTTAAAGTATATGTGCCATACGTTAAAAGCCGTTAAAATTAGTTTTATTATACATAGTGAACGCGTAAATGTTAGAAAATAACAGAGTAAAGTATTACAATGATATTATAATGTGTATTAACTAGATATTTGAATTTCTTAATTAAATAATAATAATAATAATAAATTCCCACAACATCTCATACATTGACCTGACTTCGTGGTAAGTCGCTTAAAGCACTTGTGTTACGAATGCCAGACAACAGAGGAATCACAAATATACTACTTAAATACATATATTTTACACCCATAAACAGAGCAAACACAAATATCATCATATAAATATTTGCTCTGGGTGGGAATCGAACCAACGACCCCTGGTGCACAAGACAGGATCACTACCATCTGCGCCATCGGGCCCGTATATATACTTAAATACACAACAGAAGTTGTAATTTGTTGTTTTACGTAACTGGCGGCCATTGCGATTCGAATCTGTTATAAAAGACATCAACGCGCGTTCCTTTACCTTGTCTAAAATTAACAGCAATTGTTCAGCGATTATATCGACCAAATATTTTTATTTAATTTATTGATTAATTATTTAATTAATAATCGTTATTAAACGTTACGGACGTATGCCACGATTTTTGAAATTCATATATTTTATTAGTTTATATTCAAAATATAAAGAGCGGTAGTGAAGAAGTTGATGTCGGACGACCTAAGCGAACATACCTTAACCAGATAGAAGAGATAATTTTAATACTATAGCCAGGTCAAAAGTACCAAGTATGAATAGGCGTGTATGAAAGGACTTATACGAGTAAAAGAAACGAGGGTAGTGTGCCCAAGCGTGATGTATGTATTTTCACAATTTCTATGAGAGATGTGTGCGTTTTCACAAAGGGCATGAGGCAGTTAAGTACTTCATCAAACTGTTACGTGAGCCCTCACCGTGTCAAGGCGTTCCCACAACGATCGATTGTTTGTGAATGTGTCCTTCGTCTTTTGTGGGAGGTGCAAGGAAGTTACCGTTTTGTTTTAATAATCATACAGAAAATGAATGATGTTTAATAAAACATTATACATTTTTGTATGTTTAATAACTAACATACTTATACTTTTTAACATACTAATATTATTTTGATGGGATAATACACTTATTTACCGTGATAACTAAAAAATTCATTATGTATGCAATCTAAACACGAGTCGATTATATATTACGATAGGACACCAGTTCTATTTCACAAAGGAATTGTAATATCGAGCGTTCAAGGACCATACTTTCAGATTTTACTCAGTCACATATTTAAGTAGGATGGTATGTAGTTCAATGTAGAAAGAATAATTAAAGATGTAATATTTATTTAATGTGGAAATGATCTCCGAAATGACTTGAAACATAGTTTCAAGGAAAATTTGATAATGATGGGCGCGATGGCGCTAATGGTGGTCTTATCTTTGCGCTAAGGCTTCGATCCCTACTCAGGACAAATATTTATGTGACAAATATTTGTGATTATTTTATTATATATGTATATTTAGGTATTATATTTGTGATTCATTTGATGGCTTATGTCCGTAAGCGACTTATTTCCGAGTCAGTTCAATGGTCAACATTTTATCATTAGTATCATATAAATGCGACAATACTGCCTTGAAGCCCTAATAGTCATTCATGTTTGAAGCAATCCCGAATAGTTCCAACGGGACGCAGTGTTAACTACACTAGGGTATAAATAAAACTTGAGTGACCAAATATATTCATTACGATCCATTGTTAAGACCGAGATTGCTCAAAAGCCATAAATCCGATGTGTAGTGCCTCCAACCTCACACAGAGGTCGCTCCACGGCCCCAAGGCCTCCAATGTTTACGAACATGCGTTTACAAAGTAAACAACGCTTGTACTTAATACTATTTGAGGAGTTAACTGGCGTTGATTAGAGCTATAATTTAATTGCAAATATCTTACATTATATAAATTAAGGTTTTATGAGTTGGAAAACGCTGAATGTTAATCGCAGGCTTTTGGCGAGATTCAATCTTGCATCATTCCTATACTGGAGGACAAAAATAATATGTTATTAGATGTATGTAATATATTTATTTATATAGTAACAAAGAAAAGGGAATAATCCTAATGACGATAATTATATGTAGAAGTCTATATTCATAATAATATACTCTTTATTGTACACAGAAAATTAAATACATAAAGAAAAACAACTATAATACAAATGGCGGCCTTATCGTTTAGGGCGATCTTTTCCAGGCAACCCTGACGAGCCTGATGGCGTAGATGGTAGTGATTCTGTCTTATGCGCCAAAGGTCGTGGGTTCAATACCCAACCAGGATAAACATTTGCATGATAATATTTGTCTGTTCTGTGTGTGAAATATATGTATGTTTAAGTAATATATTTGTGATCTTCTGTTGTCTGATGTCCATAACACAAGTGCTTTAACGTTTATCACGGAATCCAGTCAATGTATGAGATGTTATGGGAATTTATTTATATCAGCCATAAAACGTCCACTGCTGCACATAGCCCTCCCCCCAAGTAATCTCTAATAGGACCGGTTGTATGCGGCCTGTGTCCAGCGCGATCCTGCGGTTTACTAAATCATCTGTCCTTCTTGCGGGTGTACGTCTTATATTATTTTATATTTAAATTCTATTTCTCAATGTGTACCTTACGCTTAAGTATTAAGTGTCAATTTTCCCGATCAATGAACGTTAACCAAGCATGTCCTAGAGGGCAATGAATGATTTGCACCTTTCAGCGAACAATAGCGGCTAGCTGTAGCAGTATATGACGTGGAGAAACCGGACTATTCATTCATAGGAGACACTTGTAAAAACGCGACGCCGAAGGAGGGGACATGTTTTGTAAACAATCCTTACTAATATTATTAATGAGTTCGTTTGCTTGTTACGTTCAGACGCTGTAACTGCTCTTTGAACAAGATAGGAATTAAGAACTTAAATTTTCTATGTCGTCTCTCCTAAATTTTTTTATTTCATTACCGCCCGTGGACCCTATCCATAATTGTGTTTATTTATGTCTTACCAACAGTGTATGTAACATTATGATGTGCAATAAAGCGATTGAGTGTTGAATCTATCATTAGATTGTATATACACTTTGTCACTGACAAATTCTGCATATTTTTTTCTATACGACTAAGTTCACAAATCAGCATACGGCCCGTGTGATTGAAAACGTCACCGAAGTTCAAAAATAAGTTTAAAAAAAGTAGACGAGTTCATTGACGGCAGCGAGTATTGCTTTTAAAATATTAAATCACGTTAATTAATAAATCTATTTGGTTTTAATGTTAAATCGTCAAATAAAAAAACGTCAAAATTTGACATACACTGAATTTTGACATTTTGAAATTTACTCTTTTTTTGTATTGACATTTTTATTAAATTTTTATATCTGTGTAAAATAAATTAAATCTTATTTTTTATCTAATTTTGTGCTTTTCATATTGTAATGCTACGCTCCACACTATATATATTGTTCTAAAATAAATTGTATCGAATTGAAGCTTATGCACTCGTATTATCACAAGGATAGCCCCAACCATGAGACTGGAGGATATTAAGTCACAATATCCAGTAATTTCACTGTCTCTTACACCCTTTAAACCGGAACACAGTTATTTGGTGGTTGATGAGGCTGCGGTAACACATGTTTGTCGACATAGTATAAAAACGAATTTCTACATGCAACATGGAATGCTCGAATTCCGTTAATATGTAACCTTAAATTTATTTAACTCGAATATTACTTGATTCCAATTGCTCTTTCTCCCAAAACGATTATTAAAAGAAGAGACAGACATATAAAGATTCGAAGTCTGGTAGTATACTATATAAATGTTGAATGGATCTAGATGATTTATTTTCCTCTCTTCAACCGCAGTCAGTTACAAAACTTTTACAAGCCATGCAAAGTGAATGCAGGAATTTTAATGACCAACCGACTGCCTTCGTCACTATTCAGAGTATATTGTTTATTTTTTCCATTAACTAACCACAATGGGATAGTCAAGTAGTCAGACGTAAGTGAACTTAACACATTAAATTTTGTGGGATATTGCTAGTATTGGTACCGGCAGATGGCAGCATATCCAGCCGAAATAGCGTAATTTAACTATAAAAGGGGGGTTAGGCTGCAGCATCCCCGTCACGAAGCAACGCTCTTCATTGACCACCACGCTAAACCAGCCCGGGTACATATGAGAAATAATAAATAAGAATTTACTTAATATCTCATACTTTGACCTAACTCCGAGATAAGTCGCTTAAAGCACTTGCGTTATGGACATCAGATAATAATGGAACCACAAATACCATACTTAAATACATATTTAACGCACAAATACAAATAATCTTCATATAAATATTTACTTTTGCGTGGGGAACGAACCCACAACCTTGGCGCTCAATATAGGATCACTACCATCTGCGTCATCTGGCCTGTCAATCGTTGACATAAAATTTGGACTGCTTGAAAAGGACCAGAACCAAAAGGTTTTAAATCGATATTAACTCGGTATGCATGTCTTCCACTGCGTTTTCACCAGCCTTGGACGCCGGGCGGCCCGTGTGCCGCATTTTCTACGAAGGTTCGAGTTGCAACACTGCCTGAGCAAGCTGTAGTTGCTACGCTGTACATTACTTTTTTGTATTCGGCCTCATCGCCACTTATCATCAGGATTGTGACCAGATAGGAGTATGATATTTTAGTAAAAATAATTTCAGTAAAAAGTAAGTAGTAAAATTAATTTTGATGTGTTTTTTTTGTAAAACAATATGCTAATCTTTTAAATCTTTATGATTTTTTAAATCTATAAGTTACAATTTTGATGATACAATTACATATATCCTATATATAAAAATGTAGGTTCTAATAGCCCTTCAAAAATTCCGTAATATACTTAAGCATTTTTTGCGTTAATCCATTGAACGACTTTGTTAATAAACTTTCTAAGACATGGGAATTACTAAAAATCTATAATATGATATATTATTGTAGTATTAGGTCGTAAGGTCGTGAGGTACCGGCAGAGTAGAATACTATCTCCTACTGCACCAGGTGTCGTAAGAGGCGACTAAGGTGCCAGAACCGACAGATGGCGGTATATGTATCCGAAATTCTGCAGTTCAAGTCCCCGTCGCGAAAGCTGCGCTCTGCAATTGCCAACACGCTTGCCCAGCGTGGCAATTATGGGCAAAAAAGGACTTTTTAGGAGAGGCCGACGTCCAGCAGTAGACTTTCAATGGCTGGTATGAAGATGATGATATAAAAAAGACAAACCCTTTATCTTAACCATAACCAAGTGTTTCTATTAAAGACAGACAGTATATTGAGTCTGATACAATATAGTCATCAGGATATTACGTATTTTGAAAGTACGAGTATAGTTTCTCAGAAAATACCTTAGCCGATTCTCACGGAAGCACAGAACAAATTGACTCACTTTAAAAAAAAACAAGATAATATTGTACATTATAAATTACAGTAATTTCAATGCACGTAATGTCTAAGTACATCCTAATTTTTGTTTTTCAAGTCCTATTCTCTGTACCTTATTATAATTTCTCGGCATCGTTTATAAGAGAATGCGTGACCACACATAATTGCGTGGGAATTTCGGTGAACAGGAATGTGAAAGTGATTTTATTTTCATAATTTTTTACTAGACACTGCAAAGCCTGGATTTGGTTTTATTATTGACTTTAGATATGCTTCTTGATTCTAGATATATTTATTTTAAACAACTTAATTAATTCTGAATTATTTATTTTTATCTAGGAGATTGTTTCAAAAGTATTCGTATTAATGTAGCTTATTTAATTTCTGTGTGCTGCGTTGTTTGTCCGGAATGAACTTTTGAATGTATATGAATATAGTATTGCTAACTGTATACAGTTTGATCATATTAGAGAGATAGAATAGTTTATATCTTAGTTCATAGTCGCAATTATATTTTCATGATTGACATAGGTATATAGTTGAAACAGAACAACATATGTTAGGATTATTTTTTATTTTATTCGACTAGGTCGATAAACAAGGATACAGCCATCATATCACAACTTGAATATATTTTGTGACATTACCCAGTAATTTCACAGCCTCTCTCACCTTTCAAATTAAAAAAAAAGGCCGGAACACAGCTATACGAACATTTGGCGGTTGAAATAGGTGCGAGTAAGGTACAAATGCGAATGACCTTAATCAGCGATCTACCTCAGCTAGTATCTTTATAAATAACAGCCTGTGTGTTATCCTGATGTATGATATATATTTATGAGGAGTTTGATTAAAATCCATTTAATATTTTAGGCGTGACAGATTTACAAACGTTCATACATACTTACAAACCATCGCGTTTATAAATGTCAAAATTTAGTTTAGTTAACTTTCACTTCATTGTGGCGGCGCCACCATCTATGGGCACTGCGACGTTTAAAGCACAATTAACAGAATATGTCTAGTTAGCGGTTTGTCGTATGCCGACTCTAAACTGTATATTGAAAGCCAGTCTTATGTCAGTTACTATCAGGATAAGACAATGACTTAGTTTCTAATTTGCTAAAACGCTATTTTATGCGTGCAATTTCCTGTTTCTGTTCTATTTACGATTAATTGCGAGTTGAGACAATTATATCATAAATTTGCGCTCTCAACTCGTAATTGGCTTCCAATCTCAGTTATCCGATATCTTAGCAATTGTCGCAGATTTAATCACACAGATTGCCAGTTTCGTATCCGAGGACTGTACTAAATGCAGTCACGCAGATGTACGTGGCCTTCGTTCCACAAAAGTTGTGACCATGATAATTTGATTTTTAAGTAAGGAATCAATTTAGAATAGAAACGAACTCTCTATGTACCACGTAAGTGACGTCAATGTAACTAAGGTACCGGAACCGATAGGTGGCGGTGTATCCACCCGAAACAATGTAATTCAAATGCAACAAGTCGTGTTTTCCTCCACGCCTGTCCAGCGCTGCAATTATTGCTCGTTACTTTGAAATGATTATAAATCGGTTTAGGATGCGTTGAAAGTTTTACGGCTAAGATGGTGATGAAACTTATTAATATATTGCCCTGAAACCGAGGTAAGTCGCTCAAAGCACTTGTGTAACAGACATTGGACAAACACTAGTATCACCATATCTTATAATATTTTTGTATATAATAGATGCCGTGGGGTACCGGCAATTCCGCGGTGTACCGACAGAGTAGAATGGTACCTCACCTGAACCAGGTATATCCATCCGAGACAGTGTATCTCAAATGCATAGGGATAATGAGAATGGGTAGCAGCATCCTCGTTGCGGAAGCTGCGCTCTGCAATTGCCAACACGCTTGCCAAGCGCGGCAATTATGAGCAAAATTCCCCCTTTCTTGGGGAGGCATATGTCCAGCAGTGGACTTCCAATTGTTGATGTGATGATATAATAGATGTATAATCTATCGAACTTCCAACTAAAATGGACGGTTGGATCACGCAACCATTAGCACTTAGCTTAACACACCCACAGATGGACATAAGCATCCCCGAGCCATCACCAATTTAACTAGTTATTAGACTTCCTGGTATTGATGCCAGCATATATGAACCTGCTATCCAATAATTCGACGCATACCATCTGACTTAATATATCCAGATACAGGATAAGTTAGAATTAACATGCGCTATCAAGGGCGAACCGGCCTTAAGATGACATCTAGAACGGACGCGCGCGCCAGATGTTGGTCGGCTTTTCAATCTAGTGTTCAATTAATCTAGATAGATAATTATATACATGCAACTAATTGCGGCACAAAAATAAACAAATGAGGTAACGGCACTGTCGAATAGTACTTCCTGTACCAGGTGTCATAAGATACGACTGAGGTACTCCTAATCCGTAGCTCAAATGCACGGGGCGTGGATGGGCAGCAGCATTACTGTCGCGAAAGCTTCACTCTGCGAATTCCCTCATTCTTGGGGAGTTCTATGTTCAGCAGTACACTTTCAATGTATGCACGTTTAGAAATTGATATGCCAATGCTTGACAATTATTAGAATAACATTCGTGTTATTTTAAATCTGTTGTTACTAATTGTCCAAATGAAACGAGCTACTAAATTGTACCATTGTTTACAAAATAACTAGTAATTATTAGGAAGGCGGAGTCAATTCAGAATGGAATGGTGTAGTGATGGTGATTAAGGGATGATATATATATATACATATATATATAATCCGCAACCAAAAAAAAGCTTGTAATGAGCAGGATATCACTAGCGCGTTGCCAATCTTTTAGGTTAATTAAGCTATTATGTCATATTACAATTGCACTGCCTTTTTCACCCTTCAAACCGGACCACATCAATGTGTATACTGCTATTTGGTTATAGGTGCGAGTGAGTTTCCAACGCAGACGAACTTTGTATGAAGTTATTACAAGTGAAGTATCTGATGGTCGTGTTTTATATACGCAGGTGACAGCGCCACTGGCGTTGTCAGCAAAAGGTCGGCCGCCTTACGTAAGGTTCGGATGTTGGATGGCACACTTACCCGGTTTCCGTTTAAGGTGTCGCCGGCTTGGGCCAAAATAATGCGGTCAAGTGCGAATCGTGACGCAACGGCTCTCTCTTTCAAAGATGCAATTTCGGTGGCCAATTGAATCGATCGGACAAGTCAGGTTGAATGTTTTGTTAGGTTAAAAGGCTTTTAGAAAGGTGTTTGAACGATCTGACCAGACAATTGGCTGAGCTTGATGTATTTTTTAAAGGATCTCTAAACTTCTCTTCACACCAGCCATTGAAAGTCCACTGTTGGACGTAGGCCTCCCTAAAAAGGGGGTATGTTGCCCATAATTGCCGTGCTGGGCAAGCGAGTTGGCAATCACAGAGCGCAGCTTTCGCGACGAGGATGCTGCTGCCCATCCCCGCCCTATGTATTTGAGGTGCATAGTTTTAGATGATATATCACCATCTGTCGGTTCTGGTACCTTAGTCGCTCTCTTACGACACCTGGTACAGGGAGGTACTATTTTACTCTGCCGGTACTTGACGGCACACCGGTACCTCACGGCACTAAATTTTTATGTCTTATATAGTCTCTTGATGACTTACCTTAAGTTTATCGATTTAAATGTTATTTTTATGTTTTCTTATTTCTATGATTACGATCCCGCTTATGCATGATATACTTACCTAACTGTAAGAACAGTTAGCTAATAAATTTATCTCATACTGTATATTTAATTACTGTTATATACTTAGGTTCGTAATCCGAAATAAGTAAATTATGTTTCGTCTATGTATAGCATTATCATTATAATAGCCATTGAAAGTCCACTGCTGGACATAGGCCTCCTAAAGTAATAGAAAATTTTGCCCATAATTGTCGCGTTGGACAAGTGTGTTGGCAATCGCAGAGGGCAGCTTATTCGACGGGGATGCTGCTGCTTTCTGTTACCTTAGCCGTCTCTTACGATACCTGGTACGGAGGGAGGTACTCTGTCGGTACCTCACGGCTTACTCTGCCGGTGCCTCACAGCATGTCATTTTAGGTTTATATCTTTTGACAAATCAATTTCAGGGTTGGAAAGATCGCAATGGTAATTAATATTATTTTTTAATTATGTATTCTAATAGTATTTCTATCTTGTGCGACAATGGTTGTTGTCTGAATCGTCGTAATTATTTTTTTGTCTGATATCGTTAATATAAGTGCTCGAATTCTTGAAGTTAATGTATGGGATGTCCTATAATTTGTATTATTCTCATATTTCTGAAGCAAAATGTGAAACTTGCTATTTTTCTATACTTTTACTTTATGTTTTCTTACCGTTTTAGGATTTGAAATAGCTTATTTCCTTCCCCATAGTGAAACCCACATGTAAGTCAACAAAATCGGTTCTGATATGCTGTAAAAGCGCTACTAACACACAGATACAAATTTATATTTCTATTATAAGTATAGAATAAATCATCTGTATTATAAATATATATAAATCAAATAAAAAACATATTTCGCAATTCTAATATTCGCTATTTCCGCTTGTGAACAATTTATGATAATTTAACGAATTAATTATTAATTCTAAATTAAATTAATCAGGAATGAAAAAATAAAATCTATGAAAATCTGAAACAGTACCGTGAATCACAACGGTATGTCGAATAAATTATCGTTACAATTTTATGTTACATTAATGTTATACTGTAAAATGTTATCATCATCATAATCAATGTAAGCCGTATTTAAAGTTAAAATAATATTACATATTTAATACCCAGACACGAAACAAACACACATAGTTATTGTATACGTGTTTGTGCTGGGCATCCAAGCCACAAAAATACGAACACTACCGAAAGCTCCATCAGGCCCGTTATTAAAGTCTTCCACTAACTGTTACACAGAAAAACTAACGCATAGACCACAAAGGTCACAAAAACAAACACTCAGATTATTGACCTTATCGGGAACCTTACAAACATTGCACAGATACCATCGATAAGTTTTTTGCTGATGCAAAACGAAAACTTCCATTCATTTGTTTTTGTGCGTGAGGTATATAATCTTGTGTGCAAGGTTATTTTTGGATTGGCATGCTATTTTTGTAATGTGAAGCTAACATGTTGTTCGCTTCGCTAGTTATGACATAATACTCTAGATTTGCAATTAGGAAATATACCAGTTTTTTATAATAAGAAGTCAGCAAACAAGCATACGGTCCGCTTGATGGTAAACGTGACCGCAGCCTATAGATGTCATCACAAAGATATCACTAGCGTGTCGCCATCCTTGTGAACAGAAGATGTTTGTCGTATGCCTATCTCACATTTACAAAACATTTACGGAACAGCAATGCGAACACTTCTATTTGACGGTAGAAATAGGTGAGAATAAGGTATCAATGCTGATGACCTTTGTATGAGGCCTACATGAAAACTCCCGTGACGTTGTTCTTCCTTAACCCATTAAGTTTGCCTTTACCTGTTTTGACATAAAGCTAACAAACAGACAAACACTATTTGTGCTTGTGTCTTCACCCGCTTTGAGAGTTATATCTGACTTATGCTCACCTCCAATATAGATATAAAAAAAAAAAAAAAAAAAAAAAAAAAAAAAAAAAAAAAAAAAAAAATGTGTGTGTATGTATATATGTATATGTGCATCTCATATATTGATATGACTTCGGGGTAAGTCGCATCATATAAATGTTTGTCCTAGGTGGAGTTCGAACCCACGGCCCTTAGCGCATAAGATAGGATCTGTACCACCTTTGCTATCGGGTCTGTCAAAAATATTAAATAGCCAATTAAGTGCCACGCCGGGCAGGCGTGGTGGCAATAGCAGAAAGTAGCTTCGCGACTGGGATACTGCTGCCCATCACCTGTTGGTTTGGAATTGCGCTGTTCCGGGTGTAGGTATACCGCCATCTGTCGGTTGCGGTACCAACCAAAGTCGCCTCTTACGGCATTCCACGGCATTGTGCAGTGTATGGCTGTATATCCATTTAAAGCACTGTAGCTATTGAGCTTCACTATTGAGCACGGGGCGGGAATGGGCAGCACCCCTGTCGCTACGGTCTCCTATTGCTACCACGCTTGCTTTCTTGGGGAGGACTGCGTCCAGCTATGGAGGTAAACTGGCTGATATGATGTGTAAGTTTTTTTTGGCAGGATTTATAAAAATATGTCTACATGCTTGTAATAAATAAAAAATTATATAACACGCATAATAAAAATATTAAACGGCCATCTTGCTTAAATCTGTTTGGTAATTCCCTTGAAATATGTCACATAAATTAGCAGACTTTAGAGATCTTTATAAGAGATCTCTCTATGTGAGATCTTTATAGAGATTTGTATATATAAAGATGTGACCCAGTTATTTACGTATAAATATATGGAATAGAGAGTAAATATTTAGTTGTGGAGTGGCCGGCAGTCGTCAGCGATCATGACCTACAACTGTTTGCGCAACCAAATTATCCGAGTAATGTGATATAATAGTGAAGTAACGTTTGCGACAGCGAAGGGACAGGGTCCGGTGCGATTAAAAGGATCTGAGAAATACTACTCTCTATTATATTACTTATTTTATACAATTTTACATTGAAGATAATTTTTACTAGAAAAAAATCTGACTTCTGGCTTCATGTGGGACTCGAACCATCACCTTTCCCTTTCCGGATGCCTGCATTACCGTTGAGTTACCGAGACTTAAGTGGACGCTTTGAATTTCGCTACACAGGAATAACAATTACAAATTCACACAACATCTCAAACATTGACCTGGCTTCGAGATAAGCGCTTAAAGCACTCTTGACAACAGATTAATTACATATGTAGTACGTAATTACAATTATTTAACGCCCAGACACAGAAAAAACACAAATGTTCATCACAGAAATGTTCAGAAATCACGTGTAGGGATCCAACTCATGATTTGGACAAACAAAGGGAACACAACCGAGAGCGCCATCAGACCCGTATAAATAAATGAAATTTAAAGAAAAGTCAAATATGACGGATATTCTTCCTAAAATTAACATATATTGATACTAATAATTAGCGGTGTAGTACCGGCAGAGTAGAATAGTACTTCCCCCTGTACCAGGTGTCGTACAAGGCATTTGAGCTACCGGAACGGATGGCGATATATCCACCCGAAGCAGTGTAGCACAATGCAACAGGGTGGGGCTGAGCAGCAACAGCCCCGTCGCGAATTGACACTCGATTTCCGCCAAGTTTAACCAGCGCGATAATTATGGGTAAATTTCCACTTTTTTAGGGAGGCCTATGTCTAGCACTGGACTTTTGATGAGTGCTATGATGATGACATGATGATGTGGATGTCGATATATGTTAATTCCAGGAAGAAACGGTGATCAGTCATTAAGCAAACCTTCCTGTTTCCAGCTCTTGGCACAATTCTAGTGCTTGCACGTTTTTGTGCGTTTGCGCAACAGTGAAAGGGGCGCGCGCAATCGTTTTAAATGTCAACGCGAGCTGTTATTGGGTGCTGATAGAGGAGTCGGATTGGTGTTATATATATATATATTTATGTAACAATATAAATAGGCCCAATGGCGCAGATAGATCTTATCTAGTGCGCCAAAGGTCGTGGAATGGATCCTACCTAGGACAAATATTTACATGATAATTTTTATGTTCTTTCTGTGTCTGGGTGTTAAATCACGCAAGAGATGTTCGTTTTGCGGTCACCCATCTTAATACCACCAATGCAAGGGTTGCTTAACTTCGCCATATAATCACATGAACATCTATTTGTCTCGAGAACGTAAACCGAATGAAATGATTAATAAATTAGTTTATGATTATTATATTATATATACAGTTATTATGTAATATGTGATTTTATTATAAAATAAAATAAAATCACAAGATTTCTCATACGTTGATTTGAATCCGAGTAAATAGCCTGAAAGTACATGTACGGACGGATGTCAGACACAAGACAAAGTACAATTGTAACACTTAAATACGTATAAATAACACCCAGACATATAACAATTACAAATTTTCATCTTATTAATATTTGTCTAGATGAAAATTGAACCCACGATCTTCTTGATGCACGAGATCTATCAGATCACTACCATCT
>JACJUM010003317.1:12273786-12333669 GCA_020976665.1 Heortia vitessoides
TGCCCATCACCTGTTGGTTTGGAATTGCGCTGTTCCGGGTGTAGGTATACCGCCATCTGTCGGTTGCGGTACCAACCAAAGTCGCCTCTTACGGCATTCCACGGCATTGTGCAGTGTATGGCTGTATATCCATTTAAAGCACTGTAGCTATTGAGCTACACTATTGAGCACGGGGCGGGAATGGGCAGCATCCCTGTCGCTACGGTCTCCTATTGCTACCACGCTTGCTTTCTTGGGGAGGACTGCGTCCAGCTATGGAGGTAAACTGGCTGATATGATGTGTAAGTTTTTTTGGCAGGATTTATAAAAATATGTCTACATGCTTGTAATAAATAAAAAATTATATAACACGCATAATAAAAATATTAAACGGCCATCTTGCTTAAATCTGTTTGGTAATTCCCTTGAAATATGTCACATAAATTAGCAGACTTTAGAGATCTTTATAAGAGATCTCTCTATGTGAGATCTTTATAGAGATTTGTATATATAAAGATGTGACCCAGTTATTTACGTATAAATATATGGAATAGAGAGTAAATATTTAGTTGTGGAGTGGCCGGCAGTCGTCAGCGATCATGACCTACAACTGTTTGCGCAACCAAATTATCCGAGTAATGTGATATAATAGTGAAGTAACGTTTGCGACAGCGAAGGGACAGGGTCCGGTGCGATTAAAAGGATCTGAGAAATACTACTCTCTATTATATTACTTATTTTATACAATTTTACATTGAAGATAATTTTTACTAGAAAAAAATCTGACTTCTGGCTTCATGTGGGACTCGAACCATCACCTTTCCCTTTCCGGATGCCTGCATTACCGTTGAGTTACCGAGACTTAAGTGGACGCTTTGAATTTCGCTACACAGGAATAACAATTACAAATTCACACAACATCTCAAACATTGACCTGGCTTCGAGATAAGCGCTTAAAGCACTCGTGACAACAGAGTAATTACATATGTAGCACGTAATTACAAATATTTAACGCCCAGACACAGAAAAAACACAAATGTTCATCACAGAAATGTTCAGAAATCACGTGTAGGGATCCAACTCATGATTTGGACAAACAAAGGGAACACAACCGAGAGCGCCATCAGACCCGTAAAAATAAATGAAATTTAAAGAAAAGTCAAATATGACGGATATTCTTCCTAAAATTAACATATATTGATACTAATAATTAGCGGTGTAGTACCGGCAGAGTAGAATAGTACTTCCCCCTGTACCAGGTGTCGTACAAGGCATTTGAGCTACCGGAACGGATGGCGATATATCCACCCGAAGCAGTGTAGCACAATGCAACAGGGTGGGGCTGAGCAGCAACAGCCCCGTCGCGAATTGACACTCGATTTCCGCCAAGTTTAACCAGCGCGATAATTATGGGTAAATTTCCACTTTTTTAGGGAGGCCTATGTCTAGCACTGGACTTTTGATGAGTGCTATGATGATGACATGATGATGTGGATGTTGATATATGTTAATTCCAGGAAGAAACGGTGATCAGTCATTAAGCAAACCTTCCTGTTTCCAGCTCTTGGCACAATTCTAGTGCTTGCACGTTTTTGTGCGTTTGCGCAACAGTGAAAGGGGCGCGCGCAATCGTTTTAAATGTCAACGCGAGCTGTTATTGGGTGCTGATAGAGGAGTCGGATTGGTGTTATATATATATATATTTATGTAACAATATAAATAGGCCCAATGGCGCAGATAGATCTTATCTAGTGCGCCAAAGGTCGTGGAATGGATCCTACCTAGGAAAAATATTTACATGATAATTTTTATGTTCTTTCTGTGTCTGGGTGTTAAATCACGCAAGAGATGTTCGTTTTGCGGTCACCCATCTTAATACCACCAATGCAAGGGTTGCTTAACTTCGCCATATAATCACATGAACATCTATTTGTCTCGAGAACGTAAACCGAATGAAATGATTAATAAATTAGTTTATGATTATTATATTATATATACAGTTATTATGTAATATGTGATTTTATTATAAAATAAAATAAAATCACAAGATTTCTCATACGTTGATTTGAATCCGAGTAAATAGCCTGAAAGTACTTGTACGGACGGATGTCAGACACAAGACAAAGTACAATTGTAACACTTAAATACGTATAAATACACCCAGACATAAAACAATTACAAATTTTCATCTTATTAATATTTGTCTAGATGAAAATTGAACCCACGATCTTCTTGATGCACGAGATCTATCAGATCACTACCATCTACGCCATTGGGCCCATCAATGTAATAATTATAGAATCATTGGTTAACGAGTTTAACTCCCAAAAAAAATATTATTACGTCATTCCCAGACGGATGCGTGCTTTTGTCGATTACATATTTACTTTACACTATATAGTTGTTTTTATTGTCTCGTTTTTTGGCTGTATTAGAAGTAGGCAAATAACTCGTGTTTTGATAAAATGCTGTTTGTTTTGGTACAGTCGACTTTTGCGACACCTGGTATAGGAGGCGGTACTACTCTACTCTGCTGGTACCCCAGTTTTTATTTTATATATTATTTTTTATGATGACTTTTTTGTTCTGTATCTGTGTTAAAAATATTTATTTAAGTATTATATTTGTGGTTCCTCTGTAGTCTAAAGTTCGTAGTGCAAGTGCTTTATGCGACATTTAATGTTTAAGATGTTCTGTCAATATTATATATATATATATATATATATATATATATATATATGTCGACGTAATACGCTATACATTTCGTCACAATTTATGATTTAAAGATTGATACGCAGCAGAAATAAATGCAACACTTTTTATCAAACACGACCCACTTTGCTATTATATCATAAGCAAGTCATTTTCATACAAATGGCGAATGTTCGAAAACTGTCTTACTATGACAGTTTTAAAGTTCATTTTCGCTTGTATGGTCATTGAATGGTTGTATTCCGGATTACCACAGTTACGCCTTTCATTGTAAGTCAGTTATGTGAGATAAGTAATTAACATCTTTAATATGTAAAAGAATAGAGCTAGTATGCAATAAGGAAGGGTCTTGTTGCGTGAATGTAGGAAAAAAAACACGTTTTGACAACTCTTCCTGGTCCATCGATAGAGCAGGCTAATGTAATTGCCAATATTTTCATCGGAGTAAAGAGGTTTTACTGTTTTTATATTCTTAAATGGCCGTTATTTTTTGCTGTTTTTATATTAATAACAAACAAACATACGGCAGTAACACCGATGTCTATACACGCTCGCATCATCAAAATGATATCACAAGCGCTTTGCTAATATTGTGAGTTGAAGATATTATGTCGCATTACCCAGTAATTTCACTGTCTCTTTCACTCTTCAAACCGGAACACAGCTGTTTGGTGCTAGATAGGTACACAGACGAGCTGTGTATGTACTTAATTTACTTCGATTTAATGTTTAAAATTAAGTATTTAAGGTTATTAATTTTTATGCTATCAGCCGCAGGAAATCCTCTGTTGTACGTATGTTTTCCTAAGTGAGAGGGATTTGCCTATAATTGCCGCGATTGGGTAAGTGTGGTGACAGCTGAGTGCAGCTTTGCGACGATAACGCTGCTGCCCACCCCTACCCTGAACTATTTAAGCTGAGCTGTTTCTGACGGATATATCATCTGTTGGTTCCGGTACCTTAGTCGCCTGATACGACACCTCTGTACCAGGTGTCGTATCTGTCGTGTCTAGGGAGGCACTGTTCTTCTCTAAATGCACCGCTGGGATAGCCATTTTGGCTAATAACAAAAAATATAGCGGCATTTGCACTCACTAATCGAAAGAATGTATTTCCTTAGATTTGTTCAGAGTCCTTCAATAATATGATTTCAAGTAATAACAAGAAAATAGTTACAGTAAAATTTAATATCTTTCGTGATGTACGTAAATATCGCGGTAAATATTTTTGGAGATCCATAGTTTTCCTTAAGACAACTGTGTTTTATTTCATACTTGCACCGCCCGACTTCGCACGGGTACATTAAGGATTAAATAGTTATTGTGGGTTATCTCTAAGGGATAAACATATTCCAACGCGGATGTTTTTATAGACCTTTTTAAGGTTTACTTTTGGACATTATTTGATTGGTCACGCCTGGCTCAGCGAGCGTTTGCAATGTACTCATTAAAATGTGTTTATTTTCGACATCACATTATTAAATTTAAAAATTATCAGTTTTTTCTACTATATTATGCATTTATTATACATATAAACCTTCCTCTTGAATCATTTTAGTTATGTAAAAAGCCGCTCTAAAATCTATTGCGTTGTTTTAAAGATCTAACTAAGCATCGAATTGAAGCTTTGTTTTAGTGATATTTAAAGTTTTATTTAAATATTATTTTATATTAGATATATCCGGATAGATGTTTAAAACAAATTTTTTCTAAGCCCTAAATTAAGTTTAGTTTACCTATGTTTTTAGTGCATTATGCAATCTAGGTTAACAGTTTTGTTGCATCCTTATATAATAAAAGACACTCCATTGTACTTATAACCTTACTTGTCCTTGCGCATTATATTCTTGGGTGTGTGTGTGTAAATACATAGTATACACATAACTATGGATGAAGGTAGAATGAATGCACTAATATATAGAGCGGAAGTGAATGCTGTCGGTATTGGACGACCGAGGCGAACATATCTTAACCAGATAGAAGAGTAATTAATGAAGGACCAAGTCAGAATTACCAAGAATAAACGAGCGTGTATGACAAGAATAATGCGAGGAATGGAAGCAAGAGAGATATGCCAAGATCGGAGCGAGGCTACCCCGATAAGACACAGATGATAATAGGGTATATATATATATATATATATATATATATATATATATATATACTCGTATATATGTGTGTTCAATCGTTCCGGTGTGAAAGAATAACAAATGTGCACTCATCCGAAAAGCTTTTAACAATCGCTATTAAACTACAATAATAATTTATCTTTGCCAACCTCATGTGTAAATAATGACATAATTTATGATAAAACTAAATATAACTAATTAGATTCAGTTGAATTTTATAATATATATATATTATAAAATTGACCTTGAATAACACCTGAATAATACATATGCAGACATATTTTTCTCCAGAACATGTTCTCGTGGGAAAAATCTCGCTTTTCATTCTTCCCGGAGCAATCTGCACGCAGTTCAGCTATCAAAGAGTGGTACATACGTGCAATAATCTAGTACTATATTTACATGAGGTAGACGTCTTAAAAATGTCGTCTGCATTGGTACCTTGCTCTCACCTATTTCTACCGTCAAATAGCAGTGTTCGCATTTCGGTTTGAAGGGTGAGAGAGGTAGTTGAATTATCAGGTAAATGTGACATGGTTTCTTCAGTTCACAGGGTGGGCAAAACGCTAGTGATATCATTGTGATGACACGAGCGTCTATAAGCTGCGAACACTTACGATCAAGCGGCCCAAATGTTTGTTTGCTAACTTAACATTGTAAATATTTGACTACTGATTGAACGTAAATTTTTATCTTAAAGTTATCCTTTACCACGCTATACTTAGTAGTGTCGGAGTACAGAAAAGTGCTGTCTCATATTCGCTTGTTAATAAGCGACCTCATCTATCTCTCAAATGTCACTGGAATAAAGTCCGAGACAAAACAAAATTCTTTCGACGCCGCCTTACGCTGCAGCGATATGACAGTTTAGTTTGTGTGTGTGATGTATGTTTGTACATAAATGAACAACAATAGTTGTGTAGTGTAAACATTATGTGCAAAACAATGGCGATATAAAAGTGCATCCTCAGCATACGTGCTATCAATACGCTTATTCATCAGTAGCCAAGGCACCCGTCCGCAAGCCAGGCACGTCTTGTATGTATTAATGGATTCGCATCTTAGTTATTTCGCATTTATAGTAGACTATATAAGGAAAACAATATAATGATTGTTATTGATTCACACGCTTGTAAGTGTTACTTTCGAATATCTGTAGTACTTAGGATGTTGACGAGATGGCGTTGACTCGGCATGAGAAAGGGACACAAGTATACCAAAACCTTAGTAGTGATTAAGATTTTGGTAGCACAATTGGTAGCCTATTTTCCTGGTAAGGAAAGGTTGCGGGTTCGCATAATTAATGTAGTAATTAAATACATAATTCTAGTATTTTGTATGACTTTTTTAAATTTAGTTAGACCAGGTCGACAAACCAGGATATAGTCTCGTAATAGTAAGCATAACCGCAGCCTATACAATTGGCATAGGCAATGAACTTACTAGAAAATGTGATTTTAAGATATAAAGTCACATTACCATGTAATTTAATTGCTTCTCTCACCTTCAAACCGGAACGCAGCAGTGCGAACACTGCAATTGGCGGTAGAAATAGGTGAGGGTGAGGTACCAACGCAGATCACTGTTGTATGAGGTCTACCTCATTTAAAACATGCGGACATGTGTCATTCCAATAGAGTATAATGTAGCCCTCGCCCATTTAAGACATGACACATGTCAAAATAAATAATTTCTCTTCAATATTTATTTTTTATGCATGTCCTTTAAATGCATACTTTACTTGTAACTTATGCTTATTTGTTTTTGTATATTCAAGAAAATGTTTTATATAAGTGAGTTTTTGGATTTAACGGCCTCGACGGTGTAAAATGATACAGACATTGCTTTAAACAGAAAAAGATGACGATGATTTATTTCATTTTATTTTATAAAACTCTCTCCTCCCTCCCTCCCTCCCTCCCTCCCTCTCCCTCCTACTATTATCCTCGTAATCCCTCTATACTAGATTTCGTAAGACGCGACTGAGGCACCGAAACCGTCAGTTTATTTTTATATTACACCAGGTCAACAAATAAGCATACAGTCCTCGTGATAAGCGTCAGTGCGGCCTGTAGATGTTCGTTAAATCACAAGGATATCACTAATGAGTTACCAACGGATAGGTGGCGGTATATCATATATGATCATAAAAACAGCGTAACTCAAATTCTACAGTTGGGAAAGGACAGCATTCACAACGCGAAGCTCTGCATTTACCACTCCGCTTGCCCAGCGCGGTAATTATGTGCACATTCCCACTTTCTTGGAGAAGCCTAAGTCCAGCAGTGTTTTACGGCTATTGTCAGCATAAATTACGACTAAGACTGAACAACTTCTCTCGGGTCAGGTAGTAAGGTATATTAATTGCTTATTTAAATTACCCTGGCCTTGGCCATAGTTAAGTTTACAGTATTACAAAACACGTGAGTGAGAAATGTTTGTGCGTGAATTTCCTTGGATCCTTGACATCGACACGTGAGCCCATACGAGTCACTACATCCATTTACGTGTGTAAATGATGTCTTGTAGTTCTTATTGACTGGTTATTATATTATTTTACATGATACATACTGAGATAAATTTTCTCAAGAGGAAGTAGTATACTGATTTGATCATCAATTAGGAGGAGGGAAGCCATTTGATTCCGTTGTCCCGCTATGGAATGAGGATGTTATCACATTTAATTATTGATATTAAATAGTAATAATTATTTTCGAATACTTACTACGTGTATAGTGGACAGACGATCTGACTAAAACCGCAGGATCGCATACGATCGGTCCTATTGAAAATCACTTGAAATTATGTCCAGCAGTGGACGTCTTGCGGCTGATATGATGACGATAATGATGATGAATGAAACAAGATACTTGCGGTTATCATACAAGAAACTTCGAACAAAAAATGTAAAATATTTTACACAAATAAAAATTTGACAACTTTTTGAAGCCGTTAAAAGAGTTTGTTAGAAAATATTAAACAATAAAAATAAATCACCACAACCTTCAGTCGACCTGTTTTAATGGATGGCATTGTATTTTTATATAACCAACGGTGTTGAACATGGAACTTGTCACCTGGAGGCCTTGATGCGATCCTAGTACTTAGTGGTACCGATCATACAGCTGATCCTAACTTTGAGGTGCCAAGGTTTTCGTTTATTAAACCTCGTACACTCATTATTATCCTCTTCAATGTTGGACACAGCCATCCTCAAGAAATTTGCTAAAGGTTATTAGGTGAAGTCCTAGGATATAGGATGCTGCTGCCCATTCCGACCTGCATATAAGCTACACAGATTCAGATGGATGTACCGCTACATATCCCAGTACCTCATTCGTTTCTCACGGGATCTGGTACAGATGGAGGTACTATTTTAATGTGTATTTATCAACCAATAAATTATAGAGGACGTACGAATCTCAAATAATAGACTTATTTATTTTTGGTAGTATGTTAAGAGTGTACATTTGAAATTAAACTTTACCCGCAGAGCCATAGTAGCCTAATTTGGTTTTTATCACCTTTGCTTCCGATAGCAGGATCAAATATAGTTTTTATTTTTCATCTCTGGAAGAAAAGAAAGCGCCATATAGGCTAAATTACTTAGGGTAGGATAGTTTGTGTATTAAAAATTCGATACTCCCAAAACAATGAGTTCGATTACTATTTCTTTTGTTTTAAATTATGTATGACTCTAATTTCTTTGAACTTTTGAAATTGACGTAAATGATTACAAACTTATTCTATAAAAAACTATTTTGAACACTTGTCCGATGAAACGTTCCTTAAGAAATTAGTCATTTTGTTGAAATTTGCGAATAAATGCCCATGTTTCTATATTGTTGGAAATATATTTGACGGGGCTGATGGTGCAGATGGTAGTGATCCTATCTTGTGCGTCAAAGGTCGTGGGTTCGATCACCACCCAGGACAAATAATTATAAGATTTTATTTATGTTTGTTCTGTGTCTGGGTGTTAAATATTTGTATTTAAGTAGTATATTTGAGATTTCTCTGTTGTCTGATGTCCGTTATTCTAGTGCTTTAAGCGACTTATCACGGAATCTGGTCAATGTATGAAATGTTGTGGGAAATTAAAAAACCTATTTTTGAGTACGCCATGCTATATTGATAAATATAGATAACTCAATTAATGTATACAATTAGAATGAAACAAGAACGCAAGCAGTGCGGTGCTGTGAAGCGGAATGCATATTATGTTCCTATCACTGCAGCCACGAGACCGCAAAATTGCAACGCCTTTGCATTTGTGGATTTTCCACAATATTACTTGTATACAATGACTCGACGTGTGGCTGTTTGTATGTTGGTTTATGACCCACTCTCGATAACTAAGCTCCTAGGAAATCTGTATATATCCGACTTCTTTAACAATCAATATAATTTAATATTTACACGAACCTTTTTTTTGTTAGACCAGATTGAGTTGAGAGTGAGAACCAATGCAGACGACCTTTTGTATGACGTATACTTTACGGAATCTAATTCATTGTAAACTTATTTCTCTCAAGAAAGGTTTTAACCAACTCATGTGTCCTATCCTAACGGGTGTCGATAGCGGCAAAGCTTGGAGTCTCTTTGCGCAATTGATTTAGAACTGATAAGATCAAAGAACCAAAGTCACAGATCCTTTAGCAAGTTGCAAGACCATAACAAACACTATCCTTAAGATTCCGGAATGGTGACCACACCACGGCAAGCGCAGTGTAGGACGTCCACCCACGAGGTGGATAGACGCATATAACCGGTCTTTTTGTTAAATCTCTTAGGGAGGCCTATGTATCACTCCGACTACCTGAACATCATCATCAGCATAGCAAACGTAAACCGCCCTCTGCTGGACATAGGCCACCTCAATAAACGGAAATTTGGCATTCGCAGATAGTAGCTTCGCGACGGGAATGTTGCTGCTCATACCCATCGTGTTACATTTGAGCTACACTGCTACGAGTGCGTATACTGCCATCTGTCAGTTCCGGTACCTCAGTTGCCTCTTACCTCACCTGGTTCAGGGGGAGAACCTGCAAAATTAGATGCAGCGATTATATATTATCATTATTATATCTACCTGAAATGTTTTATTGTTTTTGTAAGTGCTGATATTGATTAAGTTTATATTAAATCTACATCAATGATATGTTAAAGAGTACTCTACCTCTGTTTATGAGAACTGCAAATTTGTTCAGTGGTTTCTGAAATTAAATAATATTTAGACAGTTTATGCATTAATTGAATTACTCAATGCCTTCTGACATGTAAGTAGCTAGGATACCACCAGAGAGGTCGATTTCGACCAAAATAACGTGCAGTTAACCAAGAATTTAGGTTAATGGACGTGTCACTTGTAAAAAAAATATATCTTCTTGAAGGTCTATATCGTATGCTACGTCAATATTTTTTTGTTGTTTTCGCATAGCGGAGTTATGATTTATTCGGCAATACAGTGTATGGCAATACAGTTTTTTGTAAACGAATATTTGTATTTACACGTTTTTCTTGTTCCTCACATTTAGTCGATTTTCATAAACATACCCAACCTGTTTATCGATTACGTGTTTAATAATCGATTCCGACCTAAATTGTACCGTCAAATCGATTGCTAATTAATCGAAGTTGACGAAACTGCAGACGTAACTTACGTCAATCGTGCCATCGCTTCGTACTCTCCGAAGGTTGTAGCACGCCGGAAAGAGATGGGGACAATTCTAATTGTTCCGCCGCGTAATTTATCGTAACCATTTCGCCATGCGACCGTGGACGATATGTCAAAACGGCGATGCGCGCGCATTGAATACCAGAGAGCATGCCTGTTGAATAAAAATGAAGGAGCATAGACAAAGAGTTCGATTGGCGCGCAAAGATATATATATTTTACTAAGGTCTTCGCCCTAGAGTTGTCTATTGTTCTTACTTTAAGATTCGTTTAGAATTAAAGTCAAGTATTCGGGGATGCCTTATCATTCTAATGTCAATCTCCTAAGAACATTTCATAGAAATTATGGCAGTTAAAAAATTATAAAAGTAGCACCAATGTCGTCACGCTCAATGCCAACAATTATTTCTCGAAAATTGTTTCTTTTATTGGGCTTAAATTATAACCCTTGTACAATTATAATATTCTCAAGAACGAATGATAGCATCTTCTTTATACCAAATATATCAGCGACTGAGGTACAGGGCCCATAGATTGTAAATACGGAGTATCTATATGACACAGCATAGTTAAAATTTAATAATAATTTGATAGGCCCGATAGCACAGATGGTAGTAACCTATGGTGGTAGTGGGTTCGATCCGTACCCAGGACAAATATTAAGATGATAAAGATTTGCATTGGTTCTGTATCTTTTATTTATATGTATTTATACATACCTGTCTTGTTTGATATTCGTAACACAAGTGCTTTAAGCTAGTTTTCTCGGAGTCAGTTCAACGTATCCGATATTGTATTTAGGTGCCTATAAGAACAGGCTAGACCTAGTTTAGGTACCTAAGTATCAAAATGTATTTTAGTTTAAGTTACCTTTTGTTGTTGAATAAAGTTATTATTATTATTATTATATTATTAATTATTGCAAAAAAATAACACATATAATAGGATGATGCATCTTGAATTATGGACAAAAATGCCTCAATAAATATATAAATACATTCCCACAACATCTCTTACCTGACTCTGTGATAAGTCGTATAAGACACTTGTGTTACGGACATCAAACAACAGAGGAATCACAAATATACTACTTAAATACATATATTTAACACCCAGACACAGAACAATCGTAAATATTATCATATAATATTTGTCCTGGGTGGGGACGAACCTTATGTTATTATATAAAATTATTATACCTATGTTAAGCTCTTGTTGAGGCAGTGGACGTCCAATGCCTGATAGAAATAACCTCTCGCCTTATATTGCATACAAATCCGCAGGCGAATAAATACAGTTTTTTTGTCCAACACCGGCCACTCGACACTAAAGCAAGTAAAACAAACCTTGAGATTAAAATTCGATTGCAATATAAACACAAATTCTCGAATAACTTCAAATTAAGAGTCAAGGTTGGTTGATACACTTGTCATAGGTAAAAGTAACTGGTTATGTGGCAACACTGATATAAAGATAGATATTTATTTAGTTACTAGCTTTCCGCTTGTGATATTGTGCGTGATCTTCAATTTACATGCAACTGGCATCCCGCCCCGCCTCCGCAAGGTTTATCATCTTAGATTACATAATATTAAATTTGTTTGTTCTTTTGTTCACAGAGAGACCTCGCCTCCGTCGCCGATGGGCGACGAGAAGGAGTCCAAAATGAGTCAGATCCAGTTCTCAACACCATTTGACAAACAAGAAAGCACGGTGAGTGCCATCTTTATCATTAGAGGCTTACTGCCCTCCTGAAAGCAGATAAAATAAAATTTAGACGAAAATTTTACTAGTTTTTTTATATATAGCTTGATTAGAATGGCAGCTGTAGATATAATGTGTTTTTAATTATTTCATTGTTTTTGCCTTAGCAATACCAGCTAACCCGATGGACAAAAAATATTGCGACTATAAATATATCTTAATTTAGATTAAACCGTACACTGTAACAAACATTTTGACGGGTCTGATGGCGCCCACCCAGGACTGATATTTTTATGATGACATTTCTGTTTGTTCTGTATCTGGTTGTAAAAAGTATGTATTTAACTATTAAATTTGTGATTTCTATGTTGTCTGTCCGTAAGTCCGTAAAAGTGCCTTAAGCGATTTTTCACGAAGTCAGGTCAATGTATGAGATAATGTGGGAATTATTTTAAATTAAAATTGGTTCTGTAGCTTAGAAGTTCATCCTGAACAAACATCACGACACGAAATTTTTTATATATAAGGATGTTATTAACAAATTTAAAGCAGATTGCGACCCGCGTGCGGTTTCTTTTATTGTCGGCTGGATTAATATGTAGCAAAAGCAGTATAACAGCCTTCTAAGATATGAAGTAACCTGCCAAGAATAATAATGTCTAACTTAAATGCACTTAATGCGAATATTAACGGCGTGTAGGCTTTTAAAGGACATTGTTAGAATTTTAATAGTCTTTGAGAAGTTCGAGTCATTAAGACTGCGGTAGCCATAAGACGCGAACTGCTGCATAGTCTTCCCAAACTTTCCTACGGGAACGTATTCATGCGGTTCGTTAAATTTTATTTCGGATGTAGACAAACATGACTAGAATGGAAATAAAATTAAAAATATTACTCAAGAAATTTTTATATAAAAATTATCAAATAGTCAAAGCTGCATTTTTTTATTATACCAGGTCAACAAATAAGCGTGATAGCATTACAGCAATATCACAAGGATATCACTAGCCCAATTTGTGACTTGTATATATTATATCACTTTTCCAAATGATTTCACTGCTTCTATCACCTTTCAAACTGGAACATAGCTGCTATTTAGCGGTAGAAATAGGTGAGGGTGAGAAAACAATGTACACGATCTTTGTATGAGATTTAACTCATGTGGAAATTTGCGTTATGAGCAATAGGCATTCGGAAATTTCCAAAGGATTTTGCATAATGCCTCCGTTTCTTAGAAGAGACCACGTAGGAATCTTATTTAAGAACTTGATAACAAAAAATCTTTCACAGATAAATAGCTACACTAGCACAAGGAGTTCGTAAACGAAGTCGCGGGCATCAACTTGTATAATAAAACAACAACACCTCTACATTGTCCCGACTCCGAGATAGGCAGCTTTAAGCACTTGTGTTAAGAATAATAATAACAGTAATACCTAAATACATATTTAACCTCCATACATATAATATACATAAATGTTCCTCGCACAACTTTATGTAGCGATCGAACCCATGACCTTTAGTACACAAGACTGGAACTCTACCGAATGCACTATCGGCTCCATCAATAAATAGAATACTTGCGTTCGTGATGAAACAATATAAAAATGTAGAGATGCTCAATTTTCTCTCACTGTTAAAAATAAGTTTAATCGTCAGCTAAAAGATTGCGTTCCGCCGCTTTCACTTGCAATATTTTAAAATACTAATAACAAGATGTTTTACCTAACTGCGGAATACTCTTGAAGTCGCCATTTTCTATGAGGAAGCTTGCGAATTACACGCTAGCTGTAAAAACTTATGACCAAGTATATAATGGTATCCATTGAATATTACGTGATACCAACTTAAAACGATTATCTTTTACATATTCTTTTCATGAGAACAGTTGCCGTAAGGTAACCGTTTTAAGAGTTTTATTAAGAGTACTGAATGCATAGTTAGAAAATATTATAGTTTATTTTTAAGGATTTTTTGAACTACACCAAAAGTAGGGTATATATTTATCTCAACAAGTTTCCTTTGGTCATAAATACCAGCAGAGGGCAGTCTTGCTGGCAACCGATGGTAACGTTGCTGTCTATCCCCGTCCTGTTGCAATTTTACTAACTGTTTTGGACTCGACTTACGATACCTGGTACAGAGGGAGGTACTATTAAACGTTCATCACTCCTTAAAAAGATATACCTAAGTAACTGTATAAAGATTGATTATTAGAATCTGTCATAATATAACAATAAGGTACCAGAAGAGTAGAATAGTACCTCTTTTAATTTTTTTTGCCTTTTCCCAATTGTATGAAAATTTAGGTGGCAATTGCAGAATTTTCACTCCCTTTCATTTTATATGGGTATCTATGAGTTCTGGTTGCTCACTTAGCTTACTTACAACGCCTGATAGAAAGAGGTACTATTCTACTCTACCAGTAAGAAGTCGGTACTAAAATTTAAATTGAAAACAATCGACAATCAACATGGCGACAGAATGCGTCACTTGATCGTATCCAATCGACGCCAAAGTTATGCCTGGACCTTATATACTGACTTATTTACATATACTTAAATGGCCAGTAATCACGCGGACGGGATTCTTTTTATATTATTTGAGTAATTACAAAGCATGTCCAAGGAATGCTAATGAGGAAACTAAGACCAATTGCGATCGCGCAGAATTAGCTTACAATTGAATTCTATTAACCCATTCTTCAATCAGAAATGTTTACTTCATGTCCACTTCATTGTCTTCAAGTATTAAAGAAGTAAAATACTATTTCTTTACTATTCCACCCGTGACGTCTTCTTTATACCGCTATATGACCCGTCCTGCAGGATTGTCCGGGATCGAAAGTAACCTAGGAATATCCCAGTTATCCACGTGCCAAATTTCCTCAAAAATCGGATGACCTATTGTGAAATCATCACAAACACATTGACTTAATCATAACTACGAGTATAAGTTGTAGACCGTCCACTGCACATAGACCTTCCCTTCATCCACCGGATCTAGTGAGATCGTCTGTCCACCTTGTGACTGGATGTCCTTCGCCGCACGAATACCGGTGCGTGATCCATAACCTTACGATTTAAGATATACACACTTTCACATTCAGAATGTCGTGGATCAACTCATAGATAAAGTTAAGAATACTTTGTGTTATTTATTTATTTATTATAGGTACACTTACAAATAACTGTCATACATCAGTGGTCTAGCTAATATTTATAATAATATTAATAGACTTTATTGTACACTTAAATACGAACATGACGTGACAACACATGATGAACACATTTTATCTTCTTCATCAGACGGCTTGGTCTTTGCGCAACGCTACTGTTAAATGTATTTATTTCGGTATTGCACATGTACATTTTAAAGTATTACAGTATATAATAGTTACTACTATGGTACATTGCCCTGTCAGGGTGCTAAAAACATACTTAAAACTAATAGAATTGAACTTAAAACTTGTAATTTTGCATGCATTCGACCTACGAGCTTTCCGTTAGTAATTTTATTTTTATTCCAAAAATTCGTTAACAGTGCACTTAGATTTTCTAAGAGATATTCCTTTTATTTATGTTTGAATATGTATATTGATATTGCTTTAAATTTTAATCGGTGTTGGAATCTTATTATATATTAAAATGGATCGGTATAATGGACTATTTCTATTCATTTCTATTCATTTTGTTTCTAATTTAGGGTGGGGCAAAATCTAGTTGAATGGTGATGGGGGGTTTTATTATTTTCAAAATATCTTAGCTGCTTCTATTATATACATTAATGGAAAAGTCAAGACTTTATATAGCACACTACAATCGTCCAGCATCACAAAGTAATTCTGTGTATGTTGTTTTTGAAATGTGGTTTTCTTAATGAACAGAATACGTAATCATTAGCGACGTCACACAAATTAGAACGATAGACCAATTTAAAACTTTCCTTCGCCCTTCGGAAGGCTGGTGGTGACGTACCATTACGGATGTGTCGAAATAGGAAGTAGATAGTGGTAAGACGTATACATGGTCAGTTGCATTCATAATTTTAATCAATTAAAACCTCATTAGAGATGTTTAGCCAAATTGTATTTGAGATTTAATGTATTTTTGTATCTGTTACATAAAAAGGAAACATATTAAAATTGTTTACCGTCATCCTAATCATTATTGTCACTATATATAAAGAACAACGGACCTGGCGGAATCCAGGGAGTACCGGCCGAGTAGTATCTCGTACCTCTCTCTGTACCGGGTGTTGTAAGAGGCAACTGAAGTACCGGAATCGACAGATGGCGGTAAATCCATCCGAAACAACGCAGTTCGAATACAAAGCTACAAACTCTGCCTACTATGTCTGTCCAGCGCGGCAATTATGGACAATGGGCAGTAATGTTCCAGTATTGTGGCATAATATCTTCAAGACACAAGGTTGGAGACGGGCTAGTGATATCCTAGTGATAACGTACAGTAAAGAGTAATTGATAATTAATGATATAAGTGGCGTCTATACGCTTCAAATTATTAAATGTAAGCAAACTTTATTGAAGAAAATGTCGCCGGTTAAGGTCCGCTTGACCCCGGCGTCGACTAAGACCTGTCTCCAAATCAGGTTTTTTTTGGACCTCCGATAACGATAATAATCAGTTAAGTAACCTTTAACCCAAGGATGTTATATGTGGTCAACCTTATTTACTACCTTAGCGTATTTACTATAAAGTTCTTTTTAAATACCTTAAAATACTGATGGATCCTAGGGACCATTTTTTTAAATATTGAGAGATAGCGGCAGGTGAAAAAGTATGTATTTACTAGAAATTCTTTTTAAAATACCTTTTTCGAGGTGGAAATCGAAACCTCGACCTTTGGCGCATTACCTGCATCTGCGTCATCGGGCCATCTTACGTTAGTTTTCTTATATTTTCAACAAATAATTCCCGTTCGTTGTTATAAATATATCAGAATTATGAACTGGCATAATTTGCCCGCATATTTTAAACGAGTTGAGTTTTTTGTTTACAAACGCGGCGTTGATGTTTACAGACGTTTACAACGCGTCATAAACACACGTCAAGATGTCAATGACGTAGTTATCTATATCTATCTATCTATATAGATAAAAGGAGAAGTCGACTGACTGAATGGCTGAAAGTGACATCAACGCAGGACCTAAACTATAAGGGTTAATTCTTAAAATTTTGCCCAGGGGTTCCTTTTATAACCTAAGGGAGCACTGAAAAAGAATTTTTGAAAATTCATGCCTTTGTGGGGTAATACGGGCAGTGCAAAGTATAGAAGGGTGCAAATGATGAAACTTTGATGTTTGAATTCGCTATAGGGGTTCCTAATTGACAGTTATGAAATACGTGAAAGCCATTTTTACGAAAATCTTCCCCTGAAGGGTAAAAGGGGGTTGCAAAAGTAGTATCAAAGTTCTATAACTTAACGGCGGGTACCCATAGGGCTCTGCTAGTTTCACATATAACATAAACAGAATATGATTACATTTATGGTCATAATGTATGGCGTGATAACCCAAGCTAGTTCTGGTTTGACTGGCGGAATGAAAACCGGTGAGTCTTGTATTATTAATTATTAAAAATACAAGGAAAATATATTGCAAGCGATAGTAAACATACATTTTTTTGGGTCCGCCATTTGCAGAACTATCTTAACAAGATGGCAGTCAAAGCGGAGTTTACAACGCGCATTCGTTCAAGTAAAGCAGCTTTCGTTGGTAGGTACTAGGATGGGTGACCTTAAATTGAATTTTACAGAACATACCATATTTTTTTTTTATTAAACCAGGTCGACAAACAACTATACAGTCCAAGTGATAGTAAGCGTCACTGCAGCCTATGTAGACGCTCTTAATTCACAGAATATCACTAACGCGTTGCCAACCTTGTGACTTCAGGATATTATGCCACATAACCTAGTCATTTCACTGCTTCTCTTACTCTACATACTGGAACACAGCAATGCGAACACTTATGTTTGCCAGTAGAAATAGGTGATAGTGAGGTATTAATGCAATCTTTGCATGAGTTCTACCTCATGTGTGGCGACATTGACGCGACTCTGAAATAAGTCATTTTAGTCACTTGTGGTACAAAGAACTGACGACAATAATCATAAATATAATACTTAAATACATACACGCAGACACAGAACAAACACAAATATTCGTCATATAAATGTTTCTCCAGGGTAGGATCGAACCTACGACTTTTGGGGTGCAAAATAGGATCACTACAAAATGCACAATTTTGAATCAAATGAAAATATTATATATTCAAGTAGGCCCATTACAGGCACTTATGTATCGTTAAAAATAATAAATAGATATATGAAGTACTAAATTGTATAATATTCATAAAACTGATGACCCTGATGACCCCACAGTATTATAAGAAATATCTAACTTAGCTGGTAGCTTTGTACAAGTCTACCAGCACTAGACGGATCTTAAAATTAGGTTTGATGCAGGTTCATTACACGACCCACCAGAAAGGAAACTACAAGAAACACTGGTGGTGATAAAGGTTCCATTAATCCAAAAGGTTTTATTATGACACAGAGAAACCAACTAAAACTAGAGTCACTGCGGACACTGGCCAGCGAACTGGAATACTCTCATAATTACCGCAGGCAAATCCTGCAGTTTAGATAAGCAATGTCCATATTTGTTCACGGATGTTGAAACGGGTAACATAAGGCTTTTGCCTGATATGGGTGAGCAGAAAGTAATTAATTAGTACATAACGAAATCCTTTATATACATCGCACACTATTAATACATAAAAATTATAAATACATACGTATATTAACGATTTTTTTATTTTTTAGTAAACTTACCTGATTCCGAGGTATTAGCTAAAAGTACTTGTGTTACGGATATCAGACGAAAGAGAAATCACAAACATAATAATTAAATAAAATAACAGCGAAAAAATACAAATATCATCGTATGAATATTTGTCCTGGGTGGGGATAGAACCCATGACACGCAAGACAGAACACGTAACAGATGACTAAGGACGAAGACAGGTGACAGATGAGAAGACAGTTGACGGTATATCCATCTCAACATTCCTTTCTCTACCTTTATCGTTGAAATTACGCAAAATAATGTAGAAACGCGGGCGATGACTAGCTAGTCGCATTTATATCACTAAAGTGCACTCATTGGCTGTCACTTAACCACAATGGTTCGCCACACACATATCAAGACTTTTATTTATATTGAAGTTTGAATTAAATAATACTAAAAAGCACAATAAAGTGCCCATTTACGTTAAGTCAGAAGTTAATAAACCTTTAATAAATGACAGAAACTGGTTTCCTTATTGTGTCGACAATAAGTACAGTGGTATATATTTACCTGCCATGGGTATATAATGTACCAGACGTAGCACCAGACTTCATTCTCGAGGAATGCAAGACAGAATTTTATTAGTGGTTAAAGTTTGTCTGCATTGGTTCCTCATCATCATCATATCAGCTGTTGAAAATCCACTGCAGGACATAGGCGTTCTGCCCATAATTGCCGCGCTGGGCAAGCGTATTGACAATCGCACAGCGCAGCTTTCACGACGGGGATGCTGCTGCCCATCTCCGCCCTGTGTAATTGAACTGCACTGTTTCGGATAGGGTATTACAAGGACGTGGTAGCAATCACAAAACTCGGCCTATCCCCGCCCTAAATGACCGGACTTCGAGATAATTAGGTTGAAAGCACTTGTTTTACGGACGTCAGACAACAGGAATTACAAATACATGTACACATACATCACGAATGCTATCCTTCTTGCTACCCTTACTCGCGTTAGTCCTGTCATACACGTTCGTTTATTCTTGGTACTTCTGACTGGCCCTTATTTAATACCTCTTCTAATTAAAAATATTATATTTCAATACGTACAAGTAACAGCCAGACACAGAATTTTTTTTTATAAATATTTTTCGTGTGTGGGGATCGAAACCACGACGTTCACAAGATAGGATCACTACCATCTGGGCCATCGAGCCTGCCCAATAATTGTTTATTAAATACCACAATAAATTACGAAGAATTAGAACAAATATATAGTGAGTCATTATTTCCAGTGAACATCAAATGACATGGATTCAGAGTTAGTTTACACAAATCTAGGGCAAATTAGTCATTAATCACGTTTTATTTAATAACTCAATGCTGATACCGACCTGGGAACCGGTCGAGTCGGTTCGATTGTCCAGAAGTAATAAAACGGCTATCGCTATAGGGAGATTGCTATCTAAAAACACCACTTGTCTTTATATTTGACCAGTTGACCAGATAGCCGCTGTCTTTTACACGTATGTTTATCATGAAAAAAATATTGCAACTTAGTCAAAGTTACCATCATCATTATAGCCATTGGAAGTCCACTCATAGGCCTCTCTAATAAAGAAGGTCTTTTGCATAATGGCCGCGCTGGGCAAGCGTGTTGGCTATTGCAGAGCACAGCTTTCGCAACGGATATACTACTGCGCATCCCCGCCCTGCGCATTCGAACTGAACTTTCGGAAGGATATACCGCTATCTGTCGGTTCTGGTACCTTAGTCGCCTCTTACGACACCTGTAAAGTAGAGATCCATAGTCTCTGCTTACCCCGAGGGGACATATGTGTGCGTGATATATGTATGTAGGTATTAAGTGTCTGTATTAGGTTTCTTTATTTATTGCACTACATATTTTTATTGATATTTAACATCCATAAATAACGGCATTGTCTTATATTAAGGTTTTTATTGGCATCGTTTTAAAAATACGATGTAATTAAATCTTAATTGTGAAGTTTATTACAAATTTATTATCTTCATTAAATATGTAGGTACGTCATATATATGTAAATAATATATATTATAAAAATCACATTATATATATTTGAAAATATTTTTCTTTAACCTTCCTTCGACTTTCCTACCGCCAGTGTACCTACTTCCTGAGACATAGAACAAACATTAACGTTTTTTTATAAATATTTGTCCTGAGAGGGGATCAAACACATGACCTAAGGCTCACAAGATATGATCACTAACATCTGCGTCATCAGGTCCATCGAATTATTATATATACATTCATCATGGACAACTGTAACTGGTAACTGTTTGAATTTTCAAGAACTGTTTCCATGGTCAAACCTAGCTGTTATTTATAAGATTAACAATTTTCTTTTGCTTATAAAACAGATCAATGTTACACTGATTGTTGATCATAAGCGGTAAGGTAATGAATAGATAAATTCATACAACATCTCATTCATTGACCTGAACCGTGATAAGTGGCTTAAAGCACTTGTGTTACGGACAGCAGATGAATCACAAATATGCACTTAAATAAATTTACTTACACCCAGACACGAAACAAACATTAATATCGTCATATAAATCCAGTACAAATCCTGGGTGGGGATCGAACACAGGACCATTGGCGCACAAGATAGGATTATAAAATTTTAATAATATAAATTTATTAGCAAACTCTTAGGTCGCCCAACGTGCTGTGGAGAGGCAATGCTCAGAGTCTCTGCACGATTGAATCAGTATGCGGAGATCCTTAAAAGAACCATAGCTACTTATAGTTTGAGTCTTGGTGGATTATCAGGTTAAAGTGGCAGTGGGCGGGGCACATGGCATACAGAACCGACGAACGATGGAGTCGGAAGGTTCTGGAATGGAGACCACAGACCGGCAAGCGCAGCGTAGGATTTTGACAATCTTTCTAAAACCGCAATATCACGCAGCATACAACCGGTCCTATTGGAAACCACTGGGGGAGGTCAACATCCATTTGAGGTCTAATGGCTAATATGATCATGATGATGATAAATGATAAGACATACATGGTATACATAATTGTGTTATTAATAGAATGTTCTCATTAATTTGCAGATGTGGCAGAAAAGGCAGCAGGCGGTGTGCGTACGGCACGCGTTCAAGCACTATGGTTCGAAGAAGAGGCCTAACCATGTTCTGAGTAACCTGAACATGACTGTTGCTAAAGGCACCATGTAAGTACACTCATAGATAAGATCATCTATATATACAAAGGAGAAGTTGTCCAGATATATCAATGCATATAATATATATAATAATGGTATAAGGGTTAGAAACTTGGTTTTTATGTTATTTAGTCAGCAAACAAGCACACGGTCCGCTTGATGATAAACGTTACCGCAGCCTATAGTCACTTGTGTTATCACAAAGATATCATTACCCAGTATTTTCACTGCCTCTCTCACTCTTCAAACCGGAACACAGGAATGCGAACACTGCTCTTTGGCGGCAGAAATATGTGTTAGTAAGGTTCCAATGTATGTTTGTAAAAGGGCTACTTCCTTCAAAATTCATTTTCTGAAGGAGTTAAAACCAGAGGGTAAAGTTAATATAAAACATTGCTGTTTTGAATTCGAATTAAATTCAGTATAAAAGTTCTTAATTGAAAGTCGTAAAACACGTGAAAAATATATATTCGTAAATCAACCCTTAAGGAGGTAAATGGGAGGTGCAAAGTTAGTATGAAAGTTCTACAATATAACGCGGGTGAAACCGCAGGGCATGACTACCTTATACATAAAAATTAAATTGAAATATCTGTCTATATTTGTATGTAACGCATTCAAAAGTATAATCAATACTTGTATATACAATCCTTTGTATGTTTGTCTATCTGTTTATTCCGGTTAATCTTAAAACGGCAGGGTCGATTTTAAAGCAGTTATTTGTGCTGATAATTGATGTTATAAGAAATGCACTTATGCAATTTTTATTTTAGGAAAAAAATTAGCGTTCGCGAAATCATTATATATAATTTACATTAATATTATAAAGAGAAAACGTTGTATTTTTAGATGCTTGGAACGAATAGATTCAAAAACGACTTCTATTCTATGGACTAATCTCTGACAATTTTTTCACCATTAGAATGCTACAATATTCCAGAGTAACATAGAGTCAGTGGCAGTGACTGGCAACTAGCAATTGCAAATAAAGTTGAAAGTTCAATTAAAAAAGATGGAATGTCGACTTTAGTAACTGAAGCTACATACGCGGTATTGAAGTATCACTGGCGATAGGCTATATTTTTTTACTAAAAAATCCATAATGTAATCGAATTTTCCGGGTAGTTCTTCTTTTTTACCATTTTCTTAGATTAGTACAATCAGCTACCCTCGAATAGTTTCTTTCGAATCCAGACTTTCTGTATGATTCTCTATTCTCCTTTGGATCGTGGGTACAAAAAATTTCAAGACTATAATCCGGCTTAGCCAATCTATATATGGCTGGCCAATGGCCAGTTTAAAATAATTGTCCTACCATGCGAAGCCGGGACGGGTCGCTTGTAATACATTTCTGTGTATTTTCGTATGATCATAGCGAATAAACTCAAAGATCACCAATTTTATATCGAATATAACTCTATTAAACGAAAATCTGTGAGTCATCGCAAATCGTTGTACCAAAGCAGAGAAAGTTACTTCGCATCGAGATCTTATCATAAGTTAATTAATTCTCTTGTTAACAACATAAATTATATATATGATTCGTGTATCATTAACAAATTAAAATTTTGTACATGTTTGAAATCTAGTTAAGTTGGACTACTCTGACGTTAATTTCTGCGACATGTAAGTTCGAAAACTGTTTTATTTACATTTGCGTTTTCCGTTAAAAATTATGAGACCAGGTCGAGAAACAAGCATACAGCCCGCGTGATAGTAAGCGCCGCCTATAGACACGTAATATCACAAGGATATCACTAGCGCGTTGCCAAGCCTTTATCACAATACCGAGTAAATTCACTGCCACTTATCACCATTCATACTGAAACAACACAAATGCGAACACTGCTATCGGCTGACTCCGTGTAAAATCGCTTAAAGCACTTGTGTGACGGATGCCAGACAACAGAGGAATCACAGATATACTACTTAAATACATTTTTTTTACACCCAGACACAAAACAAATCATGATATAAATATTTGCTCTTGATGGGAATCGAATCCACGACCCTTGGCGCAAAGAGATAGGATCATTACCATTTGCGCCATCGGGCCCGTCGAAATTGCCTCGTGTTTTTTTTATTGTTGCCAAATGATTGCCGGGAAGAATTTAATAAACAAGACGATTTAGTTGAAATGTGTGTTGTATTTGTATTTTCACTTCTAAAGTTTCTGTGGCAACTGACAGACATTTGCATGTCATGAGAATGTTTTTGGCAGATGGATCATAAAGTTCTGGAACGGAGACCATGCACCGGGAAGTGCATCCTAGGGTCATCAACAAGGTGGACAGACAATGTCACCAGTTTTCTAGGCTCAAGAGCAGGTCGGGTTGAAAATCTCTTATGGAAGCCTACGTCTTTTCCTGTGGTCTTTTTCCTTGCACTTTTCTACGGGTGATGTGATGATGATATAAATAGAATAACTTTTAAATACTTTTTTTTTGTTCAAGCGATAATTGAAAAATCAGACATCGCAAGTCCACTGCTAGATTTAGGCCTCCCCAGGAAAGGGGCATTGGCAATCGCAGTACTTATATTGATATTGCTACCCATCCCCGCTCTGTACATCTGTTTTTTTATTCATCAAAATTCATTCATAATTCTGTTTCTTGGTAGCTCCTTATGATACCTGGTGCGAGGGAGGTACTATACACTGCCGGTATACCACAGCAATAGTTATAATAAATAAATAATGATAAAATCCCCACAACATCTCATAAATTGTCCTGGTTCCGTAGTAAATCGCTTGAAGCACTTGTATTACGGATGCCAGACAACAAAAGAATCACAAATATAATATTTTAGTACATACATTTACCACGCATTCGCAGAACAGACACAAATATCATCATAAAAATTTGCTCTTTGTGGGAATCGAACTCACTATTGGCGCACAAGATTGGATCACTAGCGTCTGCGAAATCGAATCGGAGTCGACGATTACATACAAACAATAGGATACAATTAGACAAAAACGTATATACCTTCATATACCGTCTTCGGGTCCTACGTCACGTAATTGTCATCGAAGCCATCAGCCAAACCCTTCCCATATACAAACCTTGGATCTAACAGCAAGGGCAAACAATAACAAAAGATTATTAACCTCTGCGACACATCAACTACCTATTGTGTCACGAATATCTACCTTATGGCCTTCCTAATAAGAACATCAAGTCTTTCCTTGTCCAATCATTATGACGTTAGGAAACGATTAGAATGTTCTAGACTTCCGCAGTGCTTGTGGGGTCAGCACAGGTTTAATTAGTCTAATCATATGTTTTTGCTCAATTTCGACCTTTGCCTGTTATCTTAGTAATTGTTTTGTTTAATAGCTTGGTGTATAGAAAAAGCTAACAGATTTCTTATACACACGCATATTGCCTTTTCTCTAAACATTTCTTATCCCAGCATAATGTCATTTGTTATTTTTTATATTGAGTCTACAATAAAACGAAAATGTACATAATTATACTCTTCAATAAATAAGTAAGTAATTCATCAGCATCATACCAGCCAATGAAAGTCTACAGCTGGCCTCCCTAAGAAAGGTCGAAATTGGCAAGCGTGTTGGCAATCGCAGAGCGCAAAATGCTGCTGCACATTCCCTCCCTGTGCATTTGAGCTGCATTATTTTGGATGGATATAACGCCATCTGTCGGATCTGGTACCTTAGTCGCCTTATACGACACCTGGTACAGGGGAGGTACTATTCTACTCTACCGGTACTTCACGGTTGGGTAAATAATTAACTGTATCCAAAAACATCTACCTACCTATACATAAACATAATCTTCCTATATATACATTTATATATATCACAATATGACAGATACATTATCAATTTTTTTATCAATAGATGGCGTTATAAAAAGCACAGCTTAAATACTACAGGGTGGGGATGAGCAGCAGCATCCCCGTCGTAATTTGCGCTCTGCGATTGCCACCACGCTTGCCCAGCGCGGCAATTATGGGCTGATATCCCCAAATCTTGGGGAGGCCTATGTCGGACAGCGGACTTAAGATGGCTGATATGATCATAATGCAGATCTTACTAATATTATAAATGCGAAAGTTTGCGAGTATGGATGTTTGCATGTATATTTGTTACTCTTACACGCCTTAACGGCTGAACAGATCTGGATGAAACTAGGCTCAGAGATTAATTATATCCTGGATAAAAATGGTTTTTACTTTTCTGTATGGAATCGGCGCGACTTTTTCGCACAGCTTAGCTGTCCGAGAGCGACAGAATTCTATTTAAACTACCTAGAGTTCCTTAAGCCCTCAAAGTCACTTATAACGCTATTGCAGAGTCAATGCCGATAAATTCAAAATTCTTTAAAGTAAATTAACACCTGAGATGTAGCAATTACTTTACATTTTTTTAAATATGTTTTTTTACATTACATACCATTACATTACATTAAAAGGTACAGAGCAGAATAGTACCTCTCCCTGTACCAGGTGTCGCAAGAGGCATCTAAGGTATTAGAACCGACAAATGTCGCTAAATCTATCCGAAACGGTGCATCTCAAAGTTGGAGTTACGCTCACCCAACGTAGTTATGGGCAAAATTCCCCCACTCTTGGGCAGAGGTATATCCAGCAGTGAATTTCCGATGGCTGGTTTGATGATGACATTATAAACACAAAGGAAATATTTTGGAAACACGTCTTGTATTCTTCTCTCTGTCTCTTTCTCGTATTATGCTTCATTATAAAAAAAATAGAGAACTTCTTCGACAATCTTCTGATTATAATTTACATTTCTAATGATCTAAGTACTAAACTTTTATATAAAAGTCTAATATTACAATGTAAGTCATTCATCAGGGGAACTCGACAGCAGATCCTAATTGTGATATCAAACGCGCAAACAGTCATTACAACAATGAGATTTCCGTTTAAATCGTCACGTAAACCATCGACCTCATTCATAAACAATGTCTGAGTCGTAATACGAGTAGTGCTAAAGATGTTAGAGTGATTTAGATTATCACGCACGCTAAACGTTTGAGTATCGTTTGTAAATATGAGTTCTTTATTGACGTTACTCAAAATTTGAGTAATAGTCCTAAATATTTGCAATACTGCAAGTTTATTATCCCTACTAATATTATAAATGCGAAAGTTACTCTGTCTGTCTGTCTGTTACGCTTTCTCGCTTAAAATTCTCAACCGATTTTGATGTAATTTGACACAGATAACCTTTAAACCCTGAGAAAGGACATAAGCTATTTTTTAATTTGAAATAAGGGTTGTAAAGGGTCGAAAGGGGGGATGAAAAGTTGTATGGAAGTATCGCTATTTTTAGAGCTAGAAACATGAAACTTATTTTTCAGGCCATTGATTCGATATAAATAAACATGACATTCAAAGTTTATATAAGTTAAGGTAAAGAGATCCCAAAGTGAGAGTACCCAACCCCGAGAGAGTTACCCCGAGAGAGTTCCCAAAAAAACTATTACATATATACTAAGTGGACAAAGACGCGGGCACAGCTAGTGGTTTATAAAGATGACCTCTCGATGATTTAAAACATAACCGTTGTAAATATTGCCGCGAGGTTTAAAATTTACCGTTTTAAAGTTAAGACTTATACTAGCGACCCGCATATCCCTAAGAGGTAGACATATTCCATGGCGGACTTTTTTGTAAACCTTTTTATGGTGTATAATACTGTAGTACACTTTTTTGATTTATTCGTCGGGTTCAGCCAGCGTTTGCAATGTGATCGCAAGAAAAAAATGTTTATTTTCGACATCACATTAGAAAATTCCAAAATTATTAGTGTTAATCCAATATTTTATGCATGTATTATACATTTGAGCATTCCTCTTGAATCACTGTATCTATTAAAAAAAACACATCATAATCTGTTCCTAAGTTTTAAAGATCTAAGCATTCTTAGGGATATAGACTATGTAGTGATTAAGACGACAGAGCATACAATGAGTTTAAAATAGGCTTATGTTTTTTTTAACCTTAATTAATTAGGTATTTAAATAAAATTACTTTTATCTATTTATAACAAAAATATATTTAATAATTGGAATGTACGAAGGTTGGATGAAAATAGAATGACTGCACAAATATATAAAAAGAAGTGAGTTGGAGTATAGGACGACCGAGGCGAACATATCTTAACCAGGTAGAAGAGTTATTAAAGAAGTGCCAGGTCAGAAGTACCAAGAATGAACGAGCGTGAATGAAATGACTAATGCGAGTAAGGGAAGCGAGAGAGGTTTGCCGATCAAAGCAAGTGGAGATCCATTGTCACATCCAGTGTCACAGGCGTGTATGTATGTATTTATGTATGTAGTATTACTTATATTCTGTTATTGCGGTTTTATTTTGTAACTCGTATATACACATGGCTAGTTTTAGAATTGACTTAAACAAGCAATATACATTTAGCGTGTAATTATGATTAGAAAACAATAAAGTATTAGGTAATGCTCTTTTACTTAATCATGGGAGAAACAGCAGGCCAGTCTTTAAGAAGTCTATTCAGATTGGTTTCTCCTGCACTGTTCCCTGTTAGCATAGCTGTGTTCCAGTTTGAATAGTGAGACTGGCAGAGCAATTACTAAATCATGTGACATAATACCTTCAAGTCACAAGGTTGGCTACGCGCTAGTGATATCCGTGTGATATTACGAGCGTCTATAGGCTGCTGTGACGTTAACTATCACGCCAACTGTATGCTTGCTGGATGATGTGATCTAATAAAAAAAAGTTGTAGCTATGTATCTATAAAAATCAAATGAATAACAAATATTTTTTTGTCCAATTTGGTCATAGACATTAGGATTTTTCTTACTTACGTATCTATACTTCAATTAACATGACGTTGATAAAAGACAACACATTTTTGCGGATTGTTGTAAATTGTTTCAATAAATTTACATCATTTATGTCCTGTGGCTTGTACTATTTGTTGTTTATATTATGTTCAGATTTAGACGTAACCGGTAATTTTGTAAAGTAATAATTCAGTCATAAAAATTATATCATAGACGGTAAACAATGTTGTCGACATACAATAAATTCACACAACGTCTCATACATTGACCTGACTCCGATATAAGTCGATTAAACCACTAACCGTTACGGACATCAGATAACACAGAAATCAGAAATATATATAATAAAATAAACGGTTTATTGAGGTGTTTGCTTAACATTATTTTATTAGACAGGAACAATAGCGCAAGATGGTCGTGATCCTATCTCGTCGATCTCCACCCAGGGCGTATTTACGAGTATATTTTATTTATTTTTTTATTTATTTAACTTTATTGCACAAAATGTTACAAAATGTACAAATAGCGGACTTAATGCCAGATGGTATTATCTCCCAGTCAACCATTACATAAAACAGAAAAAAAAAATATATATATATATATAGTAGTGCAGGCAATATATATACAAAATAAATAAACGTAGCATACATATTTGTATAAATAAACGCAATAAATGCTTATGATATATAAAAAATATATATTCATAAAATAACGTACATCAGAAATAGGGTCATAAAGTTAGAGAAGCAGCATCAGTAAATAAAGTACGGAGACAGCGTTTCAGGATAAATTTGTTTGGGGATTGTTTAATATTCAACGGAAGCTCGTTCCAGAGTCGTATAGCGATATATTATATCAATATATTGTATGACGATTTTAAGCAACATATCACGAAGTCAGGTTAATGCATGAAATGTTGTGTAAATGAATTTATTTTTATTGTAACTTGCTTATTCTTTCTTGACTACTTAAAATCTGAATTGAATTGATATTTAATTTACAACATTGATTTATATTTAATCTCTCCAGTGAAGTTGGTATGTAAATGACACAAAAAAAGACCATTCCACCACGAATATTCCTAGGTCTAACTGATAGGAAACTATTCAACACGCGTTATCAACGCTCTTGTTAGCGTCAGTAGTTATGAATATTGATGAGTTTATATGTAACCTGTCGGTTTACGTGGGTTGTTCAGTGACCTTACGAGGACCCTGGCTGATGACGCGCGACATCTCAAGTGCTTATTGGAAGTCGGGCTGAACTTTGTACGGTCGCAACTTGTTTTTTATATCACGAAGATGGCAAGTTACCGCAACCTTACAACATTGAAGCATTGTTTTCGCGTTTCCGACTAAGTTTCAACCTCTGTACTGCCTTTTTTTATCAGGTCGACAAATAAGCATACAGTCCGCGTGATAGCAGCCTCAAGTGGCTCGTAATATCACAAGGATATCACAATATTATTGCTAACCTTTACGTCATATCACCTCTCTCACCCTTCAAACCTGAACACAGCAATGCGAGTACTGCTATTTGTTGGTAGAAGCAAGTGAGAGTGAGTCATCATAGTACCTTTGTGTGACGTTTTTCAGAGAATACCATATTGTACTCCTCAATGAGATCATTCAGCGTACACGGGTGGTAATGCTCCTGATGACAGGATCTAGGAGAAGTCTAGTCCTTGAACGCTTGTAGTGACAGGATATATGTAAATTTGACACATATCATCATCATCTGAAGCTCCTAGGAAGGAGGGACATAGGCCTTCCCAAGAAAGAGGGAGTTTAGCCGATCATAGAGCGCAGCCTTCGCGACAGATATGCTGCAGCCCATCCCACCCTGTGCATTTGAGCTACACTGACTCGGATGGATATACCGCCATCTGTCGGTTCAAGTACCTTACCTCGCTTTTTACGACACCTGGTACAGAGGGAAGAAACTATTTTACAGTGCCGGTACCTCATGGCTAGATGTTGGTTAGCCTAATAAATAAATAAACTTTTGTGTACGCGACCATTTTACGTGGTTAGATCGTTGAAAGATAAAACCTATATGCGATTCTGAAGCGTATTATTTTCAAAATGCTTGCTTCCTTATCCACATTACTTATACGCGTATATAGAGACCTGCGGAACCTGTCCTTAAATGAGTGTTCACACAATGCATATTCTAGCAAAACCTGTTAATCGGTTAAGACTCAATAAATAGACAGACATTTATAAAAGTAGTATTAATAGAAATTCTGTGTTTAAAAACTGCACGGTTAGCAATAACCTATGATCTAGACACATTTCTATCAAGAATTGCTTAATTCCACCCGCATTGACCAAGAACGCTTCGAAATAAGCCATCATTTACAAGGAAATATCCGCAGAACTGTGTCAAACACGTCTATTCGACAACAACGTAACAAAAAGTCAGTATAAATCACAAAAATTATATCACACGAGCCCCAGTGTTATATCAAACACGACCTTTTACATATTTTACATTTCTGTGTCAAACCGTTTCATGTACTGTCGGATTTTGCCTGGACACGATTCACTCCTCTACTCGATTATACGTCTTATTTGTATCTTTTTAAGGTTGAAGTGTTGTCTGTAGTGTGGTTTCGACAGAGAGTCGTTCTCGTAGTCTGGCGTAAGTTGTCGGCGGAGCGTTGCGAGCCAGTTCCGACGACCAACTAGTCGTGCTTGTTGATTAACGAGTTGAAAACAACTTGAAACATATACACTTGTGTATATAACCGATGGCGCCGATGGTAGTGGTCCTGTCTTGTGCGCCGAAGGTTGTGGGTTCGATCCCCATCCAGGACAAATGTTTATATGATGATATTTATGTGTGTTCTGTGTTTGGATGTTAAAAATATGTATTTTAGTGGGGTATTTGTGATTCCTCTGTAGTCTGATGTCCGTCACACACACGCTTTAAGCGACTCAGGCGGACAAGCGGAATCAGATCAATCAATGCATAAGATGTTACGGGAATTTATTTATTCGTGTCTGTGCTATAGATCCTTGTTTATTGGGTGTCGTAAGCGGCTATAGGTGACGGTATAGCCATCGGAAATAGCGTAGCTTAGACTAACGACGTGAAGCTACGCTTGGTGTTTACCACCGCCTACGCAGCTTGGCGTGGGTAGAAATCTCGCAGATAATTAATGTCCTGGGTAGACTGATGTCCAGTAGTGGATATATGGTAGGCGCAGAGCGCAGCTTCACGATGGGGATGCTGCTAGCCATCCCCGCCCTGTGCATTTGAGCTACATTGTTACGGTTGAATTAACCACGATCTATCGGTTCTGGTACCTTAGTCGCCTCTTGCATCACCTGGTACAGGGAAAGGTACTATTCTACTCTGCCGGTACCACCATCATATATATCACTTTTTGCCGGGAGATAACGGCATAGATATGATGATATCAATTAAGCCTTGCTTGCGTGTCTTTAAACATTGTCCTGATTGCTAAATTATTCATTCTTCTTTCAGATATGGTCTGCTAGGTGCGTCAGGGTGCGGTAAAACCACTCTGCTTTCGTGCATCGTGGGCAGGAGATCACTCAACTCTGGCGAGATATGGGTCCTCGGTGGAAAGCCTGGTACCAAAGGTAATTCATCCTTATTAATCACCTTGGCACTCGGGACTTTGATGAGTTCGATGGTGCATTCGGTGGTGTCCCTAACTAGTACGCTTATGATTATATGGGACAAATAGCGATCCTATCTTGTGCGCTGAAGGTCCTGGACCACATTTTTATATGAAAATTTACATTTGTTTTATGTCTGTTATTTATGTCTTAAGTTTAGGAAGTTCTAGAAAAAAATCAAGCACATCCTATTCCGTTGTTCTTCTTCACATCTGTTCACATTTGATACTTCTAGCCAGGCGAGGTTGTTAAGTAAATATCAGAGAAAATAATGAAGTTAGAAACATCAAATCTTCGATAGTAAACTGAATAAAACTTGTTATAAAAACACGAAAAAAAAATGTTGTACTAGAATTCTAAATCGTTTGAAACACTACTACATTAAATAGTTAACCTTAAATCCATTATCACAGGGTCTGGAGTCCCCGGCAAACGCGTTGGCTACATGCCGCAAGAGATCGCGTTGTACGGCGAATTCACCATCAAGGAGACCATGATGTACTTCGGCTGGATCTTCGGCATGGAGACCAGGGAGATAGCTGAGAGGCTGCGGTTCCTGCTCGATTTCCTCGACCTGCCCAGCGAGAACCGCATGGTTAAGAATCTTAGGTGAGTGCTTTAAAGTTCAGTTAACAATGACTATCGAACTTGCAGAAGGTATATAAATGGTTGGATATTTACTCCCGCTAGAATTCAGGTATGCGAAATCACATATAAGAGTTTCAATTCCTTATTAAGGTTGCATGCTATTTTAGCAATTAAATCTTAGCCATTCAATTTACTTGAATACATACTTTCTGTTATTCGTGAGAGAGTTATGAATACGTACAATTAAACATCATCATCATCATAACAGCTGTCACATGAGGTAGACCTCATGCAGAAGGTCGTCTTCAGTGGTACCTCACTCGAGAGGAGTGAGAGGCAGAGAATTTACAGGGTAATGTGGCAATATCCTAAAGTCACAAGGTTGGCAACGCGTTAATAACATCTTTGTGATATTACGAGCATCTATAGGCTGCAGTGACGCTATCACGCAGACTGTTTGCTTGTTTGTCGACCTGACCTAATAAAAAAAGAACCTATTATCACTGCTAGATATAGGCCTCATCAGCAGGAAAAGATGATTTTTACGGTAACACTTTTATAGTAGACCTTATTTCTTTAAAATACCTAAGCATTGAATGTATCCAGAAATCCCATAGTTATTTCCCACTAATATAAACACCACAAACGTTTCCATAAACTATGACAGATGGCGCCGTACAAACAAACTACAAGGAAACGGATGAGCGTTAATTCTGTTCATATTTACACAAACCATAACCGCACGTGACGTGACGTGTGACATGCGCGATTTGCCATCGATGGCTCCGAAAAAAAGGTGTTTTTTTGTATACCTAAACAACCTTATAGAAAATCGAAGTTAAACACAGTATTTATTTAACATTGGTCAAGGTTATACATTCATTTAACTCCGAGATAAGTCGCTTAAAACTTATGTATTTACGGACAATAGACAACAGAGGAATCAGAAATATAATACTTAAAATATATATTTAACACCCAAAGGTATGCCAAAATTGTAGCAAGTAGAGATCCATAATCTCTGCCTACCCCTATGGGACACACAAATATTCATCATATAAATGTTTGCCTTGAGTAGGGATCGAATCCACGACCTTTGCGCACAAGATAGGAACACTACCACCTGCGCAATTGTACCCCTCAAAATTAAGAATATTTTCCATATGTTATTTCCAATGTAATGTAAGTACATGGAATAAGATTTTTTTATTCTTTAGAAAAAATTATATAATATTAAATAAAAAATCTAACATTCAATATATTAAAGCAATAAAATAATTATAAAAGTATTTCTCGTTTACCGATTGCTTCACACTTGTTTAAGTGTGACATTCGAGTTGTCAATACTGTCAATATCGACGGGCCCGATGGCGCAGATGGTAGTGATCCTGTCTTGTGCACCAGGGGTCGTGGGTTCGATTCCCACCCAGAGCAAATATTTATATGATGATATTTGAGTTTGCTCTGTGTATGGGTGTAAAATATATGTATTTAAGTAGTATATTTGTGATTCCTCTGTTGTCTGGCGTCCGTAACACAAGTGCTTTAAGCGACTTACCACGGAGTCAGGTCAAATTATGAGATGTTGTGGGAATTTATTATTATTATTATTATTATTGAAGCGATGGAGCCGATCCTTATCATAAAAAGACCACAGGATAAATTGTACGTCTCACTAAGGTGGGGGTTGCATGCTTATGCAACAAATAAATACTAATTCTTTGTGCAAACGAGGGTTCTGACTCTAAAGCTTTGTAAAATCAACTGTTCCATTTTGTAAAGTTACAAGCGGTTCAGCCCGACTTTGTTTCCTTAAATTTGTATAACTTTTAATTTCGTCCTTAGATGCCAATTACTCTACATACAATTAGTTATTACATTCTTTTCAACTGAACTGACTTAAATTAAAAATACATCACGAAAGTATTTATCCAATTTGGTGCAGTCGTTCCAGACTTATACTTACACACATTTCGTCAATTCATTTTTGTTTACATACAAGCAGTTGTTTACGTAGGCAGAAACTATAGATTTCCAATTGTACGATCTTGGTATAGCTTACCTTACTCGCATTAGTCCTTTCATACACGCTCGTGTATTCTTGGTACTTCTGACCTGGCCTTTTTAGTACCATACTTAAATTTTTAAAGACGGTAATTTAAACAACAAATCTAAGGATGAGGTAAAACACGATTCCTAATGTATTTCACTTGAATGCAGCATAAATGTTCAAATCACGATTGGGCCATGACTCATAGGAGAACACGTTTATCTCAAATCAACCATGCAAACTTTAAGAGCTGATAGCGTACACGCTCATTGATGTTAAGACACTTTCGGAGCGGTTCATATTGTGATGGGTTCATCATCGCATCAGCCGCGGCGCTCTGACAATAAGACCGGTTGTAGACCTGCATCCAGCACGATCCTGCGGTTTTAGTCAGATCGTCACCTTGTAAGTGGACGTCCTTGGCGCTTACCAGAGCGTGATCTTCATTTCAGAACCTTACGGCTTCATTGGCTATGGGTTCAATTGTGATGGGCTGTCCAATATTGATTATTTCAACTTTTGTTGATCTTGGCTCTTTATTTAGTTTAATAAATAAAGGTCGGAGAACAAGCATACAGTCCACGGGCCGTAAGCAACCTATAGACGCTCGTAATATCACAAAGAAATCACTAGCGCGTTGACCTTGTGATTCGAAGATATTATTTCATTGCCTCTCTCATTCTTCAAACTGGAACACAACAACGAACTGGTATTTGAGGGCAGAAATAGGTAAGAGTGAGGCATTAATGCAGAGACACTTTGTATCAGATCTACCTCACATTACATACACGCTTACTGAAACCGTGGTAGGAGGAATGGTGGAGAAGCAGGGAAGGAAGAAGTAGAATTAGTATACCACCTCCAGTAGTCGAAACAATCTAAAAGGCATTTGTTTTTTGGCATTGAGACAGTATAGAAATAGGTTTTTTATCGCGACAAATTCCGCATTAGGCGGTATATTGTTGCGAGCAATTTGTATTTTCCACGGACCACGCGTACGAGTACATAAAGCGGAAAACCGGTTCTCGACTCGCGCCTTTGAACTCTCGCCCGTTTCGACTTCCTTACTAAATCTGTATGATAAATATTTATCACAACAACGTTACGTTGTAGAAAAAGGCATAGTTGCGTGTGTGTATGTGGGCAATAGGTACCAGTTACGATAATGCGCAAATAATTGTTTAATTGCGCAGATGGTAGTGATCCTGTGTTGTGCACCAAGGGTCGTGGGTGCGATTCCCACTCAGAGCAAATATTTATATGATGATATTTGTGTTCTTTCAGTGTCTGGGTGTTGAATATAATTATTTAAGTAGTATATTTGTGATTTCTCTTTTGAGTGGCGTCCGTAACAGAAGTGTTTTATACGACTTATCACGAAGTCAGGTCAATATATGAGATGGTGTGAAGTCATCTAACAATCATACGGTCCACTTGATAGTGAACGTGACCGCAGCCTATGGACGTTATTACAAAGATATCACTAGCGTGTCGCCAACCCTGTGAACTGATGAATTGTTGAATGATGAATAAATACTATGTCACATTTACCCGGTAATTTCACTGCCTCTCTCACCCTTTAAACCGGAACATAGCAATGCGAACACTGCTATTTGGCGGAAGAAATAGGTGAGAGTGAGATGCCAATACAGACGACCTCTGTCAGAGGTGTAATATTAGTTATACATAACAATAGTGTCGTTATGTATAAAAACATCGACATAATTTCTACACCACTGATGGATGAATGGATGATGTTTTTAATGAATTTTAGCTTACTTTGATCAGTTACAATTTGGTCCAACTTAAAACGCATTTATGTATATTTATTATATATCAACATATAAGTATATAGTTAAGACGGGACAACGTCTGGTTAGCTGTTGGTATTAAAATTTTGTTATCTGTTCGTTGATTATAATTTTTATATTATAAAAAATTTTACATTTTTTAAAGTGCTGCTCTTTAGCTCATTACCTGATTTGCCTGACATATGCATCATATCATATGATATACCAAGTCAAGCTATGCACAAGCAAAGTGACACAAGAGTGTAGGTATATTGAGCCGACATGTACTATTGTCTGTTTTTATGTGATTCTATTGAGAGCTACATCGCATTGTAAATATTGTTCATGTCCCATTCGAGTGCTGCAATAAATATGTTTCCTTGTTTGTCTTGCACAGTCACTAATCATTTCATAATATTTACGTAAAGACTCGACTGTATCCGTCATCCAAGTTCATTTCGCACACGCTATGTGAATGAAATTTTGAACTTATACTCTCAAGTTTTATGATATTCTGTACACTGTCAACTAATACCCTGCCCTTTCTCTCTACTTCTGTTCTACTCGGTTCCTCACTCTCACCTATTTCTACCGCTAAACAGAAATGTTCATATTTCTGTGTTCCCGTTTGAAGGGTGAGAGAGACAATGAAATTACCGGGTAAATCTTACAGAATCTTTAGTTCGTTGGCGACACGACAGTGATTTCATTGTAATGACATGAGTGTCTATAGGCTGCGGTCACGTTTACCATTAATTAGATTGATTTCTGCCTTTCTTCTATGTAAAAAAAATCACACTTACAGTACGAAAAGGATAAGAAATACAATTTGAATTGGCGGGCCTGATGGCACAGATAGTAGTGATCCTATTTTGCCAAATGTTGCAGGTTCGATCTCAATCCAAGACACACATTTATGTGATTAATTTGTTGTGAGTGTTTTGTGTCTGTTAAATATGTGTTTAAGTATTATATTTGTGATTTCCCTATTGTCCAATGTCCGTAACACAATTGCTTTAAGCTCTTGGAGCAAGGTCAATGTACGAGATGTTGGGTGAATTGTTAATATTAAAATTTGTTATTTCCTATACGAGTTAATGTAAGACTTAAGGTCTTCTCTGTCTAGTATGAGAGAGACTTAAAATCTACGAAATCAGAACCAAAAAAAATATATTTCACTTTAAATAGTGATCGCCTGCAATATTACTAAACTCACCTATTTCTACCGGCAAAAAGCTATGTCCGTATTGCTCAGTTCTGTTTTGAGGAAATGTAATTATCAGTACGCTGATTTTAGGTATATCTGTCGGTTCTGGTACCCTAGTACTATTCTGCCGGTACCCTGGAACACGTTAAGATATTTACTGCATATAAATTTAACATTATAAATAATTTAACATACATCATCAAAACACAATTACAACGAGACTCCATTCAGATCGTGATTTCGCATTTTAAGTTCCATGGAAAATTTAATGAGACCACAAATTAATGCAGCAACCTCGGTCCAACGTTAGAGGTCGCATATTTGATACCAAAAGTATATATGTGTGTGTATATACAACGATTTATTAACTACTTTAATAGATATTTGTAATCGGCGTTCTTAGAAACATAGTTAAGAAACAGTTAGTTCTAAATAGTTTGAAGTCCATGTAATACGGACATTAGACAAAGATGAATCACAAATATCGTCATCATTATCATCAGAAAAGCCGTACAACGTTTACTGCTAGATATAGGCCTCCCCAAAAAAGGGGGGAATTCGCCCATAATTGCCGCGCTGGTCTTTCGTGGTAGCAATTGCGGAACGTAGCTTCAGGACTGGAATACTGCTACCCGCCCCACCTTGTTGTATTTGAGTTACATTGTTAGAAGTGGGTATACCGCTATCTATCGGTTCTTGCACCTCAGTCGTCTGTTACCGCAGCCGTCACCCAGTAAAGGCGGAGGTACCATTCTACTCTGCCGGTACCTCACGACCAAGCCACAAAAGTTATACTTAAATAAAATAAAAATAATTAGCACACACAAAAAGTACTATTCTACTCCGCCGTTGCCAACCTTATGAATTAAAGATTTTATGCTATATTACCCAATAAATTCACTGGCCCTCTCACCCTTTAGACCCGATCACAGTAACGCGAGCACTGCCATTTGGCAGTAGAAAAAAATTTGAGGGAGGTATCAATGCAGACGACCTCTTTTACAAGGTCTATCTTATGTATGTTTCTCTTTCACGCTGGAACGACTAAACAAAATGAATATAGTATTTTCTAACATTTTTACGCATTCACTACGCATAAAAAGTACTAAATGTTTAACGATAAAATCGTTAAATATGATAGCAATTTTATTTGATTATATCGAGTAGATATCACACAATCATAAAATATTTACACAACAAACCAAAAAATCTTACCTGTAAATAAAGAAATGACAATTAAAGTATATAACTGACTGAAAAACAACTACCTATTTATCAACAATTTAGATGTAACGAAATGGTTTAGAACTGTTATAATTGAGTTGTATGACGCGCTAAGGTGTGATTGACCACTTACGTCGTTAACTCACCTGGCCAACCAGTGCTATGGCGTATTCAACTGTATTATCAACAATGATGTCGCACTCGCATGTGTCGCGCTGTCAGACGTGAGCGGTGACGCGCGATGCGACTCGTTAATCACTTCTTTCATTAGTTAGTTGGCATGAGCCAATTGTAGCTTATAGACGACTAAATGCGCCCGCGACGAATTTCTTCCGACTTTTATAAACTTGATGTATACTTGAACTATACTTGATTTTTGTAAACTTGAATGTCGTATTTATTTATATCAAATAAACAGTTTAAAAAATTGCTTTAACATAAAACGTTTCATCCCCCTTTTCAACCCTTTGCAACCGTTTCCCGCATTAATTTGTTATTTTTAAAAGCGAAAAAGGACTGCAAGGGGCTGTTACGCCTTTGTCTGAAAGCACGACAAACAGACATACACAGTTATTTCCGCATTTATATATTGTAATCAAAACGATAGATCTATATATAAAAGTTTTTCTGCCAAAATACAATACAGAAGTAATAATCTCTTTCTCACGTATTTCTACCGCCATGCAGTGCTTACATAGCTGTGGTCCAATTTGAAGGGCGGGAGAGGTAGTTAGGCCTACCTTAGAATAGTCTACCTGATCTTTTTACAATTGTGCCTAAATTTGTATTACGGTTAATACAATTGACTTTTTTATCCTCTAAAGCTAAGAATTCATTGCATATCTAATGTCGTATCGTCTTTTTCAGTTTGCGTATGCTACTATCGCATTAAATCGCATCACACATTTATCGTTCTCTATCGCTCACCTAGGACAAATAATATATAAAATTATGAGGCGCTATTATTTAGCAAGATCGAGGTAATAATGCGTCCTACCTTTAGTTATCGTAATGCTAAGGACCATAAATGTAAGTTTATAGTCCTGGGATAGATAAAACATATTAAATAATAAGAATAATCCACACAGCATCTTATACATTGACCACACTCCATGACAAGTCGCTTAAAGCATCACAAATCTACTTAAATACATATATTTAACACCCAAACATAGAACAAATACAAATATCATCATATATTTTTTTGTCCTGGGTAGGAATCGAACCCACGAACCTTGGTGCATAAGACACCACGTTCAGATAATGTAATTACTGTTTACCATTAAATCTATTATCAGAAAACCAGTTCAGTTATAATTGTAACGAGTTCTAGACACGGTTTATTACTCAGCTCAAGCGAGACGAACAGAATGCGTCGCGACATCGGATCCGTTACGAGCAAACAAAGGCTCCATAACCAAGTTTGTCACAGATTTAAGCCACAAAACTGGCGGTACAGATGGTCCCTTCACTATCGGATGTCGACGTTATGTCTTACGTAGCATATTCACTATAGTTTACATGAGGTATGCCTCATTCGAAGGTCGTCTTCATTGGTACCTCACCTATTTCTACCGCTCAATAGTGTGTTCCGTTTTGAAGGGTGGGGAGGCAGTAGATTTATTGGATATTGTGACATAATACGAGTATCTTCAATGTAAAAGGTTGGCAATGCGCTTGTGATATTGACGATGACGCTTACTATCGTGGGGACTGTATGTGTGTTAACCTACGTGGTTTAGTAAAAAAAAAAACTAGTACCGCATTCAACTTCAAGTTTAGAGACTTAAAACTTATTTTTAGGCTGTTGAGACAAAAATAAATGTACACTATATATGGTATTATTGCACTACATTGACCTGACTCCAAAATAACTCGCTTAAAACACACGTGTCACAAATATAATAAAATGCCACAACATCTTACACATTGACCTGATTCCGTGATTAGTCGCTTAAAGCACTTGTGTTACGGACATCAGACAACTGAGGAATCACAAATGAACAGACACTACAATTTTATTTATTTGTATTTATGAAGTACGCGGGCGAAGCGATGCCCATTGGTTAGGATCATCTGTACACATTGATGTGTAGTTTGATAGTAATGAGAGTATTGTGGCGACTGCGCACGTCGGTGTGGTCGCGTGCCGCGTGTATTGGTGACTAATTGGTGTGTTGCTTGGTCGCCGGGTCCTTTGGTATCACCTATTTGACCTTTCTTCAAAAATCTATAACAATATCTTATACATTTCTATTATGATTTAAAAAAAAAGTATATATCACAGGGAAGTTATATCTGTTTTAACCGTAAGGTCTGTAAGTAGAAATAGAAAGATTGTCTGCATTGGTACCTCACTTTTGCCTATTTCTACAGAATAAACATTTATGTGATAATAACACCCAGACCTAGAACAAACATCGCATGCCAATTTCAGTAGGTTAATTGGTGGTGATAAAGGCTCTATCAAAACCTAGTTGTTAGTGTTATTAGAACCATTGCCCTCACAAATTTATCATCCTAAAGTAGAAATTACAATTAATTCAAATCCCAGGAAATAATTATACATTCCCACAACATCTCATACATTCCCCTGACTCTTTGGTAAGTCGCATAAATCACTTGTGTTACCAGAAGCCAGGACGCCCGTCAACAGAGGAATTACAAATATACTTCATTACCATCTGCGCCATCGGGCCCGTCAAATCACATTAGTTTATCTTATGATACTTCTGATTATCATTAATATAATATTTAAAGTTAAAGACGGAATCTTTATATACTTTTTCTCTTTAATTACTTTCGAAATTAAAATCTTAATAGAAAGCCCTGTAGAAGGTTTTTATTGGAGCAGCGAATTTAAGGCGTGTAATACTCTCACCTAATTGCCAATTTACGAAAGTGAAAATATCAACCGGGCTGTTCTCTGTATTATAATTTTTAATGTTCTAACTTTTATCTCGCGGTTTGATCTAAAACCAAATGCGAGAATGTAGGCATTCTTTGACGGTTCTGCTCACCTTAATACATTTACATGAGGTAGACCACATACAAAGGTCGTCTACATTGGTACCTCACTTCTATTTCTACCGCCAATAAGCATTTTTCGCATTGCTGTGTTCCGCTTTGAAGGGTGATTGAAGCAGTGAAATTACAGGGCAATGTAACATAATATCTTAAAGTCCAAGGTTCACAACGCCCTGGTGATATGATTGTGATATTGCAAGAGTCTAGAGACTACAGTGATGCTTACTATAACTCAGACTGTATGCTTGTTTGTTGACCTGGTGAAATAAAAAAAAAGTCGACAGGGTTGATCCACCCGAAACAGCGTACTCCAATACAAAGACCCCCTGCATTTTGCCCGTAAAAGCAGCACCCCTGTCGTGAAGTTCCGCTCTGCAAGTGCAGCAATTACGGGCAAAATTTACCATTTCTTGTGGAGGTCTGTATCCAGCAGTGAGCGGTCTACATCTGCAGTTTGATTTTATAGAGAGAATCAAAACTAAGGGTTTACAATTTAGTGATTTTAGTACGTAATTATCATGTACAAACGAAATTTAATTATACCCCCCGAAAGCAAATGGGTCAAAAAATTTTTACTTAATGAAATCTTGGACAGTTGCGTAGACTCATCTCTCCGTATTTTCTCTGCAGTAATAAAATGTCTTTAAATTCTCCGCGACGATAAAGTGACGTTGCAAAAACTGTATGCGGAGATTGTACGTTGTCATCACTCAGAAGCATATCATGTTCCAACAGATCTCAGAAAATATATTTATTAACATGTTAAATTTTTGACTAGTATAAAACTCTAATTTTTATTACTATTCCGTACCTGTAAGATTGCATTCACTGTTCTTATTCATTAACTCAATCATCATCATTATATAAGACGGGCCCGATGGTATGGTCCACTTATGGTATGGTCCTTTCTTGTGCGCCAAGGGTCGTGTGTACGATTCCCACCAACAGCAAATATTTATATGATGATATTTGAGTTTGTTCAGTGTCTAGGTGTTAAATGTATGTATTTATTAGTATATTCGTGATTCATGTGGTCCTGAGTGCTTTAAACCTTTAAACGACTTACCACGTAGTGAGGTCAGTGTATGAGATGTTGTGGGAAATCATATGAGCCATGGAAAGTCCACTGCTCGAAAAAGGCCTCCCCAAAAATGATTGCCTCTTTGTTTTTTTTTATAATTTATTGAGACAAAAAACAAGTTAACAATACTAAATAAATCTAAAGATTACGACTAATATCATATAAATCTGGTCAAATATTACATTTAGGAGTTACATATGTTGGTAATAAATGTATTGCAACTATAAATTGATTTGTAAAACAATGCTATATCTCTTGCCGGATCTTCAAGATCTCAAGACAGTCTAGGAGTAAATCCCGGAATCGTGATGATCGGAATGTAAATGCAAAAATAGACGTGTGCGTCTACGAGTAACAGGCTCGATACATAAACCGTAATATTTTTCCATTCGATGTTGCTTACGTGTGGTTATGTCATTTCATCACAACTTTCACTTGGTGTATGTAGCCTGCGATGGAGCTTCGTCACGCGACTCCGCTCGGCACATGGCAAGGTCACACTTTCTAGTGACACGTGGGCAGTAAACGAAATTAATTGGAAACTAATTGGAGAATTTGAACAGGCTTGAAATATTCTTACACTTAGGTAATGCTTAGAGATGGTAAATGATTAATTTCAGTGATTTTTTGGTAAATATATAACCGAGAGGTACCGGCAGAGTCTGTACCAGGTGTCTTAAGAGGCGATTGAGGTACCAGAACCGACAGATGGTGGTATATCCAACCAAAACAGTGTAGCTTAAATACAACAGGGCGGGTATGACTAGCAGCATCCCCGTCGCGCTCTGCGACCGTCAACACGCTTGCCCTGCGCGGCAATTACGAGCAACAAACCTTCTTTCTTTGAGAGGCCTTTGTTTTCCGATGGATGGTATGATGATGATGATGACGTAATCGCGTCAGGCATTACGGTTATATATTTATGACAAACCTGATCAAGAGCATTGTTTTTGTCAAACAGCGGTGGCCAACAGCGAAGAGTGTCCTTCGCGGTGGCGCTCATGCACGACCCCGAGCTGCTGATCTTGGACGAGCCCACGGTGGGAGTGGACCCACTCTTGCGGCAGTCTATCTGGATGCACCTGGTGCGAATCACCAGCTCCGGCGACAAGACTGTCATCATCACCACGCATTACATCGAAGAGGCTCGCCAGGCCCATAGCGTGAGTACTCTTCATTTGTTTTTTTGATTAGAAAGGAAAGCGTGAAGAGAAAACAATCTTACTTTAACATTTATAATATTAGTTAGGTGATCTTATCGTCGATCGAAATATTTAAATCAGAAAGGAATATTCTAATTATATAAGTTTTACCCGATAGCGCCTTTTTTAATTTGCTAAGCGCTATCTATTGATTTTTTGAGGTACTAAAATTGTCGTTTACTAAGTAACAGCAACATTTTTTTAGAATAAATGGTAGCTTATGTCCTTTTACGTATTTCCAATTATAACTATGCAAAATTTCATTGAAATTGATTAAGTACCTAGGTATAACGTGAAGGGATTACAAACAAACAACTTAATTTCACATTTATATTAGTTGGGACTAAGAAGACTTATGTTGCGTCATGATATCTGTCACTAATCTCCCCGTCTATCTCTTTCTCAACAAGCTTTTTCTTTCCCTTTTACTCTAACTCTCATACAAAAGTTGACTCCATTAGTACCTCACTCTTACCTATTTCTACCGGCAAATAACAGTGTTTGCATTGCAGGCAGTGCAATTACTGGGTAATGTGACATAATATCTTTAAGTCGTAAAGTTAGTAACGCGCTTGTGATATCCTTGTGACATAACGAGCGTCTATAACTTGCGCTTGAGTTGTGACGCTTACTATAACCTGGTCAGATTTTCTTGCAATGTCATCACATCAACTGACTGACACAGAAGCCAGGAATTTTGTCAGCATTCCACAAAGGAATATAAATGTTTGTAGTTCAAACATTTGCTTCATTAACACCCAGTCTTGTCTGAATTACATGCAATAAAACCATGTCGTCAATAATACTTCAATACTGCGTATGTAGCTTAAGTTAATACGCCCCATTTTCTATCTTTTCTAATTGAATTTTCAACTTTATTTGCAAGTGCTACGTACTTGATGTTGCACTATCATCGACGATATCTTAAACAAGATATAACTCATTTATGCTGCGAACATTATGGTCTTGATTTATTTTAATTAATGTCATAATTTGGTTGGAATGTCGTTAAGACCAATCTCGCTCCATCCAACTTAAATAATTAGAGTTGAAGCCAAATTTTAACTATTCTATTATTATGTATGGGTTGATTTTGTTTTATTATTATTTTAACCAATTGTGTTCAGTGGTTTCTCTCGCATTCATTTAATTTAACGAGAAACGTAAAGATATTTATCACATCCCTACAGCGACAATATGAGACTCAAGGGTGTATCTTTTGAAGTCATAATTTCTGATATCTATAACAGAATCCGATTGCCTTGATTAAGACGAAACACTGTTTACGATATTAATTACTTAATTTGATAATTTCTATATTAATAAATGAAAGGAGTAGCATGCGTTGATACGCAGGGCCTAAACTATAAGGGTTAGATACTTTCAATTTTGCACAGGAGTTACTTTTATAACGTAAGGTACGAAGAAATTATGAAAAATTGACTGCCTAAAAGGGTTAAACGGGGGTGTAAAGTTTGAATTAAACTTTGCTGTTTTAAAAGCAAAAGCGTTGTCGTTAAAAGCCATAAAAACCAGTATAAAATATATTCTCGAAAACCATCCCTTAAGGAGGTAAAAGGGAAGTGCAAAGTTCGATCGTATGATGATTTCAAACGAATTGAATATTTAACACTCACAGACAGAACCACCTCAAATATTCATGATATTTGTCCTGAGTGGGGATCGAACCCACGACCCGTGGCCCACAAGACAGGATCACTTCCAACTGCATCATCGGGCCTATGATTGCTTTTAACAGATCAATCCATAATCATATCGTTATTCCTCAGATTGGTCTGATGAGGAGCGGGCGTCTGTTGGCTGAGGAGTCTCCTCAGGCTTTGCTCACCATGTACAACTGCATCTCCTTGGAGGACGTCTTCCTCAAGCTCTCCAGGAAACAAGGTAAGGGTAGCGAAGAAAGAAGACAGCATTGCCGTGAGGTACCGGCAGAGTAGAATAGTACCTCCCTCTGTACCAGGTATCGTAAGAGGCGACTAAGATACCGGAACCGACAGATGGCAGTATATATATCCGATACAGTGTAGCTCAAATGCATAGGGTGTGGATGGGCAGCAGCATGACCATCGCGAAAGCTACGCTCTGCGATTGCCAACACGCTTTCCCAGCGCGGCAATTACGGGCAAAATTCCCCCTTTCTAGAGAGGCTTATGTCCTGTTGTGGACTTCCAATGGCTCAAGATTGATTATATTCAAATATGTTTTGTAAGAAGCCTGGATTTGGTTGTCAGAACTTTAAATAGGTTCTGACTTGTAAAAATTATGTACAGTAAAATGTCAGAATTGGTGTTGGTCGGTGCTATTGCGTAAGGCTTTGATTGTAGTGTGTTGAATGCTGGTTCCGAGTTACGAAATTATTAAACGTAGTTTAAGCGACAGATTTTAGAAATTACTCTTAAAATATTAATGTAAAAGTAACCAGATGCTTATTAAAAAACTTATAATAAAACAATTGGGTTGTTCTTTCGAGTTTCTAGATAGCTAAATGATCAAAGAAGTATTCCTTGAAAGATAACTATTAATTGTATGTACGTATCCAGATGATATACTCAGCATAACACAATCACACCTCATCTTTATTAAAGCAGATTTTTTCAACCAGATGTACAGGATTTTATTTTTCGCTTTTTAATTTTGCAATAAATAAGTCGTGAGGTACCGGCAAATTCGAATAGTACCTCCCTCTGTACCAGGTGTCGTGAAAGGCGACTAAAGTACTAGAACTGACGGATTTCGGTATATCCATCCGAAATAGTGTAGCTAAAATGCACGGGGTGGGGTTCAATGGCTGTAATAATGATAATAATGATGAGTAGTCTACAAATAACTTTAAACTAACAGCTTTTCGTACTTTATGGAATTGACGTCTGAGATGACCAACCGTTCACAGTCGAAGAACCATTCAAAATAGCTTAATAAAATCGTTAATTTGAAATTTCTCAAGCAGGTTTCGCCGTGGCAGTCACGTTTTTCACACTCGTGTGTTAACATAACACGCTCGTCCTTGACTCTCGTTTCCATAAACAAAATAATTATAATGAAATATACATTCTGAGAACCTGTCCAATTCCAGGAATACGTCATCAGTTCTTACTCTGAATTAGATTGCTAGATGTGATGAAATAATAAAGAAAATTGGTGAAATCTAAATTTCATAATATATTTCTACGAATCTTTTTAACGTCTATCGTCTTAAATTGTCGTTCCGTCGAGGAATCTTATTAAACCTACCTTTCCATAAGATTAAGGATACAATATAGATTAATTCATCAACAGCCTTAAAAAGTCTACAGCTCTTCAAAGAGCTATTTTGTTCTCAATTGCCGCGCCGGACAGGCGTGGTAGCAAACACAGATCGTAGCTTCGCGACGGAAATGCTGTTGCCCTTCCTCGACCTGTCGCATTCAAACTACGCTATATTGAGTGGATAGACCGCCATCTACCAGTTCCGTTATTTTAGTCGCCTTTACGCCACCTGGTGCAGGAAGAGGTACTATTCTACTCTACGAGGATCCTATAGTAAAACATGTAGTTGATGGAGAGCAATAGGATCGGGAAGAAGGGCCTTCTATATTAAGGTCGCAAATATCAGTCCGCACGGTCCCCGTCAACCCAGCGTTATCGTAACCTTAACTCGAAACCTTGTTATCTTAACCTCTGGTTACGTGAGAGGCATTAGAATTGGGTGTTGCGCCACGAGCGCGGACCGGTCGCTGGTTACTGTGGGCCAACAAATTTATGGGGACATTCTGACACGTGGATTAAGTTGGTTGCTGTGGTTTGGGACTGGTTTTGGGAGATTTTTGGATTGTTGTATGGTTTTAGATGAGGCTGCGGCTGTGTGAAACCTCTTGTTGAAACGATTATTTTCACATTGCTTTCTGCATTAAGATATTTATTCTTATCAGAGTTCTTTGGGTTTATTTATTACTAGCAACCCGAGGATTAAAAAGGTTATTGTGGGTTAATAGGACTTACCCGCAATAATCTTTTTAATCCTGAACCGAATCCGAGATGGATATATTCCATTACGGATTTTTTTTTAGAACTTTTCAATTTTTTTTATCAATCTCATCGGTTTCAGCCAGCGTTTGCAATGTTAGCGCAAAAATTGGCTTATTTACGAAATCAAATTAGAAAACTTTAAATTAACAGTGTTTTTTATTCTGTTATGCATATAAACATTCCTCTTGAATCACTCTATCTATTTTGGAACGCATCAATATACATTGCATTGTTTTAAAGATTTATGCATACATAAGGACTGTCAGACAACGGAACGTGACTTTTTTTTATACTAAAGCGACAAATCACAAGCCAAACAAAGTCAAAGTCAAATATATTTTTGTTTAAATAGGCCTAAAATAGACACTTACAAATCTTACAAATCTTCTAAAAAAAACTATAAGTACGAGTATAAATTTGCCAATAACAACAATTTAACGCAAATGACCGATGACACTGACAACCAGTGTTATAAGAGTCATTTAAACAAATAGGTGATTGAGTGTCCCACTTTAATACAAGTCTGCCGGCACCAGACGGATCTTATAACAAAGTTCATAGCAGAAATTAAGTTTATAGAACAAATAAGTCAACATTTTTTTACGATGTACAAGCGATATTGAACTTTAAAAGCAAAATGTTTAGTTCAAAATTGGTTGCACGATTTGGGTAGGTTGCATTGCATTGTGTACAAGATATTATGTAACCTCGATTTACTACCATATAACTAATGATATTTGGCGTCTTGGTTATTTTCTTCCTCAGTTCAAGAGTCTGTAGACTTTGCGCTTGGACACAAACCACAGATTGTTTGACTTTCACATTTATTTTATTTATTTAATTTGTAAAATCTATTATCTAGATTAAATGGTGTGATATTTTAAGGACGATCTAATTGGATTTTCATGTTTGATTTAATCACATCTAACGTTAGAAGTGATTTCATACGACTCGTGTTCGAGTGTAGTCTAAGAATCCACGTCATAATTGATAACTCATTCATTCATTTATTACTTGAAAACTCTTATCTATACTTGAAATAAAACTTTATTTATTAATACATGCTTATTTTCGATCGAGCCGGTATCGACAGAGTGGAATAGTACTTCCCTCTGTACATGATGTCCTAACAGGCGACTAAGGTACCGGAATCGACGTATGGTAGTGTATCCATTTGAATCAGCGTAGTTTAAATACTACAGGGTGGGGATGGGCTGCAGCGCCCTCCCCCACCCAGTGCGGCAATTATAGCAATAAACGCCCTATTATTGGAAGGCTTATGTCTGACTGAACAGTGAACTTAATATGGCTGATATGATGACGATGGTAATATTTTCTGTCAGGGTAAGTACATAATTATCCGACCGACCATAAATCTAATGCCTCATGGACATAGTCCCCGCTAAGAAAGGGGAACTTTTGCCCACAATCGCTGCGTTTGGCGTGCGTGATGACCATTCCCACGCTGTTCCATTTGAGCGATACCGCTGTCTATTAATTCCAGTACTTCGGTGAATAATGCACCAATAATTAACAAACAATGTTATTCTTACAATCATTCTACATAGTTTTACGCTGTATACAGAAGTTTTAGCCTTCAATATCATGATCATCATGTCAAGAAAGACGTCCACTGATAGACTTAGGCATTCCCAAGTGATCTCCATGGGACCGATTACACTTCCTAATAAGTCTGACCACTTTGTAAGTTGGCGTTAGACACTATGTTTGTTCAATCCATCGGCCGTCGGTTAAGTGCCCTGCCCATAGCCTCTGCAACTTACTAAACCACCTATATAGGCTTTGAATATAAACATAAGCCTTCGTTGGCCGTGATGAACCGTCAGAGTAGACCTAAGAGGACCTCCCTCTGTACGAGTTGTCGTGAGAACTAAGGTACCAGAATCGATAGATGGCGGTATATCCATTCGAAAAAGTGCTGCCTCATCACAAGCCCATCAATATTATGGGCAAAATTCACCCTTTCTTGCAGTGGACTTCTAATGATTGAATAATGGATGCTGATAAGCCTTCAACAGATAACAAGCGACGTAGATTCCATGTAGATCTCACGCTTCACCTCCCTTACGAAATACCATATATGACAGAACAATGATAACGGTGCTCCACCTCATAGTTCCAAATGAAGGAATCCTTGAGGCCGCGCGTCTGTAATATTATTTATAGTAAACAATATGAAGTAGGCTCTCGGCCTTGCATTGTCGTTTTGCAATCATCCGCACGCGAACTCTCCGAACCGAAAACTGTGTGGAAACGATCCGAGCGCCTGGGACAAAGTGCGCTTGCAAGCATTTGAACTCAAAAATATCTTAATTCAATAGGTTTATCATGGGCACATATAAATCGTTAGAACAATATTTTTCTATACATATAAATTTACTATTGGTTTTATCTCTAATATACCGGTAAGCCGGAGGAACCGGCAGATTAGGATAGTACCCCCCCTGAACCAGGGGTTGTTTGAGGCAATTAAGGTTTCGGAACCGACAGATGGCGGTATATCCATCCGAAATTGCGCAGCTTAAATAGTTGCGCTCTACGACTGCTACCACGTCGTCCTAGCGTAGCAATTACGGCCAATAATCCCCCTATCTCGTGGGGGATATGATATGTTAACCCAAATTTGATTCACCAAATATATAAGTTTTACTTTAAACACAAAAAAACGAACAACAAAATATTGCTAAACGGCACATGGCGCGCAACATCTTGCATCTCCAAAGATATGTATCTCGTCTATGTAATACTAAAGCTGTCTTTATCATCGTCAAAACAATGAGATGGCAATAGACAATGGAAAGTGTTGATTCAATACATGATAAAATTTCATCGTAAAATTTTAGCACTGGTAATATTCTCATTCGAGTTACACTATTACGTAAACATAAAACGCGAGTGTCAACTTAGACTCGCTTACCACTTACCTTCGCTTTCATCGACAGAATCATTAATTTTTTTTAATATATCTATCATCGTCATCATAGCAGCCATTAAGCGTCTACTGCAGGTCATATACGAGAAATAGGAATAGAAGAAATAGGAATATTTCCTAATTTTGTCGCACCGGGCAAGCGTATTGGCAATCGCAGAGCGCAGTTTCGCGAATACTCCGCCCTGTGTATTTGAGGTATACTGTTTCGGATAGACCATCATCTGTCGGTTCTGGAACCTTAGCCGACTCTTACAACACTTAGTACAGGGGGAGATACTTTGCCGGTACCTCATGGCAGAACCCAGTTCAAAAATAGTTCAATTATGGGTAAAATTCCCCTTTTCTTGGGGAGGTCAATATCAAGCAGTGGACTTCCAATGGCTGGTAAATATTCCGATGGAATAACAATTTACTATATAGTATTATAACAATTATAATTTGGCGTCTCTCTAGCTTCATCATTGTAGCATCGGCGATCCCGCTCCACATGAAAATGGGATTGCCCATAATTGCCACGCTGTTCAGGTATGGTGGTTTCGAGACATTTGAGTAACACCGTAACGGACGGATGTGCAACGATCGTCTCTTACGACACCTTATAGTCCGACACCCCACGAAAGAGGCTTATGACACAGGTCATACATGCATGCTTCCTGCAATTACAAAATTCTGTTCTCCGCTTTAGAGTTCGTTTAATAATCACTATATTACAGTATGAGATATCTGAAGAGATACTAACTATGAAACAGGTCACTCAATATATACGTATTTCTCTCTCCAGCCGGCCAACAAACCAACACAGTGGTGGAGCTCAACGTGTCCGGCGGAGCCCTAGGACTGAACAAGCTGTCGAAGCGCGAGGAGGCGCCGTACGCGGCTGAAGACGAGAACGTGGTTGGCCTGAACTTCCAGGCCATCAACCAGAGCAAGGAGGTCCTGATTGTGGAGAACGGGCTTGGGTCGAATGGTGACGTGAGTGTTAGTATCTTTGATATCTTCTTGGTAAGAGAGATCAGCTCTTATGCTTTGAATTCAGATCGTGTGGTTGTGAGAAGTCGACTGCATTCACTGGTAGTGGTTCTAGAACACCTGAATTTTTTTGTACAAGCAGTAAATAAATAAATAAATTACATTCACAAACATCATCTCTTACCTGATTCCGTGATAAGTAGCTCAAAGCACTTGTGTTATTGACATTAGACAACAGAGGAATCACAAATATTGAACACCCAGACACAAAAATAAATAAACATTTGTCCTGGTTGGAGAACAAATCCACGACCTTGGGCGAACAAGACAGGATCACTGCCATCTGCGCCATCGGGACCGTCATTTGTATTTAATGAGACTATCAGTTTTATAACGTATCCAATGTCTTGGTTTACAGCTCCCGGGCAAAGTGACGGAGGCTGTAACTAACGAATGCAAGGACTGTGGTGACTTATTTAACGTGAGTATATTACATTCATATTAACTGTACAATCATGACTCATCAGGTTTGTGCAATGCCTCCGCTTAAGCTATGTTTTGCCATTTGCAGAAAACCTGTACTTATTAGAATTCAGAGATGTATTCTTTAGCATGTCGTTACGTTTTTCCAAATTCGGTCATTTACCGACGAGTGATACATTGTGCCTTGAGGTACCAGCAGGAATAGAATAGTACCTCCCACTGCATCAGGTGTCGTTAAAGGCGACTAAGGTACCAGATTCGACAGAAGGCTGTATATCCATCCGAAACAGCGCAGCTCAAATGCATAGGGTGAGAATGGGCAGCAGAATACGCAGCACGATAGCTGCGCTTTGCGATTGCTAACACGATTTTCCAGCGCGGCAAGCATGGTCAAAAAACCTCCTTGTTTATAGAGGCTCATGTCCAGCAGTAGACTTTCATTGGCTGATATGATGGTGATGGTGATGATGATGTAGTATTTTAATTAGGCGTCACTCTTGAGCATATTTCAATCTAATCTCAGCAATCCGATCGCCATATATGTAATCTGATTACAAAGACAATATTTCACTCAGTAAGGAAGCGGCTAAAAATCGACCATAGTTCTCGGACTATTCTATATATAAGAATTCCAATGTGCTTTTAAACATTTTTAACAAAATTGTGACTTATTTCCTTTAAACTTTTGATTTCTCTTCAAAACTTGCAAAAGCTATCATCAATATAGCCTCCCCAATATAGCCTTCGACCCCTATCCTTTCCCATCGACCGTCGGTTCTGCGTGCTATGTTACCTACTAGAAAAATCCTAAATAAACATAAAGATCGACCTCTTGTTCCAGCTTACGTCCCGAGGTAAGATAAAAGCGTTGATCCAGAAGAACTTCCTGAGGATGTGGCGGAACATCGGCGTGATGCTGTTCATCTTCGTACTGCCCGTCATGCAGGTCATCCTGTTCTGTCTCGCAATTGGACGTGACCCTACCGAACTTAAACTGGTGAGTCGGTTCTTCTATCAGAACTCCTGATGACACGTGTAGTTTTAGTCACTCTGTAGTTGTAGTCTAGTATCTATCATTGGAACTAAGGTAGAGTAACTCAAATAAATGACATATACAGAAATGAAAAAAGTTATATAAATAAACCAGCTTCGTCTACAAATCTTGCTTTGTCGAAATAAAAAAAAGCGTATGTATACAAATTATCATACAGTTCAAGTTATCCGTGATTTGAAAATATATAGATATAAGGGTGAGAGAGGCAGTGAAATCACTGGGTTATGTCATGATGTCTTCAAGATACAAGGTAAGCAAGTTAGGTGGTGGCACTAGTGTTTTTAGGCTGAAATGACATTTGATATCACGCGGACCGCATGCTTATTTGTCGACTTAGTTATTAAAAATAAAAAATATGTATGCTACTGGCTTTTTACACGAAACTATCTACGTGCACTTGTCTTTATATCACATGCCGCTGAAACTTTCTTCTACCCGGGGACAAGAGTAGGGTTTAATGAACATCCCAAATATCAACATTAGGTGGATCTCATACTTAAGATCGTTTGCATTGGTATCTCACTCTCACCTATTTAACTGGCGAAAATCAGTGTTCACATAGCTGTGCTCCGGTTTGAAAGGTAAAAGAAGCAATGTAATTACTGGGTAATATGACATAATATCTTCAAGACACAAGGTCTGCAACGCGCGAGTGATATCCTTCTGATATTACGAGCGTCTATAGGCTGAGATGACCTAGTTTAATAAATATCAACAAAATCGATTCATCGACTAAGGCGAAGAAAGAGGAAGAGTTCAAGTCGTGTCATTACTCCAGCTTAGTTTATTAAAACACCATTTTCCCTCCTACAGGCTATCGTAAACTCTGACGTGAATGTAATCGACGGCGACTGCCCCTTCAACTCGACCTGTTCTATGAAAAATCTCTCGTGCCGCTATCTGAGCTTCCTCACAGAACACACGCGGCAAATAAACTACCCCACGCTGGAGGCTGCAACCAACGCTGTCAAGGAAGGGGACGCCTGGGGCGTTCTGTTCTTTAATGAGAACTACACGGATTCCCTTGTTGCTAGACTGGCCTTAGGTAAGCATCATTAATACCATGTTTCCCTTCGATATAATTTTGAGCAATAATACCTTTAGGTACGCCGGGATTGCCGTGAGGTACCGACATAGTAGAATAGTACCTCCCACTGTACAAGGTGTCGTAAGAGGCGACTAAGGTATCAGAGCTGACAGATATATCCATCCGAAACAGCAGCTCAAATGCACGGGGTGAGGATGGGCAGCAGCATGCCGTCGCGAGAGCTGCGCTCTGCGATTGCCAACACGATTGCCCAAGCAATTATGGGCAAATACCTCCTTTTTGGATAGGCCTATATCCATATAGACCGTCGTATACCTGCAATCTCTTTAAACTATTCGGTGTCATGACTTATGATCCGGCAAGATATTAATCTTATATTTTATCTTATACTTTCCTGGTAGTTTAAATTTTTATTTAGTCACCGGAGACTTTCGTATCCTTGTGGATAGGACAGCCTCATGACTCATCACTATGTCATTAGACTGTGCCAGGTCTGTACAAGGTGACATATAAGAAGATAAGCCTTCATGGACAATATACATGCTAATAATATTTTTTTAACACAATTTGCCGTCCAATGTTGCTCTCACAACTAATTTACTTCTGTATATAGGATAGACTTAAGAATGGATATCCTGAATTTAATATCCGTCAAAACATGTAACCTCATACTCTATATACATTCCCAGGGGCAATGATTATTACTCATTTTGGGTATATAACTATATTGAAATATAATTTGAAAAGCTTATGTGGAATAAGCTCCTAGTTTAAGATTTCCCTGGCAACAACAGCTTCTATAACATATATACATACGTCGCGCCTGTATTCCATCAGAGTAGGCAGAGACTATGGATCTCCACTTGGCATCTCTCTTGCTTCCATTACTCGAACACGGATTAATTAGTTTTTTAAATCATTGCGAGTATTATAGGTTACGATAACCGATTTCCATAAGGCCGAAATTAAAACTGTTTGTTATTATCATCGATGTATAAAGAAAGCAGTACAATTCCACCCTTTCATTTCATTAACGGTCCTAATGGCACAGATGGTATGATATATGTGCGCCATGTGCGCAAAAGTTCGTGGGTTCGATCCCCATCCAGAGCAAATATTTATATGATGAATATTTGTATTTGTTCTGTGTCTGAGTGTTACTTTTTAAGTTTTGGGTATCATATTTGTGATTCTTCTGTTGTCTGATGTCTGTTACACCATTGTTTTAGGCTGTTTATCTCGAAGTCAGGTCAATGTTTGAGATATCGTATGAATTAAATTTAAATATATGTCAAAATCGTATATTATATTGAATCCTCAATGTTGTCTATAGCTGACACCGCTGACAACGAAACCATCGCCTCGTCCGAGATCCAGGTGTGGCTCGACATGTCCAACCAGCAGATAGGGCTCATGCTCAACAGAGACATACAGTTCTCTTACCGGGACTTCGCCAAGGTAAGAAGAGAAACTTAATTCTTCAAAACGTATTACAGATCTAATTGTCTTGGAAGTAGCCTAGAGTCAGCCAAGATTTCCTAGGTATTAAGTCTCCTAGCCTATTATTTCTGTGGCTGAAAAGCACTAGGATCCATCAACAAAATAGTGCCATCTCTATACCAGGTGAAGGAAGCGATAAAAGAACCAACAGATGGCGGTATATCCATCCGAAACAGCTTAACTCAAAAGCGATATTGCGGTATTGGTCAGCAAGTTTCCCGCCGCAAGCTAATCGTTGCGACTACTGCCTCTCCGTCTAACCAGCGCGGTAATTATAGGCAAAATTCCCCCTTTCTTAGAAAAGCCTTTGTCCAGCAGTGGACGTTCTAGCTGGTATTTCGACTCTAATGAGAAAAACCTACCATAATATTTCCGATAAATAGATACAGCTAAATCAAAGCCTCCGAATTTACTACAAGCTCATAATGAAATCCAACATTTTGGTGTGTAATAAAAATTGGTGCTGAAAAATGTCCTCTAAAACAAATTCACTGCACCGTTTTTACACTCTCAATTTATTTAAAACAACTTGATTTTTATGCAAATAATTGCAAACATCCTTTATATTAATATTGCTGGACAGCATTGAAATGGTCCTTCGAGCCGGATGGATATTCATTATCTTAATTTAGTTTAATTCTAATAAAATTATAGAAAGTAAACTTGCTTAATATGCTTCTATGTATGTTCCAGGATCTGCTAGAGACGTGCGATTACAATCCGAAGCTGGGTGATATCCCGATCGACTTCCTGGACCCTATTTACGGCAACAAGGACCCGTCGTTCACTGACTTCGTCGCTCCCGGTGTCATCCTTACGTGAGTATCAACTTCACGTTATTTTCTTTATAATTTTAATGGAGGTTTATGAGGCAATGCCCTAACTTATACTTATTCTAAAAAACTAACTTAAGTATGCAAAAGTACCCAATATTATTTTATACAGCTAGTCTACCAAGAGCACATTAGCAATTTATGTCATAGGTTTTTTTGTAGTATATGTAGTATATGTAGATTACATTTGCTTATTTAAGAGCAGTCCTAAGTTTGAAGAATTGGAAGAATTTTTCTTCATGAACAAAAGATTCAAAACCAACTTCACCGTGAAAATTGACACTGGGATACTGTTTCTAGAAGATATTAAAACATTTAAATGTCAAAAAGAAAAAATAATCCTCTGTGGTCAGGTCCATGTTTTAGATATTTTGTGATTCAAACGAACAAAACTGAACTTTAGACTTCTACTTTCCCAGGATCGTGTTCTTCTTAGCCGTTGCCCTGACATCATCGGCACTCATCGTGGAGCGCATGGAAGGGTTGCTGGACAGGTCGTGGGTGGCGGGCGTGTCGCCGGGCGAGATCCTGTTCTCGCACGTGGTGACGCAGTTCGTGGTGATGTGCGGGCAGACCGCGCTCGTGCTCATCTTCATGATCCTCGTGTTCAAGGTCGAGAACAACGGGAACATATTCTATGTGATTCTGCTCACTTTGCTGCAAGGTGAGTCCATCTTTTACAGGACTAGCTTGGTGTACCAACGTGTTCAGATCGTATCGAGTATTTGGGATATAAATGTAAAGAAATTAGTTCTTTAATTATCTATGGGCCTATCTATGAATAGAGGGCGCGACTGACTGTGCCAACTTAATGACATTTTTAAAATATGGCGATAGGGTAGATAAATAAAAATAAATTAAAAGTTTACTAATTGTGTAATAAAGGAATCGACTAGCTAATTAATAAACTTTAAATGTCGTTTCTTTGTATTTTCAGAGCAACACGTTTATTATTACAAGATTCCTAGATCACTATCGAATTGTCTTATATAAATAAAAAAAGCCATAAGTTTCTGTACTCTTTATAATATTAGCTACCTGAAAGTCTAACACAGGCAGACAACTTTTTTTAAGTATTTACATATTCTTTAGTGAAATTTTGCAGCTACAAACAGACACTGCAACTTTATTTGTATGCAAAGATCTACAACAGAATATGTATTTAGTTACCGGTAGAGTAGAATAGTACCTCCCTCTGTACCAGGTGTCCTAGGTACCAGAACCGACATATGTTGGTATATCCACCCAAAACAGTCTATCTCAAATCACAGATTGGACATAAGCAGCATCCCCATCGCGAAAATTGCGTACAAACCTCCCTCTTTCCTGGGGAGGCCGATGTTAGAAGGCTTCCAATGCCTAATATGATAATGATGATGTATGACTGTTAATGCAATAGTACAGTGTGTTTGGAAGAATAGAATTTGATTGTAAAAGAAGAATAGGTGAAATATTACCAAAATATCTTACGTATGTAAATGATGCAGTTTAGGTTGCATCACATGCCGAGGATCTTTGAAGCATAGTAAATAGGAACGTTACTCTAGTAAATAGGAACGAGATGAAAGTTATATGTAGCTAAACACAATAATATATACCGAATGATGATTTGTGGAGAGTAATGGCAATGGTAGGTGACGAGAATGTTGAGAAATTGAATCAATTTGTATATCAGAATTTGTTGGCAAGTATGTAGATGATGTTAATAGAATAATAGTAGAAAATTTGGTAAATTAAGATAATGCATGCTGTAGTGAATTGAAAACGTTTTTATCAGAAGTGAAAATGGCTGTTGCATTTTTGTTTGTTTCTTTGACATGTGGTAATGAGTATTGGATATGGTAGAAGTATGAAATGTTTAAAATTAAAGGCGATGTGGAATAAAAGAAAATAACAATGAGATCGTTAGAGATAAAGGGGGGACAAAGAGGGATAGATGAAAGCAGGTAGATGAACGGAGCGGTCGGTAGACGTAAACTTCAAAGGGTGATCCACCTGATCAAAACAAGACATTCTTTGATAGTTAAGGACATGGAGCGTTCACGGGTCAAATGATAAGTGAAGGTGGAAGCGAGGAAGGTATTAAGATGGACGCAAAGTGAAACAGCTCGGAAATACATCGGTCGTTTGTCGCAGGGCTGTGCGGCATGTGCTTCGG
>JACJUM010003317.1:12333679-12501750 GCA_020976665.1 Heortia vitessoides
AATAAAGAGCCTGCAAGAAAAACTGATGGTGATATCCAATAACAGCAGACGGACTTGATATATTTTAAAAAGTCTTCAACTTATTTCAAAACGATTATAATTTTTTATCTTAGCTAACCTGTTCTATAAATCATTCCTAAAACTCCCTACTGTGTCATGGGTAATGCCCGCGGGAGAAGCCGCGGATAATAGCTAGTTACAAATATAACACTTCAATACATATAGATCATATCGTATCACCTACACTTGTTTTATGTTTGTTCTGTACAAACACATACATTCATCACATAATAGGCTATTCTATATATTTCTTTTTAATATATTTTGAAACGTTCAATCGATTTGTCCTCCTCCTCCATTATAAATAATAACGTATTAAATGAGCAAACCTTTAACAAGCCACAAATTCGAATTACAGAGATCAAACTTTCTCTCTGTCTGTTTGTTATTCATTTGACGTCACTCACGAAAAAAGTATGGCGGTCGGCGTTTTCGCTCATTTCGGTCGGTTATATATATAAAATAGAATTACATTATTATTTTGGAAATTACAAATAAACCGCATATTTATGTAACAAAATAGTGTTATACTCGTATTTGTTATGGTGCTAAGTCTACAAATAATAAACTTTTATAATTTAATTTTACTTTTTACTAATTTTGAAAACTACCCTATAGTTTGTCCAGAGTGAGGATATATATATAAATGTTTTAAAGTATATTATATATTTATAGATATTAAAAAAAATTAAAATTATTATAAATAATTTACTTTAATTTACTTTATGTCGCTTAAAGCACTTGTGTTACGGACATCGGACAACATATAGAATCACAGATATAATACTTAAATACATGTTTTTAACACACAGGACAAACACAAATATCATTATATAAATATTTGTCCTACGTGGGGATCGAACCCACGACCCCCCGCGACATCGGGCCCATTATATATGCATCTCTTTTGTACACGGAACTTATATCTATTGTACGTTTATTGATCGAGGAAATAGCCGATAGTTTGCCGCTTCCTTGCCGGCGGTGGGACAACTGCCTCTAACATTAGTTGACATACTACATAAGTGATATCTGTTATAAATACCTTTAAATAATACCATAATTACCTACCTTAATCAATACCTTAAAATCACAAGGTTGGCAACGTTCTAGTGATATCCCCGGTAGTCCGGCCCCTGTCTAATCTAAAACGGTCTACAATTATGATTTGTACTTCAGAGTACATATATGTACATATGTATATATAATATGTATAAAGAATCTTATCATTGGATCTGTAATTTGTCGGATTACAAGCTACTCTTTTGTAAAAAATTCCAGACTATAGGGGGTCTTAGGCAGTACTGTATAATCCGAAGAATTCGATAGTTCGACACTGTCCTGCAATATGTTTGTCGGACTACCGGGGGTCCACTGTATTTATAAAATTATTTGTTAATTTTTGCCGATTCGAAAGTGCTTGTAATGGGTCTACTTGCATAAAGTATATTTTGGACTCGAATCACGAGCGTCTACAGGCTGCGGTGACGCTCACTATCACGCGAACTGTATGCTTGTTTGTCGACCTAGTCTAAAAATAAAAAACATCAACAAGTGAATGGATTACAGACCTTTGCCAGCATTGGTCTTCTTGTCCCTGATGATCCGGACCGATTCGATCTCGCCGCACTTGAGGAATTTGTCGCGCAGTGTGTCGTCCTCGATGGCGAACGGCACGTTGCCGACAAACACGGCGCAGCGCGGGTCATGCTCGGCGCCAGAGTGGTCGCTGCGGGTCACTCGCAGGTGGCACTCGTTCAGCACCGTGTTGTTTTCCACTAGGGCCTGGTGGGTACAGCGGAAAGTTTATATTGGATTCTAACAGATTCACAATGCCACTCCTTCGAGTATAATCTTATAATTATCTATATTTAATAAAAGTAACAGTTAGTAGAAATTAAAGAGGAACCATTTACACACATATAGGAATTAGGAGAGTTTGTCCAAGACAAATTGAATTTTTTCTAGCAAATAATCTAGAATACCAAATTCAGCATGCATAATCTTTAGAAAAGCAAAATATTGTTATTATCATAAAGAACATACTTTAACAGAAATTCAGGAAACTTAATGATTATGGAGAAACTTGTACTTTACCTTTTCAACAGAAGCTGCATCTTTGTATTTGATGTACACATTAACTGTGGATCTTTCGGGATGCAGTTCATTCTTGATCACCGCTAATTTTGGGGTGACTCTTGCATCTTTTACTGGTATTGTCCTGATCCTGATATATTTAAACCAACATATTAAATACAGTCAAAGCTAAAGATTATAAATTAGCATGTATTAATTATCCAAACTTATTGAACAGAAACACCAATAAAAAGGGACCATGAGTAGGTATAATGAATGTAAAAACTTAAAAGTACTGTTCCTTTAAGCAAAATTATATATCTTTTAACTTGAAAATTGTTCTTTTCTTTTATTTTTTTAATTTTTTTTTTTTAAGTATCTAAGATTAATTTGTGGATTTTATTAAATAAAGGTAAGACTAATTTGGATGCTCTAGATGAAATAAATAATGATAAATGAACTATTATTAAACAGGTTTTGAGGTTATACTAAACTTTTATAAAGGTAAAAGCAACAGTAGGCTTTTTTTTAATTACACGAAAGAGAAACAAAGTAACGAGCTTATTTTATGACCATATTGAATTTTTAATATAAAATAAGTAAATTAGGCTAGTTTGGGACTAACATTTATTTCACAGATAAAAAATCAATATTAAAGATAGCCATTAAAAGAAAAATTAATAAAACAAGTTTAAACCACTAATAACTCCATTCTGCCAAAAAATGATAGGGTTCCCACATTCTCCAATAGTTTGGCCACTTTGATACTGAGAACCTCCAATATAGTGAAAAATAAGAATGCTTAGAATTACCTGACTGTTTCAATGTCTCCATATTTGCTGAAGATTTTCTTCATATCTTTCTTACATTTTTTGCCAAATGACACATTACCAACAAAAAGGGTTCTTTTAACTTCATCTTCAGTTCTCTTTTGTACCTCTTTCTCTATATTGACTGGTTCCTTTTCTTTAGTTTCTTCTTCATCAGAACTCTCATCAACTGGTCCAGTATCCAATATATCTTTGTTAGCCTCCTCATTCTCAGAAACTATTTCATCATCAGATTCATGTTCAGAGTCTGAATCTTGAGTAGTTATCGCATTGGGATTGACTGTGTTCACTTTTTTATTATTCTTAATATCTTTTGGAACTTCGTCATCTCCTTCAGCCTTCTGTTCTTGTTCCTTGTTAACTGATTGGTTTCTTTTCTTTTTTTTCTTCTTATTATTCTTCTTGGGACTCTCTACTATCATTTCTTCTGTTGAGACATCAGTTTTGTTTTCAGTCTCACAATCAACTGTTTTCTTTTTAGAGTTGATTTCTGTTTCTGTATTATTTTTTTCTACATTACCTGCATTGTTCCTCTTTATTTTCTTAGGTGTGTTTTCATTTGACTTTTGCGAACTGGGTAATATGTTTAGCGAGGGATTCGGGGTTTTTTTTGACTGAACGCATTTATTTTTAGGGGATTTCAACATACTTGTACTTTTATTAAAGCTCTTATCCTCTTCTAAGTCTTCTTGCAAATGTTTCTTCACCTTTTTAGCTTTAGGACTAGACTGGGTGTCATTATTTTCAGCTTCAGAAGTTACATCTAAATCTGGGTTCTGAAAAATCCTCTTTGGGGATTTTTTTATGATAGCTTTTTTTTTCTGTATAGAAGGGGAAAGAAATATAGAACGATCGACTTCTAATTCACTTTTCGGAGTAACGTTAGGAGATTGTTGGTGTTTTATAGGGGTTAGTGCTTTTCTCATTAATTTTGGCCGATTAGGTGTCACATTTCCAGATATGAGAGCTGCTACACTTCCTACTACGTAATCCATGATTTGTAAAACGATATTCAATTCAAAATATACCAGAAAACGTTTATTTTCTCTACTGCACCCTAAATTCGCACATGGTTGCTTATGACATTGACATTTGACATAAGTGATAGCGATAGCTTTTTTGTTAAATATTTATCTACAACACAGATATCTCTATACAGCCTCAAGAGAGTTAAAACGTTATATATATATATATATATATATATATTTTCATAGTAAAATATTTCTTTAACTATAACACTTTACTCAAAATGAATTAGTGAAACGATACTATTTCATATAATAATAATTAAATAAGTTTTCTTCTTTATTCTTTTCTTCATTAAAAAAACGATAATGAAACAAATATACGATTTTAAATACTTTTTTAATTAACTTCAATTTTTTTTATTATTTTTACGTTAATCTAAAATTTTACCGGCTTTTGTAATAATATTACGTAAAGTAAATAAACTAAGACTGTTTACTTCGTGATTCCTTGAGTAATGTTACTTTTTAGATATAGCAACAATTTTTCATAAAAAATTATAAAGTATTACAGCGACGACGCTTTCACGGCGTTTTAACGTTGTATTTTATAAATTACAGTGTGTTATAGTGCTATACAGATTGTGTTTATCATTATAACCGTGGATTGTGTTTTAGTCACTTTTGGTAAGTATTCCCTAGTTTATTGACAAAGTAAAACTATTTACCGCGCCATTGTGCCGCCCGCCATTCTTTCAAGTTAATTTTTCCTCCGTACTATTTGCGAATGTTTGTTTTCGTTATTAATTACGGTTTCTTGTTGGTTAAATATAATGTTTTATGTAATGTAACTTTAACATTAGCAAACCGTTTGATTATTGTGCTTTCGTAGGTTATGTAGATACTCTGGGTACCTTTATAATATACAGGTATTCAGTTTTATATGAAATTCGATATGTATTACAAGCAAACGATCATCTATTACACTCTACACTGTGATAGTTGTAATCGTAGTGAATTTTTGTTAATTCCTTACTATACTCATGGAACTAGGAAGTGGCCTGATTATGTAGATTTTTTGCGGCTTCTGTGACCTTAGACGCTTTGTATTAGGTTAATGGTCTCTATAACTTGTTCTCGATTTTTTTTTACCGAAATACCTTGTAATGAAGGCCTCTTGGCCTTGAATGGCTTATTAATTATGCCCAAAGAAAACAATGGATATCTAGTATTGAAGTAACACAACTCTGTAGTAAATAAATTACTTATATATATATAAAAGTATTCGAAATCCTAAAAAGATATTTTTCTGTTTTATTATAGAAATTATTAAATGTATTTATTTAACCATAATGCAATATACTGGTCTTACTAATAGTTAGTATGTTATGTGACAATCAGCATTTTCTTCATTATAAAATACTAATAACAGTGCTTTGTTATACATGCATAGCTCTAGACTATCAATTTTTGGTCACTTTACACATTACCAATAGTTTATTCATTTCAACTATCAAGTGGAAGCATGTAATTCTTCATCATCATTATCAATGCAGCTCCAGGACATTTACTTCTGGACATAGTTCCCGAGAAAAGTCTACTCATAATTGTCACTATGGGGCAGATGTAGTTGTGACGAGACTGCTGCTGCCCTTCCTGCCATATTCCATTTGAGCCGTTTTGTGTAAATTTACTGCTATCTATCGGTTCTTATACCTTAGTCATCTACACCTACTACAGAGCAGTTACTTTTCTACTTTACCAGTACTTCGCAGCTAATTAGTTCCCCTTTTAACATCATCTACATGTAGGTAAGCCTTATACAAGTAAGGGTCATGCCAAATGCACTATCAGTCATATTTGTTTACATGCAGATAACATTTGCCACAGTTACGGTTATGATGTGCAAATAAATTTATCTTTATTAAACTAGTCCACTTTATGATTGTAATTAATTCAATTTACTATTCATACGATTTACCTTTTAGTTTTTATAGATATATGTAAAATTGTTTATTATCATAATTCAATGTGGTTTTGATATGTTTGTTATTGAGCTTTATTTTATGACTTTATTTGTATTAGCAGAAAATAGATAAACTGTTTGGCTTTGGAAGAAAAACCATATTTGCTCTGCTTATTAATTAGAAAGAGAAAGCTTTGTTAATATTAATGTTCTGGCCATTTCTGTCTTTGAATTTTGACTACAAAATGGTACCTGAATTTTTTATTTTTCGTATTTGAATTTATTACTGAGCTTTGAAGTAAGAATTCAAATCTAAAGTTTATTTCATTAATTTAGTCTTATACAATAGTTTATCTTTTTTACCATGTATAATATAAAGGCAGGTAGCTATTTATATGCACTACTTCTTATAAAGAGGTAGGGCCTGAATGTAATACTTGTGGAAGAGTTATGTCCCTTTATTAAAATCATTGATGTGTAAAAGCCAATCAGGCGTATCTGCTGGGCCCGAGGGTGTAACATTATGACTAGAGGATGGATTTACAGTGTGTATTTAATAACTTATTCATCCTTATATATGTAATCTGTGTATGAATAACTAAGTACAAAAAAATATATTCCTCGAAGCATATGGCATTATATTTGTAAGAAAAATTATTGTGGAAGCTGAATACAATGGATGAATTCTTGGCTACCATAAAGTATTAAAACTAGAAGTGATATCGGAAATTACCGACTAATCTGCTCTGTTGCTGTGTGTTATCGCCAGAATAGAATAACATGTTCCACTGTATTACGACACATACGATGGAACGTGACCCGAAACGACTCAGGTGTTGGAATCCGCAAATGGCGACATCCATCCTAAATAGCATAGACTCAATGCAACAGGGCGCGGGTGGGCTACCCCGTCGCCATACTTCTTGATGATTACCATACCGTAAAATTAATCCTATTGGAATCTAGAGGTAGACCTCATACAACGTTTATCTGCATTGGTACCTATTTCTATCGTCAAGTAGTAGTGTTTTTTTTGTTTGAAGGGTGAGAGAGGCAGTGATGTTAGTGGGTAATGTGACATAATATCTTCAAGTTACAAGATAGGCTAGTCGCTGATAATATCCTTGTGATATTAAAAGCGTATATTCGCAGTGACTCCTACTATCACGGGGACTGTAAGGCTTGTTTATCGACCTGGCCTAATAAAAAGAAAGATCTTGCTATGCAGACGACGAAGAATGACGTTTAATGTTCTCTTTAAGATTATATATATTCGAGTTATTATTTGCCAATACCAGTTGCTCTAACCACAAAGGTTAAAGTAAATTTGCATTTTGAGTATATTTAACTTGCAGATAGTTAAGCAAAGAGCAAGTTGTCTTGCACGGCGCTAAACTGCATATGTATGTATTGTTGTTTGTCGTGCATACAACTCTAATGGCTGACCGTAGGGCTACCAAAGTCAACTCCGAAAAAAAAAAGAAAAAAAAAAAAACTAGAGTAAACTTTGAAGTTAGCCAAGAATATGCGGTTTTTGTGGAATGTTCGAGAAATTGGTGGTTCTACTGAAATGAAGTTTTTCATTTATCTAGTAAGTTATTAATCTATTGTTATAAAAATAATATACCTACTTCCCTTGGTTTCGGCGACTCGTGTGAACGCCTAGAACAGGAGAAGGAAGAACCTTCATCATCACATCAGCTACTGGAAGTCCGCTGCTGGACACAGACCTCCCCAAAATAGGGGGGATTCTGCTCATAATTTTCGCGCTTGATCTACACTTTTTCGGATGGATATACATCTGTCATTTCTGCTACCTTAGTTGCCTCTTACGACACCTGGTACAGTGGGAGGTACTATTCTACTTTGCCGGTAACACATGGCAAATAAAGTTCTTATAATATAAAAATAAGACAGTATTGTGGAAAATTAAAAAAATAACGAAACTTAGACCTCTTGAACTATTTTGTTTTAATCTTATTTTATTGGTTATAATTGTGAGTCGATACTTTACAGACAGAATGTCATCACACGGAAAATGTCATCTAAAACAAATGCAGTACTATATCCATCGGATTTATTACCAGCATTTTTCAATTCGATATTCACTCTCATCTATTTCTACCACCAAACAGTATAAGTTCGCTCCGAGGTGATTTAAAGGGCAAAATTACTGGGTAGTTAAAAAAGTATATTTGAATTCGATCTTATAGTTTTCGTTACTACTTAAAAAAAAATCTGATCTTATGTTATTGTACCAGAGTAGCATATTGTTTATAAATTCACCGAGAGCGCGCGACTTTCCATAAAAACAACAGACATTTCTAAGCGCACCAATGACTTAAAACAGATAACTTTACTAGTAAAAATGACGATAGGGATATCACATGTTATCGCTGTTATGGGGTTTGGTTTAACTTAGATAACAGCTTCTGGAACACTACGTGATCGTCTCGGTCTTTTATCTTGGGTTCTGTAGTTATGAATATGTTTGGGTGATTTGAGACACAAGAAGTATATAGTCTTAATGGTTGATAGATAACAGAAATACATAGTATTGTCCAATTATACATATATTGTTCTAGTAATGTGTTTAAAAATTCAGAATATTTAAAGATAGGAAGACAATTGGTCTTGATTTCAAAAGTGAAATGAAATATGAAAGTGAAATATGAATTCACCTTTAAATATATTACTAAGTAACCTGGCTGACTTCCAGTCCTAACTATAATATGTTTCTCATACCAGCCATTGGAAGTTCACTGTTGGGCATAGGCCTAACCATCAAATAGGTAAATTGGTCATAATTCCCGCGTTGGGCAGTTGTGTTGGCAACCGCAGAGCGTAGCTTCGCGACGGGGATGCTGCTGCTCATTCCCGCCCTGTTCATTTGAGCTACACTGTTGAGGATAGATATACCGCCAACTGTCGGTTGTGGTACCTTAGTTACTATTCTTCTCTATCGGTACCACACGGTAAATAATAATATGTTTATCATAAGAAGAATATTACGACTGTAAAACTATTTATAAGTATTAATTATAATTTTAATTTAGATAAAGAGTTTCTATCTCGTCCGTCTGTAGTACATAAAGAATAGAAGCAAATAATTCGTTTGAATAAGGCCAATGTTTTGATAGATAAGCCATTTGCAAACAAGTTTTGATTATGAGAAGATACAAGATAACCTAGGCTAAATTATCTGATTTACCATCATTTGTTTTCAACGTTCTACATTTTTAAAGAATTGTAACGCACAAATGTTTGTTCGTATTATTTTTTATGTGACTAAATCGACAAACAAGTATTCAGTCTGCTTATTATAAAGCGTCACTACAGCTTAAATATTCTCGTATTATCACAACGATATCACGAGTGCATTGTCAACCTTATGACTTGAAGATATTATGCAATATTACCCAGTAATTTCACTGCAACACAGCAATGCGTACTCTGCTGTCTACCGTTAGAAATAGGTGTGAGTGAGGTACCAATGCAGATGATCATTGTATGAGGCCTCCCTCTAGTCTTACTCTACCATTTCATATGTATTATTATTTTGGCAGTTATCACGATGTTAGACATAAGGACATCTATCTGTCAGTAAGAGTTTCATTAAAATAAATCCTACCGTTTCTTAGGTTAACTATATCAAACGCATAGAAATAGTTATTAATAAAAAATCTAATTTCATATAACGGGTGCTTCCTTAAATTTAATTAATAATTTTTTCTGCGCAGGTAATGAATTATAATTAATAATGGCACGATAGTAATTAATGAACACCACCCCTAAAGGCATGTTCGTGAGGTCTGGCTACATATTTCATACAATCGCCTCCAAGACTAAAGAAGCTTTGAATTCCCCACGTATTAGTCGGGCAACCGACAATACTGCTAATAATTGTAATGCAAGGCGTCAACCGTACTCCTGTAGGTGCAGCAAACGAATTTCAACCTTAAGACTTTTGTGATAAAGATTACGATTGTGGTTCGGTGGTTATGTCTGAGCTTCCTGTATGGAGCTTTTTGTAGATCTTATGTTTTTTGTTTGTGTTCGTTTGTATTAACGAGGAATGGGTTAGGAGACGGTACAAAGTTATGTCTATTTATGTTCGGTACTAGCAACGCTCTGTGGTTTCGCCCGTGTGATCTCGTTTCCCGTAAGAATATAGGGATAAAATATAGCTTATGCTACATGCTGGTAGCGTAAGTTTTTAGTGGTGAAAGAGTTTTTGAAATCGATCCTGTAGTTTTTGAGTTTAATTGTTACAAACATACATAAATACTATTTCCGTTTTAGGTTGGAACCTCATTTTTTGTAAGTTTAATATAGTATATGTTACTCCAGAAATGTACATGAGGTAGACCTCTTACAAAGGTCCCTGCATTGGTACCTTATTCTCACCCATATTTACTGCTAAATAGCAGTGTTCGCATTGCTGTGTTCCGATTTAAAGGGTGAGAGAGGCAGTGAAATGACTGGGTAAATGACCCATAATATGTCTAAGTCACAAGGTTGGGAATGCGATAGTGATATCCTTGTGAGTGAGTGATATTAGCAGCTCAGCGACAGCCATTACCATAATTGCCGCTGACAGTCAATTATGATGATTATTATTAATAATTACCGCGGCAATTATGCCTAAGATTCCCGCTTTTGGGTAGGGCTATGACCAGCAGTCGATGCCCTTCGTTGTTATGGTGATAAATAATAAATACGTTTTTTTTATATCAAGCAAGAACACGTTCCATATTATGTCAAGCGTTACCAAAGCATACGTATGCAAGGATATCTTTGAATATAATACGTAACATTACCCAGTAATTTCACTACCTCCTTCAACTGTGCGCGAAGTAGATACACGTACAGAAAAAGCAAGAGAGTGAGGAATGATTAGGTAATGGAGAGTGAGGGGAAAGCAGGTAACGATTTGGAATTCATTGTCCAATTAGACCGTCTACTCCCGCCAACCAATTAAAGCCGCTAGCTTCGTAAACGAATCGAAATAATGCAGGAGCGTAAACATAAGGTTCGTTGTTTCGGGCCCCTGTCCATGGGGTCATTGCACCCTGTTGTATACTTTACTGTCGAGTCATTTGATGATTTCCACTTCACCTGCGATGGGATTACACTGTCGAGATAATGGTGCGGCTCGTGTTATTTCGGCCGTTCATACCTAGACACTGGTAGGGATCTATAAGCGGCGATGATAGTAATTTCAACGGCTATCCGAGTAATAAATCTGGAATGTGTTATTTTATCGCGAGCGCCATGGCCATAATAAACGGTTAGCGTCGGCCCGCGGTTTCACCCGCGTCGTTGCCATTCTCGTGAGAATAAATAAATCTTTACTAATATTATAAAAGTGAAGTGTTTGTTTGAACGCGCTAATCTCAGGAACCGCTGGTCCGTTATAAAGAATTATTTCAGTATTTTATAGTCCATTTATCGAGGAAGGCTATAGGCTAAATGGCATTTTGAAAATAATAGGGATCCGTTTAAAAAAGGTTATGAATCCTGAAATTCACTATACCCTTTAAAGTCACGTGAATGATGCTAGTTATCATAACATACACAATTCAGCTGCTTTATTATATATATATGTAAATCTTTTCATGTATATTTCTACATCATAATCCCTACTAATATTATAAATGCGAAAGTAACTCTGTCTGTCTGTTACGCTTTCCCACTTAAATCTCTCAACGGATTTCGATGAAATTTGGACACACAATCTTTAGACTCTGAAAAAGGACATATTAAGACATATAAAGGGCTATTTTTTAATTTAAAATAAGGGTTTTTAGGGGTAGTAAAGGGGGATGAAAAGTTTTATGGAAGTATCGTTATTTTTAGAGCTAGAAAATTGAAACTTATCTTTCAGGACATTGATTCGATATAAACATAACATTCAAAGTTTATATAAATTAAGGTAAAGAGGTATGGTACCCAAAAAAACTATTCCACGCGGACGAAGTCGCGGGCACAGCTAGTAAGTAAAAAATCAGTAAATGCCCATCGATCGATTTGTTACCTCTGGTGTTATGTCGCTTATTTCACATTCATTTTATGGTGTGAGGTTGAGAGATAGATTAAAGAATAGTGTGATAAGAAATCGATGTGGTGTAAAAAATTATATTGTGACAACGATAAAGATAGGAATGTTGAGATGGTTTGGACGTGTAGAAGAATGGATAAAAGTAGAATGACTGCACACACAGCAGAAGTGAATGAAAGAGTTGGTACAGGACGACCTAGGCGAATTAACTAGGTAAAAGAGGTATTAAAGAGGGCCAGGTCAGAAATACCAAGAATAAACGAACGTGTATGAAAGCACTAATGCGAGTAAGGGAAACGAGAGAGAATGGAGGTCCATAATCTCTGCCTATTCCGATGGGACACAGGCGTGATGTATGTATGTATTTTTATCGATGATTTCTCCGTAAACCTTCCCGCCATAGACCTTACTGCAAATAATATAGCTACAATGTTAACTTACTAAAAATACTTTCAGTGTTCTGTGACTCGGTCTTTACAATTTTACTAGGTTAAGCATACAGTTCGCGTAACAATAAGGGTCACTGCAGCCTATAGACGCTCGTAATATCAAAAGGTTGCCACCCTTGTGACTTGAGATATTCTACCACATTACCCAGTTAATGAGCTTAGTTATCTCAAGCTCAAGTCTAATCAATCTAGCTCCGGCAAATGCAAGCTTAAAGCCATGCACATTGTGCCATATTCCTTTGCATATAAACAGTTTTACAATTAAGATCAAATATCAGCAAACGACACCCGATCCGGCGATGACATCGGTAGCACATGTAGCGATGGTCAAGTTGCAAAAAAATATGCTACTACCACGCAAAATCGAGTGGCTTTTTTGCTCAGTTGTTTTATTTAAGCACATGCTGTGCCTGCGACTTTGTCTGAATAGTTTGTCTGAATAGTTTGTCTGAATAGTTTGTCTGAATAGTCTGTCTGAATAGTCTGTCTGAATAGTCTGTCTGAATAGTTTGTCTGAATAGTCTGTCTGAATAGTTTGTCTGAATAGTCTGTCTGAATAGTTTGTCTGAATAGTCTGTCTGAATAGTTTGTCTGAATAGTTTGTCTGAATAGTCTGTCTGAATAGTTTGTCTGAATAGTTTGTCTGACTAATCTGTCTGAATAGTCTGTCTGAAAGTTTGTCTGAATAGTCTGTCTGAATAGTCTGTCTGAATAGTTTGTCTCAATAGTCTGTCTGATTAGTTTGTCTGAATAGAATCTCATTAGTCGTAGCGTGATTTTATATAGCATTAGTTACTTCTTATTTTATCAGCTATCTGCCTGTACCGTGTATACAACCATATTATGCAATTAGTATAAGAAGCAAGTACTTAAATATTAAAAACGGACACTCCAATTTATTTATTATGTATTGATAAACATGGCTAGTGATCTTTGGTCTCTAATATGTATTATTGTAAATAGAATACCTAGGTCATGTTATGTTGGTCTTTGATGCTACAATGCGTAGATGTTGCATGTCGTATTGTAAGATCGTGTTGCACAATGAAGCGTAATTGTATTTCGAATTTCGCACTGTGACTTGGTGATTTGTATATTTCACGGCCCCGACGGCGCAGAGATTCTTGTGTGCTAATAATCGTGGGTTCATTCCCCACCTAGGACATTTATTTGTGTTAAATAGGTATGTAAGTTTTATATTTGGGTATTTGGGTATTTCTATCGTCTAATGTCCATAATAAATACAAGTGTTTTAAGCTACTTATCACGGAGTCAGGTCAATGTATTTGAACTTATTTATTTGTTATTTTTAATTGTTAGGGCCAAAGCCCATATCTTGATGAACCTTCTTTGTAGGAACTATGGCGTCACAATTAAAGCAACATTCAATTGATGAGTTTACATTCAACGTCAGACAACAAATTGTTTTGTCGCGGTATAAAAAAATAAAAATGAAATGAAATGACATTGAGATTTTTAAAGCAACAAATGCAGGTTAATTAGGGGCCCACCGGAGACCATCGCGGCGATCATGGCGAATGGCTTTTTAGATTGATTTGTGTATTTTATGACTATGAAATATCAAGGATATAATTTAGAGCCGATATGAGTGAACTGCAACTGTAAAATGAGGAATATTACATTGTATTTTAAACATTTTGTGATTTATTTGGTGTATTAAAAGACTTTTCCCCATATATATTAAAATCTGAAATAAAAAAAGGCGTTTGATAAACTCGAGTTTTAAATCGATTCGTTATAATGATACTTGATACAGTTTTTATCGAGTACTAATATACTCGAGTACAAATTTTAGCTATTGTTTTGTCCCTTTCCAACAGGCTTGCTTCGCGTGGCAACTCTTTTAGTTTGGAACGTAATGGTTGACTTACCAAGGACTTAAAGCCCCTATTTTCTTATGAATAGGGTTTAGATTCGATTTTGAGCTGTTATATTTCTTGTTGAACACTGCCACTTTTTATGAGGTTTCCATAGGGGAACTTTAGAGTCCATCGGGATCGTTACTGTGCAAGTTTTTTGGATGTGTTTACAAACCAGAACGGCGTTTCAAGGTCTGGATCATTTCTTCTGTATGGCGCTGAAATTTATGGAATTATTTAGTTTTTTTTATAAGCAATAGACCCGAGGTCTTCGTGAGTGAGTTTTTTCTGTCTATAATACATTCAGCGTGTTTTTATTTAACCATCAGATATACACAAAAAAATATCTCACCTATTTCTACCGCCAAATAGCAGTGTCCGAATTGCTATGTTCCGATTTGAAGGGTGAAAGAGGCAATAATTTTACAGGATACTGTGACATAATATCTTTAAATCACAAGGCCGGCTACGCGATGGTGATGTCCTCGTAATATTACGTCTATTATTTGCTGTGCCGCTTGCTATCACGCGGTCAGTTCCTATACATGTTTGTCGACCTGTCCTAATAAAAAAAAACTTCACTTTAGAAGGAGAATTATGTTCATGATCTTGTATTTATATACATATTTTCATTACATAGCAAATAGCTGATGTTATAAGAAGTAACTTAGGCTCCTTTTATTTACTATTCCCATGTAAACGGGAGATACGCGGTATGCTAGTATTATACATATTTGACTTTGAATATAACTTTAATCATTTCATCCATTGGAAGTCAGTCCACTGTTGGACATAGCCCCTACCTACCTTAAAAAAACCCGGGAATTTTGCCCATAATTGCCGCGCTGGGCAATCGCGTTAGCAATTGCAGAGCGCAGCTTTCGCGACGGAGATGCTGCTGCCCATCCCAGTCTGTGCATTTAAGCTACACTGTTTCGGATACCGCCATCTGTCGGTACCACACGGCATATGACATTATGACCAAAAAACTTAATGCATTAGTGATCTACAAATAAACTGCAATCAAGGATCACAAGAAGCAAATAAGACAAATAAGAAAAATCTAACCAAAAAAATACTGAATAACGTCAAATTTTTTCTTTGATGTATTTTTATAGCGGGCTTAAAATAATTGCTAACAAATGCATTTAACAAGCCACACTAAAATGTTATGTATTCGAAACTGATGGATGTTCGGTCTTCTAAGTTTGGCTTATGCTGTTATATTTATACTTCACGCATCGTGCGACTAGAGATGGCCCAAGTCACGTCAAATAGTTAACAGATGCTCGGATATAGTATTGGAGTGACAGAGTATCGATCCTATTTGAATTCGGATCACGAGAGGCCGTCGGTATTCGATTATTTCAAATGTTGTATTACCTATAATACCTTTGTAAAAGGTACCATAAGAGGCGGTACAAATCTGCCGGTTTACTAGAGGTCTACCGTCTAGTAAAACGGCAGAGGTGTACCCTCATACAAAGGTCGTCTGCATTGGTATTTCACTCACCTATTTCTACCGCTAAATAGTAATGTTCGTATTGCAGTGTTCCGGTTTGAATGGTGAACGAGGCATTGAAATTTCTGGGTGAATCTGATATTGTATCTTCAGTTCACTAGGTTTACGTTACATTAATGATATCTTTGTGGTGATCCGAGGGTCTAAAGGCTGCAGTTACGATTATCATCAAGCGGACCGATTTAAACAAATTTTGCGTTTATTTAGCAATCGTGAAATTTTATTCGTTAGTTAAATTTAAAGCAGAGGTATGACTAAAGCCATTTCTTTGACACAAAATTCTTTTTGTTAACAGTTAATCGCTTTGAGCGATAAGGCCACCAATTGTATTATAATCTATAAGTTTTATATTTTCTTTATGTAATTGTCTGTGTACAATATATATAATAGTATGTATATTATTATTATTATTCTAATTAATTATATAAACATTACAGTTCGAATGACACATTGGCAAACTTAAATTAAGTAACCATAAAATGTTTAACAAAATAAATATATATTGTATTTTCAGAAAAACAATTTGAGATTTATTTGGTTTAGTAAAAGACTATTTTGTTAGTGTAACATTATATTCCTTATATATAGCCAGATCTAATAATCGATTCACTACAATGAATATTCGATAGAAATGTCTATCGAGTACTAACATACTCGAACACAAATCGTGGTACTCCACTAGTGCGTACATCTGTATGTTCCTTAGGCTAATGTTTGTCAAGAGCCCTTGCTGCTAATGCGACCTTTCAGTTTTGTTGGAGTGTGAGTGGACCTGGTGCAAGTTACAGGATTTTAGTCTAGAAAGAATAACAGTTTTAATTGATTTTTTTTCAAATCGTAGAACATATTTTTAACAGCTTCGAAACATGTTGTCTCTCGCTTCCCTTACTCGTATTAATCTTTTCATACAAGCTCGCTTAGTCTTTGTATTTCTAACCTGACCATTCTTTATACCTTTCCTACCTGATTAAGATATGTTCGCCTAGGTCTTCCTATATCAACTCTCCCAATCACTTCCAGTTTATGGTTTAATTACTATATTTCTCAAAAGTATTGCATAGTTAATTCACTTCCTGAGATATTATAATGAAAATAATGAATATAGTAAGGACGAGGATCTCTTTTTATTAAAGAAAGATATATTTAAGTTTACGTCGCTCCTTGACAACTAAACTGCATAATAAGTCGTGCCATTCCATAGAGGTTAAGAAAATGCTAGAACTTATCTCACGGAAACATCTTTTCGGGATAAAAATGTAGCCCATGTGTTACTGCAAACTATCAATAAGACATTTTCAGATCTGTTCTGCCTTCAGGTATCAAATAGAAACAAACATACAACCATATTCACAATTTTTCGGGTTCATATTATTAATAAGATATACCTAAATAACTTATAACCCTTCGCGTTAAAGGTGTATAAAAACAAAACTTTCTTTTACAACCTAATAACTCGAATATGTCTTTCCTACAAGAAACTAACACGCAGTGTTAAAGACATGTATGTTGTTATAATAGATTTTTTAATTTTAAGAGGTAAATTACAAAAAATCTGGCAGCCGAGTCATCCTCAGCCTCCACATGAATTATCATAATTGGCAAAAGAGCAGAAAAATCATTCTTCATATTATTTTTTTTCATTATAAAAAATAAATAAAACATTCAACATAAAAAAACATATCGTATACACATCTAGGTTAAAGTCTAGTTAATATTATATTTAATTATGAATATTAGTATGTATAACAGTAATCTTGGTTGAATAACTTTCTTTCATTATATTCGTTATTTGCGATAATTACTGTTTTATTTTCATGTATTTATATGTTTGGTTTATAATAATGTATTTATTATTGGTATTAATTTGTAAGTGTACCTATAATAACGAAAAAATAAGGATTGAATCTGTATACCGCTGTATGGCCGCGGTTAGACCACACGCCAATCGGTAGTAGAGTCGAGTAGGCGCGGGCGTCGACCCCGGCTATTAGCGATATAGCCGAGGTGTATGCAGTATGGAATAACTCATAATAGTGGCGGACTGATGACACCACTCTGCTCTGTTGCCTGCATCTCGACTCGATGATCGGGTATGATTTTATTTGTTGTTCATCTTTATTGTAGTATTGGAGAGTATGTTGTTTATTTGTACATTATCCTATTATATTTGTTCAAAATGGCATACAATTAGAATTAAAGTAAAGTTTTTAACTTAAGTATAAATTCGTTCTATGATAATGATGAAAATGTATCAAGTCATATTTCCTACTAGAGATGTAAAATCATTGACGCACGACCTTAGTGTCTTAAAATTGGTGACCACTCTACTTAAGTGTAATTACAATTAATTTAAAGGAAGGAAATGAATATTGCTTTATTTTTCAATAATAAACTGGACCACCTGTCCGACGATCTTGAGCCGACGAGCCTTGAGATTTAAATAAAATCAACAGTGGTTCGCCCACCACCGATCAAAAAAAATTCAACAACTTTTCCTAGGCACATCCCACGGGTAATTGGTTTCGTAACTATGATATTGTAATTTTTTAGACACTAGAAATAAAAAGTACTTTCAAAATGTCTAGACTGTCTAGGTGTCTCATAATACCGCTTGTATCATTTGTGCAGGTATATTTAATATCGGGTCGTGTCCGGCTGCATTGATTATTCAGATGCAATTCGGTTTTAAATTAATTTGTTGCAAATTTTATATTTGCTTCTGTGGTGGCAGCCAATTCAAGGAGCTGGTGACAAAATCAGGTGATAAAGCTTAGTGTTATTATGCTACTAACTATAATCTACATACACCACGCATGTGTTCTATCGGAATAGGCAAAGATTAAGGATCTCGACTTGCACTCTTTCAACAACTCCTTTGCTCGCATTGGTATCCTCGCTTTTTTATTCGTAGTACCTCTTTTACCTGGTTATGTTATGATCGCTTAGATAGTCCTATACCAACTCTTTCATTCCACATATTTATCCTTTTTACATGTTAAAACCATCTCAACATTCCTTTCTCTATTGCTGTCACAAAATCACCTTTTACACCTCATTAGAGTCTTTAATTAATATCTCAAACTCACACCATACATACTTCGAGTACTCCCATTTTGACAGCATTTATTCTACTTGCATGGTTCTGCATTGCCGCATGCATTTGAATTATACCACTAGTTAGAAAGTCGAGAGATTTTTAGAAAAAAATATGAGGCAGAGTGCATACAAATAGCTTTAAAAAATAAAGATCCCGATGTTGCGGTAGTGTCCCTATTTCATACGTCCAGGGTCGCCGGTTCGATCCCCACCTAGGACAAACATTTATAATGAACATTTGTGGTTTCCTGTCTGTGTTGTACGTACGTACGTATTTAAGTATTATGTTTGCAACACATATATATGTTATCTGATATCGTTAATACAAATGCTTTCAGATACTTTTATTCTAGTCAGGTCAATGTATGAGATCTGGATCAAGAATAGAAATCATATGTACATCATCAGGTCTCTCCAATAAAAGGGGTTTTGCCCATGATTGCGCCGCTTGGCAAGCGCAGAGCGCAGCTTTCCCGACGGGAATACTGCTGCCCATCCCCGCCCGTGCATTTGAGCCACACTGTTTTGGATGGATATCGGTTCTGGTACCTTAGTCTCCTCTTACGACACCCGCTAAAGTACTATTCTACCCTGCCGGTACCACGGCTTGTGTGGCAGCGGATTAACTACATGCCTTGTATAATGTTGAAAGCTTTTAATCATGCTTATCAAGAATAGATACAGAAGAAAGCGTAGGCAAGGGCCCGGTACTAACAGATGGCGGTATTTAATGCACGAGGCGGGAATAGGCAGCAGCCTTCCTGTATCGAAACTACGCCCAGCAATAGCCACCACGCTTGGCCAGCACGGCAATTATGAGAAAATTTCTCCAATTCTGGGGAGAGAAAGAGCGGAGATCCATTGGCTAGTTCGATGTTGATGCAAATTTTGATGGCAGTTTTTCCCCATACGTTGGTCCGATTTCGCATTGAAACTGCGGTAGTTATTTTTAAATAATCGTTAATGTCTATTTTCGTCCTTGCCACATGCTGTCAAACGACTCGAGTTCAGATATCAACACATCAGACTGATGACAGTTGAGGTTATTTTTAACTTGGCTTTGGTATTATTTAAAGGACCGATGGCGCAGGTGGTGGTGATCCTACCATGTGCGCGACGGGTCTTAGGTCCGATCCCCGCTCAGGGCATTTATATGGTAAATAGTTGTGTTTATACTGTATCTGGGTGTTATATATCTATTCGAGTGTTTTACTTGTGTTTTCCCGGTAGTATGATGTCCGCAAATCACGTGCTTCAATCGATTTATCTCAGAGTAATGTGAGATGTTGCGTGAAAAAAGACGTCAAGTGTTTCTAGTACTATACTAAGATTTTTTTAATATGGTTTCTGAGTTAGAGAATAGGTACTGCACGTCACATTTGATTCCTTTTTGAAAGTTTCTTTTTTCTTTTACAAAAGAATCAATATTATCTTTTGGAGCGAACTGATTATGTGCAAAACACATTTTCCTCGCAAAAGAAGTAGTGGTCTACTTTACATTTTCAATTTTTTTCTGATATGAACTACTAATAAAACTTTTTTTAATTTCTCAATTACTCAGTTAATGATCTATAAACCTGTGTATAATAACGAATCATAGTATACACCAACTTATGTTGAAGGAGTCGCAAACACTTCTTAGTTAACATACTTTTACATTACTCATGTAGACCATGAGTCTACCTCATTAAAACGAATGCAGACGACCTTGGCATCAACAATGCATTCGTACCTCACTCTAACCTATTTTTAACAGCAGGTACTATGTGACATAAAATTTCCAATCACAAAATCATCACATCATTCACTAGAGGTAGACCACCTACTCAGGTCGTCTGTGTTGGTACCTCACTTTTACTTATTTCTACCGCCAAAGAGCAGTGTTCGCATTGCTGTTTTGGTTTGAATCGTGGGAGAGGAAGTGAAATTCCTGGGTAATTGTGACACAGTATCTTCAGTTCACAAGTTTAGCTACACGCTAGTGATATCCTTGTGATGACACGAGCGTCTATTGGCGAGCATCAAGTTTACTATCACGCGGACCGTATTATCGACTTCTCATACTATATACTATTCATATAAAACGTAAATATCATTTTCTTCATTAAATCTAATCAAATTTTAATGCGATCCGTCTTCATCCCGCCGTTTCCCGTCCCGCCTCAGAACCGGTCGGGACAGGTGTTCCGCTCCCGAACGAGGCCAAATTGTGACCTCTTGGATTCTATTACAACCGGTTGCACTAAATTATGCGAGATAGTACGGTTCTGATAATAAAAATACAGTTGGATCTAGTTCTTGTTGTTTTGTAGAAGTTTTCGTCTGTGTATATGTAATCTAATATTATAAAGAGGAGTGGTATGATTTGTTGGTTAGATCAATTGAATTTGATATATGCTGTTTTCGGTTATATCTATCGGTGGCCTCTCACCTGGTACAAGTGGAGATATTTTGATGATATTATGAAGTCAGCAAACAAGCATACAGTCCGCTTATGGTAAACCTGACCGCAGCCTATAGACGCTCGTGTCATCACAAAGATATCACTAGCCTTGTGGACTGAAGATACCGTGACACATTTACCTAGTAATTTCACTGCCTCTCTCACCCTTCAAACCGGAACAGTAATGCAAACACTGCTATTGTCCGGTAAACATTGGTGTGAGTGAAATACCAACGCAGACCAGCTTTGTATGAGGTCTACCTCTAATGAATGATTTGATGATTTGTGTACCTACCTAGATTGCGAGTAAGTTTTAAAACGAAATACTTATAAAACAATCCAATCATCCAAGTAAAGGAAATTAAACTTTTTTCTCAATGCTATTAGATTTCTATTCATTTGTACTGGTCTATGCCTAGTTTTTGCTGTAAATAGGCAAGTAAGCACAGGCACACTAATAAGATAGACCTACTTACCTTTCTCTCGATGCTGGCACCTCGGTACAAGCATCGGAGGGACGCAGATCAAATGACCTAGTTTGCGTCTAGAAATCTGCGGATGAGAAAATTGTTAGCATTCCCTTGTTTTGGCTGTCTGAGTTTTTGAATTAATGTGTGTTATATTCAATATATAATATAATTGAATAGATATTTACACATCATCTCATACATTCATTTCATTCCGAGGTAAGTCGCTTAAAGCACTTGTGTTACAGATATAAGACAGCTCAGGAATCACAAACATAATACGTAAATACATTTTTTAACATAGGATAAACACAAATATCACATAAATGTTTGTCTAAGCACGTAAACCCACCCAGGTCGAATATTTATATGATGAAATTTGTATCTTGGTGTTAAATATATTTGTGAGTCCTCCGTTGTCTGATATATGATGTCGCTTAAAGCAGGCGTGTTACGACTTATCACGAATTCAGATCAATGTATGAAATTTAAGAATTTATTAATACTATCTCTCAAAACAATCTCATAAAAATTGTACGAATAATATATTTATTCATCATTTTTTTTAATTTAATAACTATCGAGGCTTTGAAAATTCTCAGATTGCGGATCCGACAATATACTCTGAAACTCTCCAATTTTCTGTTTATCGTTTATCTATATCTATCTATATTTCAAATAGCTTTAACTGGTACACCCGCACCAGTTAAACCTAATAATGTGAAATAGAGAATTATTGAGAGAATAGAGAATTATTGAGAGAATAGTAAGCCTCGATTAATATTAGATTAAAAAATAAATTATATTATCCGAACAAATTGTATGTTTGTTTTAAGAGTTATATTAATAATAATCAATTCCCACAACATTTCGGTAACTTTACGGCAACCGTTCCCGAGAGTCACATGGTTTATGTTATCATATTGTAATTTAATTAAAAACCATATTTTGAAGTTAAATATTCTTTTTTAAATTAATGTTGGTATGTAATAAATGTTGGTAAAACTATTTAAAAAAAATTGTTTCAAAGTGATATTGGTAGTAATATAGCCGCAATACTAAAACGATTAGAAAGTATTTCTTCAGTCCTGAAATAAGAATAAAAATTAAGCGCCCAATTTAAACTTTCTAGGCTACACTTGGGAGTCTCACAAAAACTTTTGCCTAGATTTTTTGCTTAGAATGGAAAACGTGTCTAGTTTTCAATTTTGTTCGTCTATCGACCGCGTGACAGTTGAAAAGATTGTTATTATCTAGACTTAGGGTTACCTGCTTTCTGTAGCAGAAACACCTATATTATGAAATGAAAGCTGTAATAATATTTTGGACAGTTATTCATTTTTTTCTGTAACATCACTTTGTATAGCTCCGTATAGCCTTATTAATCACGACACAAGCCGTAGGTCGTCCAATGATGGACATGACCACTCCAACAGATTTCTAATTGGGTCGGTTCATTTCTCCGTCAAACGCGATCGCTGGATCAACGCTGGTTAAAAGTGTTTTAAAGTAGTATATTTGTGACTTTGTGGTCTGATGTCCGTAACACGCGTGATTTAAGCGACTTATTTCGAAGTCAGGTTAATGTATGAGATGTTAGAAATATATTTTTGTCCTTGTGTGTAGACGTCCTACGCTTTCGAGAGCTTTGATCTACCGGCTATCATTTACTTTTTAAGTTCGGGTCGACAAACAAGCAGCTCGTAATATCACAAGGATATCACTAGCGCGTTACCAACCTCGTGACTTGAAGATATTATATCACATTGCCAGTAATTTCAGTGCGTCTGGCTCAAGGGAGCCTTCAAACTGGAGCACGGCAATGCAAACATTGCTATTTGGTGGTAGAAATATGTGAGAGTGGTAGGCTCTGCTTTTGGGTCCCTTAATCTGCATGACGTGATTCGGTTTGAACGTTAGGATAGGCAGTGACATGATTTGATTATCAAAGTTGGCGTGCTAGTTGATGTTAGCGATCCCTCTGTGTCAAGTTCCCAACGAATTGGATATATACCGGAAGTCAATTTCTAACGGTTAAATCAAATGTTACAGGTCATGGTTTTAGACCCGTGAGAAATTTCGACGGTCAGAAATTTAATTGGCGTAAGGGACGGAACGTATGGCCAAAAATTTTTGTATTATGTATTTATTTCTGACTTGTTCATATGTAGTTTCAAGTAAAACATTAGGAATAAATTTCAGTAATATTTGTTAAAAACTGCTTAAACATAATTAAAATTATAACAAAATTTTCTTTTCTTTTTTGTTTTTTCTGCAAACCTACACATTGTCCTTAGATTGCTTCTGAACCGTACAAAGCTTGACACAACAAATCTGCTTGACGGGTCCGATAGATCTTCCCATCCCATCTTGTACGGCAAAAGTCGCAGGTTCAGTTCCACACAGAACAAATATTTATGTGTGTGTTTATTTTGCGTCTGGGTGTTAAATATATGTATTAAAGTATTATATTTACTCTGATGACTGATATTGTGTGAATTTATATAGATATGTATGAATCCCTGTTTCAAAATTAGATTATTATTTAAGAAAACTTAATGATCATATATTTTTTATAAGAAACCCAATGACGTCCGATATACTTGTCAGTCGTTTGACAGTCCTGTAACTGTGTGCTACAAATATCGTTTAAAACAATCGCCTTAGTCAGTATCATATTTTTTAAAATTTATTATACTAATTTAGAGTCGATATAAATAATTAAATTTACACCACATCTCATACATTAACGGGACTCCGCTTTAATTCGCTTAAATCGCTCGTGTTACGGACATTAAACAGTAGAGGAGGCACAGATATAATACATAATTACACATTTACACCCAGACAGAGAACAAATACAAATGTTAAACATATAAAAAATGTTCTGGGTAGGAATTGAACTAACGCTCTTGACGCTCAAACACGCTACAAATTGCGCCATTAGCTATATAAATAGACTAGCTGCGCCCGCGACTTCGTCCGCGTGAAATAGTTTTTTTAGTGGAACAGTACAACCCTTATTTCGAATAAAAAAATAACCTATGTCCTTTCTCAAGGTCTAAAGATTGTCTGTGTCAAAAGTTGGACAAAGTATTTCTGGTAATATAGTGTCGAATGATAATTGGGAGCCCTACCTGCATTTGGACAGCTATCAAATAAATTCTTTCGCGTCGTTAACAGATTCGGGAAACCGGTTTTCGAAGACGATTGTGCCTCGTGCAGGATGTTTGTATTGTAAATATTATTTTAGCTTTGCCTTGTACTTTAACTCTTATTTTCTATTATCTATTTATATTCTACTAGCATCGCCCATAAGTTGTAGAAATTTTATTTTAACTTTGCATCCCCCCCCCTCCTTCTAACCCCTAAAAAATATTTAAAAACAAATGTGTTGTGTGACTTTCGATGAAGAACCTTTATACTGTAATTCATTTAATAACTTAAAAAACAGCTAAGTTTCATACTAAATGTTCGCACCCCCGTTTAAGGGTTGTAATTTTCAAAAATCCTTATTGCTCGCCTACTTTACAAAAAGAACCCCTGCGCAGATTTGCAAGCTTCTAAAACCCTTTTCTTCTATAATTTTATACCGCCATCTGTCGGTTCCGGTACTTTAGCCGAAGATATCTGATACAGAGATTATTAGAGAATATATTAGTACAGATAATATTATTTCGTGATTACATGAGGTAAACCTCATAAGGTCGTCTACATTGGTGCTCTCTCACCAATTTCTACCGCCATTTAGAAGTGTTGGCAACGCGCTAGTGATATCCTTGTGATATTACGAGCGACTAGAGACTGCGACGACGCTTACTATCACGCGAACTGTGTGCTTGTTTGTCATTCTGGTGTTAAAAAATGTCTGCTTGCAGATTCAAATGACTTAATTTCCTACGGCTCATTTAACATTTACTACAGTTGTATATATCAGTGTTTATTTAATGCATATTCAAGACACGAATTAACACAATGCTATCTCAATACTCGATTCCTTTATTATTTTAAATAGGCATATTATTAACACTTTTTGTTAACTTGAATAAGATTAAGGTAAATTTAGTTTGATCCCAAAGGACCATAGCACGGGGTTTTTCAAAAAGGGTGTAAACAGGTTTTTAAAGGGTCGGCAACTCTTGAATGTTGCGTAACATCGTGCGGGCCGCACGCTTGTTTGCTATTTTCGCAGTATTCAAAAAGCTCTTGTCTTACCATTGAAACGTGGTTTTATTAATTACTAGCAGCCCTGGCAAACGTTGTTCAGCCATACAATTTTTTTTTTAAATTACTATTAAAAATAGGGGTTGGTAATGGAAAGGTAAGCATTTAGGGTTGTATGTATTTTGGAATGCAATCTTACAATAATAGTCATCAGTTCATGAAATTGATTGATTGATTGAAGATTAATTAAGATTAAGTTGCCTGTCCTACAAATAGTCTGCCGGCACCAGATGGGTCCCAAAACTAAGTTTACAGCAGGTAGACCAACTGCTGGCGATATAGACATAAACTAAACAATCTATATTTATGTTGTTTCAGGTATACAAAATGAGTCAAAAGGTGTCGACGCGAAAAGGGGTTAGTGAAGAGAAAGAGAAGGTCAGTTCCCTTATACTACCATTCACGAGTTGCACGGACACTTTCTACCATCGAACCATTGGTCAATGGCTGGAAGTTCATCTTCGTACCTTGAATCCCTTAGGACCTTTCGATCTCCTATCAAAAACATGGTAAACACTAGACTTTCAAATCTGATGGGCTACTTGGCTCTTGAGGTGAGGGCACGTCACACAGATGAGGTCCATGGATACAGTTGCAGCAGGATTTAACTCTAAGGTCTAGTAGAAGGTCTAGGGAACATTAAATATATCGCACCTCTAGATGAAGACTATGAAAACTAGATGAAAATTATATGAAAATCGCCATTTATTTTAACAAACGACAGGTTCAGAAAAGTTTATTTTCTGAATTTGTATAAATTATGGGTCGCAATGTGTTAATTTCCATCAATTTGGAAAGGTGTGCATTAAGTATCAGTTTTTAGTTGTTGTAGCCTTCATCTAGGAGTACGATATATATGTTTTTAAGAAGGCCGAATAGGCTTTGTGGATGGAGCACTTTTGGCTTTTGCTTCGATGGTACAGTGTGTATGAAATCCTTGGAATACAATATATGTAGGGCACGGTTTTAAAGGAATTTCCTCCTGTAAGTGCTCCAAATGTGGAAAGAACTCCTTGCTGAGGTCTTGCAAAAAGGGAGAAAATAAACTAAGGCTTTAACGTGGTTAATTTAAATTTTTTATATTACACATAAATGAACGCGTAAACGTCAGAAAATATTAGATACTTTTGGTGTATCACCGATAATGTGAGGCCGTATGCCATTTTACCGCCATCGTGGTTGGTACAAATAAATCTTGTCCAGAGCGCCATCTATTTTTATTATGTTTTTTTTACTCGTACTTTCAGGACTAGTCATTTCACTATAGGTATACCTCAAACAAAGGGTGACTTTATTAGTACCTCACTCCCACCTTAGTGCTCCGGTTGTAGGGTGACTGGCTAGATAGATAGACAGATGTTCTTGGGCAGATTTCCGCAACTCGACGGCTTTTGTCTACGCCTGTTTTGCGTTTTCCATACGAGTTTTGGCCCTATTCTTGCCGGCCGAGTTCCTCCTGAAAGTACAGCAGTCCCTTGTGGTTGCTGGTCTCCTCCTGAATTGACCTCGGAGATACGATGTATACCGCTCTGTATATACAGGGCATGTCAGCTCAGGACAGTCCAATACTATACAATATCACATTACTGGGTAATGTGATATTATCTTCTAGGCACAAGATTGGCAACGCGTTAGTGATATCCTTGTATTATACGCGGACCGTATGCTAGTTTGTCGACAGTCTAATAAAAAAAGTTTCTCTCTAACTTGAAGTAATATTTTAAGTTTACCTTAATAATTTTATTCCTCTTTGATATTTAAACTGTATTTATGTCCATTACTTGCAACGGAATTGTACAAATATTTAATTGCATTTGTTTTATTAATAAACTTAAAAATAATCTTGAATATTATTTATTATTTTGATTATAGCTCTGGTTAAGCTATTTACACACTCGGTGTGCTATTAAATTAAGTTCAAATACACAACATCTCTTACATCTAGCTCCGAGATAAGTTGCTTGAAGCACTTGTTTTATGGACGTCAGACAACTGAGGAATCACAATTATAATTCAATACATATATTCAACACCCAGGCACAGAACAAACACAAATATCACATCATATAAATATTTGTCCTGGGTGAAGATCAAACCCACGACCTTTGGAGCACAAGATAGGATAGGATAGATAAGTTGATTAGCTCAGATGTGAAAGCGTAAAAACGAAATCATATTGCAAAAATAATAATATTTTAAATATTGCCCCGTCCTGAATGCAGACTATGAATTGAAACACTCCAAATCGCTGTCATAACAATCAAGGTGTATTGAGCTTACCGCTGTAACTGAAAGCGTCCTCGTTCTTATTACCAAGGTCATAGGGTCAACTGCGAATATTCACAACAAACGTATGCTCATTATTTTCACAACACCGTTGTAACCGACAGGTCGCCAAACCGACTATGCTCAACCAAGTGTGCTCATTTCAGACTCAAACAGACAGTCCGATGAAGGATATGAAAAAGAAAATGGCCGCCAACGCAGAGAAGGAAAAACTCGCGGAAAAGAACGCAGAGAAAACGGAGAAACAACCGGAGAAGAGTGACAAACCGGTAGAGAAGACGGACAAGGCTCCGGAAAAGAAGGCTGACAAAGACAAGGTAGCTGAAAAAAAGGCGGATAAAGAGAAGGCTACTGAGAAAAAGGCAGAGAAAGAGAAGGTTCCTGAAAAAAAGGCAGAGAAAGAGAAGGTTCCTGAAAAAAAGGCAGAGAAAGAGAAGGCTCCTGAGAAAAAGACCGAGAAAGTGGCGGAGAAGAAAACAGATAAAGTGGAGAAGAAGCTGGAGACGCCAGAGAAAAAGGATAAGGAAGACAATAAGGATGACAAAGCAGCAAAGGTTAGTTATAATGAATACTATTTAACTTAAATGCAGGATGTGGTCACGATCCATGAAGTTAGCCTCTTTCTCGGTGGTTGTTTAGGGATGGGTGACCACACAAAGCTATATTTATCATCATCGTCATCATATCAGCCGTAGAACGTCCACAGCTAGACATGAGGATCTGTCAAGAATTGTCGCGCTGGGCAGGTGTGGTGGCAATCGCAGAGCGTGTTTTCGCGACGGGAATGCTTGTGCCTACATCCGTCCGGTTGCATTTGAGTTACGCTGTTGAGGTACGCTGGGAACTTTAAAAATGGATGACTATATAGGTCGTGGTTTTACAAATCCAACAGGGTGGAGATAGGCCGCAGCATTCCCGTCGCGAAGTAATCTAACATTATTAAATATTAATACATTTACGTGAAATATATTTTTTTTATGGCAATTAGTAATTCAAATAAGATAATATACATACAATACATACATCACGCCTCACACCACGTGTCCAAACGGGATGAGCAGAAACTGCGGATCTCCATTTTGGACGATCTGGGCATATCTCTCTCGCTTCCCTTATTCGCATTCATCCATACGCTCTGCGATTACAAGCACGTATGCGCATCGCAGCAATTCCGGACAAATTTCTGACTTTTATTATAAGGTCTAGGAATGATTATGACTTCTATCGTATGTTATTGTAGTATTAATTAACAATTAACTATTAACCTAGGACAGTATTTTTTAATGCTAAAGATTAATTTTCTATACTACTTGTCAATATTTACTTGAATATTCCTTATTATAAATGTAATTAGAAACCTGCAGCAGCAGTTTGAATGAAGAGTTGGACATAGGATCTTACAGTAACACTACAATAATAAATAAATAAATGTTAATTTTCCCGCTCCTTACAGTCGGACAAAACAGAAGCGAAACAAGCAAAGCCTAAACAGAACGGCTCTTCGCGCGGCCTGAACGGCGACGCGAACACAAACGGCACGGACGACATCGGCACGGTGAGTGAGGAGGACGACTCGGCCTCGATGGACGAGGACGAGAAGTTCCCCGAGCTCACGTACGACGACACCTCCGACCCGGAGTTCGAGCCGGCCGACGCGCTGGGCCGCAGCATTACAAGGCGATCGCAGGTACTTGATACCTGATTGATTGATATCATAGTACAGGGCTGGTGGACCTTTTGGTACGCGGTGCTTGGTTGGTTGTGGTTCGGGCAGTGAGGTTTATATCATCATAGCAGTCCCAAAGGATCGACTGCTAGACATAGGCCTTCCAAGTAAGAAGGAATATTGCTCATTATTGCCACGCTTGTGCCAGTGGTGGCAGTTGGATTGCTGCTGCCCGTTCTGTTCTATGAACAGGGGTTTTAAGACAGTTAATATTATAAACGCCTCGCTGTAACCCTACAGCTACGCCTACACCTCGCTGTAGGGTACCGGTAAAGGAGAATAATACCTCCCAATGTAAGTCGTGATGAAACTAGTCGCCGTAAACTACAGATGGTGGTATATCCATCCGAAACAATAGCTCTTATGTACAGGGCGGGAATAGGCAGTAGCTATGATAGTAGTATGTAGATAGTAGATATGCTTGCTTATTGTCACGTGAGGACAACGGCCATGAGATGTTGTCGCTAATGCATATATATGCACCGCTATGCACCTTCAGGGATGGTGGTGTTAATCATCGCATCATTATAAAATAGTCGCTAGAAGCCATTTATGTTTTCAACGAATGCTGATACCAACTCGTCTGCCATTGGTTCACCGTCCCTATCTGTCGTTGTGACTAGATTTTGAAGCGTTAATAGACATTCGATCTCAATAGACATTCTATGAATACGCCCTGCAGAAGTTTGTATTCAGACCTTTAATAGAGTTTGTCTCCATGTGTGACTTACCTTCGCTTACTTCTACGCCAGAAAGCAGTTTTCGCGTTGTTACGTTTCGGTAAGACAGGTGATAGAGGCAGCTAATACCACTGTCTCTGTCGCCTTAACACTTCTCATCACACGGACCGTATTGTCCTTTGCTGTTCTAGTAATATAAATAATTTTAAGTCCCCTGCTGGACATAGACCTCCCCAAGAAAGGGGGAATTTTGCCCATAATTTCTGCGCTGGACAAGCGTGTTGGCAATCGCAGAGCGCAGTTTTGCGATGGAGATGCTGCAGCCCATCCTCACCCTATGCATTTGAGCTATACTGTCTCGGATGGATATACGTTATATCTGTCGGTTCCGGTACCTTAGTCGTCTATTACGACACCTGGCACAGAGGGAGGTATTCTACTTAGCCGGTACCTCGCGGCAATTTATCTTGTTGAACTTGGCAAATTTTTTTCATACAATCTTCTCCTGACAATTACAAACAGTACAAATAGAATTATCCTGTTTGTTGGTGTCGTTTTATAGTTATACGCATAACCATTAATTTTATATACATAAGTATAATAGTAAATAAATTCTCACCACAAACATGTCATACATTTTACCTGCCGCCAGATAACAGAGGAATTGCAAATATACTACTTAAACACATATATTTAATTTCCAGACATAGAACAAACACAAATATCATCATATAAATATTTTCTCTAAGTGGGAATCTAATCCACGACCCGTGGCGCATAAGATAGGATCACTACAATCTGCGCCATCAGGCCCGTCAAAAGATATTTACTCACGACATACATACCTGTCTGAATTAGAACGGTGTCATATTTATTGCATATGTCTATTGAGACCAAATGTTAGTAATAAGTAGATTCAGCTAAGAAGTAAATGTTTTGTATGGGACTAGCGTATCGGTAGGGTGTTGTCGGTTATGGGCTGCGGGCTCATGACTTGTTTGTGTTGCTGTGTGTGTTTGTTTGTATGTGTGCATTCCATAGAGCATAGACCAGGGGTGGCCAACTCTGAGATCTGCTGTATACTAACATGGACGTTTTCTTGACCCTCTGTTAGGATACCCCTGATGTAGAGCTGTTCTGAACATTTGAAAAACAAACAATATCGTTATAAATGTGTTTAAAACAATTAAAAATTTGATGAGTGTAAGGCTTTTTAACTGTCGTTTCATAAATTCTAACATTGTTATGTAAATTGCATTAGCCATTTTGAACTCAATAGCTCGCTGTTAAAGATTAATATCGATTGCGAAATTTTGGCAGATTTGGTTGATCAGAAGTTGATCTGTTACTTTGTATACAAATTTAGAATTTATGGAACAAGTTTATAATTTCTTTTGTTGGTCAATTTGTTCAAAATGGCAACATTCGAGTGTTATAACAGTTGTACTCGGATGACGGTAAAGTTGTTTACAAAGATGTTTTACATCAAAGACCTTTACCGTCATCTTTACCATAGAGAAGTGATCAAAATGATCAAAATTTATAGCATTTAATTACTTCTCGTGTATCGATTATTTCATTCATTGAACGGTGGTGTCTGGATTGTGCACGCTTGCTGTTGGATTTGCCTATGGAAGAATGTGGATGCAAATTCATCTTAATTTATTTTTTAATCTCATACATTCAGAGTGCGCATCACTTGCAAAAGGCACGGGGGTTCTGAGCCGACTGTATCTTATTTCATATACTTTGTCTTTATTGTAGATGTTAAAGCAAATATTTTTTTTAATTATAGGAAGTAAACTTGAGCATTTATCTGTATAGAATAGGTTATTATTATGTTAGCAAAGTTTGTAGAGCAAAATCTAAAGAAAATACTATATTTTTCACATGAAATATGTTACTACTTTCTTTGTCTAGTCGAAAGTTTAGTTGTCACGTTACAAGAAAGAGATGCATGATATAAACAGTGACGTCACCGCCTTTAAGTGTTGTGCGCAGGAGTGAGATGGGAGAATTCCCCACTTTCGTATTTTAAACTGACATTAAAGCTTTTATTTAAATAGTATTTACAATCATTTCTGATTACAATTGAGATAAACGAATGATCTAATTTTATTTTTAATACCGAGCGGTTGCTGTTGGAGCCAATTTTTTTATTTTATTCTTGTATCAAAATATAATAAATAAAAAATAAAAAAATAATAATAAATAATAATAATGAAGTACTATAGACATTTCTGTATCGGTAAGCCTTTATCAATAAATAGATAGCGCTTTCGAATGTCGCAGCTTAAAGAATACAAGAAGTTGCGATATATGTGAGCTTAGATCTCGATATCTCAAAGAGATCCTTTGTTTGTCTAGATAGTAAAAGATGTTTGAAAATGTTCTAGAACTAATAGTGATCTTCTTTTGTTTACATTAAAGATGAACCCTGTCAGTTACGAAGTAATGAACGTCACAGTAGAATGTCAATGTCAAATATATCTTTATTTGAATACGCCTATCACAGGCACTTTCAAATGGTCGAAAAAATAAAAAAATATATAAGCATAGATTTGCTAATTACAATTTTACACAAATGACCGATGAACCTGACAACCAGTGTTGTAAGAGTCATATATGTCACTGAGTGTCTTCTTTAATACAAGTCATCCGGCACCAGACGGATCTTATAACTAAGTCTATAGCAGATTCATTAGGCGTGTCACCAGAAATGAACCTGCAAGAAAAACTGATGGTGATATGGGTTCCAATAACACCTAATGGTGGGTATCGGAACCCATACCTGCGTTGGCGCTAACAAACCGCTGTCAAAATAATGCAATGCTCAAGTTTATTCCATTACCCTCGACTCTAGACTTCCCCCCCGTTCCCCCCGTAAAGTGTCGGACTAACGTACTAATGTGGTTGTGTGTTGGTGAAGGCGAAGGTCACGCGCACGCCGGAGACGCCGCGGCCCGCGTCCGACAAGCAGGCCGACAAAGACGACGATGTAAGTTCCATATATGTAGTGGACCCTTTGTTTTATGCAATATTACGTCACGGGCTACTTTTAATATTAATAGGGATAATATCATGCAATACCTCACACATTTACCTGACTTGAAATTAGTTGTTTAAAGCCCGTTACGATCATCAGACAACGGGTATCAGAAATGTAATATTTAATTACACATTTCGACCGGATCGAACCCATGACCTTTGGCGCACAAGATAGGATCACTTTCATCTGCGCTATAATCGTTGTGACATTGTCATTCCTCTCTTACTTGCTCTTTCGTTATAATGAGAGATAATATAGTTTTGGAAGAACAAATTAGCCTTGGAAAAACAAATAAGGGTTGGAAGAATACAAAAATGCTGGAAAATACATTACTGGTAGAATATCAATAGATGGGCAGGTGAATTAATAAATGCTGGTAAAATAAATAGCATTAGTGTTGAAAAACTACATATTTATGGCAAGGTCACAATAAATGTAGGAAAAATTAATACTGGTAAAATTAAATAATTTTGGAAAATCTTTTTAATTCGTTTGAACAGGCGAAATTATAGTGGAATTAAAAAAAAAGGATCTTCAAACCTCGATCATTTTAAGACATAGCACGTGGTCACGTGGTAAATCGTAATTGAGATGGAGGTACGAGGAACATGGTTAATACTTATACCTATAATACGTATTATATAAGTATATCTCATGTATATATATGTTAAATCATGCATACAAATTATTTTAATGTAACATTCTCATTGTCAGTCCATCGTCTGCTTGATAAATAAATAAGGCTTTATTATATAACTTTTTACAACCATAAAATATGAAAATGTAATCTCATGTCGTTAATCTAGCATTCTAGAAGCGGACCTCATACAAAGGTCTGAATTATCTCACTATTATCTGTTTCTTAAACAGCAGTGATCGCATTGCTGTGTCCCGGTTTGAAGGGTGAGAGGCAGCGAACTTTGGTAAAAAATTTAACATAGCATAATAGTATTAAAGTTACAACGTGGGCGACGCACGCCTGTATCCCATCAGGGTAGGCAGAGACTATGGATCTCCACTTATTACGATCTTGGTATACCTCTCTAGCTTCCATTACTCGCATTTATTCTTTCATACGTGCTCGTATATTCTTGGTACTTCTGACCTAAACCATTTTTAATACCTCTTATACCTCTTCTACCTAGTTAAAATATGATCGCCTCGGTCGTCCTATACCAATTCTTCTATTCACTTCAGCTCTATATATTTGTGCAGACATTCTACTTTTATCCATTCTTTTTACATGTCCAGACCGTCAACATTTCTCTCCCTATTGTTGTCACAAAATCATCTTTTACAGCACATCTATCTTTTGTGATATGACGAGCATCTATAAGCTGCAGTGTCGCTTTTTATCAGGTGGACTGTTAATATTTACTTTAATACTAGCTTATATCCGGTGCTTCGTACGCGCGGCTCATTCCCTTTTGCATACACAAACTACCGAATAGTTACAAACAACGGTACCAATGCATACGACGTTTGTGAGAGGCATACATTATACAAATAGTTTAGAATCATCCAGAAGAATGCAATGTTCTATTAATGAAAGTATTTCGAAAATAGGTTGAGTAATTTTTGGCCTTATTCGTTGCAGATAACAATTAAACTTTTCACTTTAATATTAGTATTGATTGTTTATAATATAACATTCAAATTATATTTCCACGGAGAAACTGTGTCAAGTGCAGCATTGGCAAACGTTAATATGTGTACATTAACAAAACAGTTGTACAAACACATTACGTAGTACGTATTGCAATGTACAATTCGCGACCCTGACCCATTTATGTATGATCTATGCTTATGTCTGGCAGAATACTCAAAATAGCCTATGGAGCCTTAGATACTAGAGGAAATAATAAAGAGTTATAAAAAAATACTATTTTTTGGTGATATTCAACATAAAACCAGAACCTAGCGCGGCAGTTATAGACAAAACTCCCCTTTCTTGGAGAGGCCTGTTCAGCAGTGGACTACAGCTGTAATGATAATGATTCTACATTTTACATTTACAAGAAGTAGACCTCTTACAAAGGTCGTCTCCATTGGTACCTCACACTTATATCTACCGCTGAATAGCAGTGTGCTCATTGCTGTGCTTCGGTTTGAATGGTAAGAGGGGAAGTGACATTACTGCGTAAATGTGACATTGTATCTTCAGTTTACAAGGTTGGCAACACGCTAGTAATATCTTTGTGATGACACGAGTGTCTATAGGCTGCTGTCACGTTTATCATCTTGCGGAGCGTATGCTTGTATGCTGACTTCATAATATTGAAAAAATCTATAATAATGTCTAGTTTTTGAATCTACACTTCAGAAATTGTCATACGAAAAGCCCTTACCAAAGCCAAATTATCGTAAGCGACACTTTTGTTGAAAATGCTTTTTTTATCGTAACTTGTATTTGAAGCCGTAACGGACATATCCCAGTCCACGTTTCCCTCCAAAAATAAAACCGTTATAAAGTTATAGCAATTGCTAAAATTTAACTGCTTAATAATATTTATGAAAATCCTTCTCCTGTAAAATTTGGGTTTTGTCGGTTACGCTAAGACGGCGGTAAAGGCTCGATGTTTTCTCAAATTTTAAAATACAAAAAATTTTTGCTATCCTGCAAATGTACCAGATAAGTTTTTTATTCCGCTACAATTTTTTTAAATACAACCTTGATAATACAATGTCTCTTGACTAGACACTTCATCATATTAACCATTGCTGGAAATAGATCTTCCCAAGAAAGGGAGAATTTTGCCCATAATTGCCGCGCTGGGCAAGCGTGTTGGCAATCGCGCTTTCGCGACAGGGTTCTGGTACCTTAGTCGCCTCTCACGGCTGGTACAGAAAGAGGTACTATTCTACTCTGCCGGGTACCTCACGGCTGTTTTTAGCTTAGTATACGGCCTTTGTTCTTCAACTTCGAACCGGTTGAAAATCTTCGATCCATTCTTTTTTTGCTCTTGTTTATTTTATAATATATACGAGTCCACTGCTCTCAATAAATCTACTTTTTGACTTGTACTGTTCGATGTTTCGTTTATCATAAATAGTTTAAAATCAATCACATTTTATGGCTTTTAAAAAGTATTATAAGTGTAGCATGATCTCATCAAAAAGCAAGATTGAATCAGTGATTATTAATTTAGGGTGTATCAAGGCTACAGATCTATCTATACGAAATCTGTATTTTTTTTCTCAATTGAGAACTTTAAGTGTTAGTCATTAAGTTCAAAATTGTATGTAAATGTTTAACACATAGTATCTACATTTATTTGTAGCCTTTTTGTTATATAATGCAATAATATTTGTGGCCCTGACCCGTTGACGATGGTTTTCGTATGTAGGGTCAGGAATAACAAAAAATTTAAGTATGTTTTCATCAAAAAGCAAGAATGAATTAGTGATCATATTTCAGTCTTTATGTGTTCAAGTTTGAGTTATATGACCTATTTGTGTTTACTATAAGTAGTAGAGTAAGTAGTAGTAGTATTTTGAATCTACATAAATAAAGACAATGTTCGATCTCGGAATATACTCTATTAGAGTAGGTCAATACAATTTCATTCTAATAGTAAAAAAAACAGTTTTTTCCAATTGAATTACTAAAATCTGTATTTATAATGCAGCCGACTCTGATGAAATTACAACGGGGTTGTAGAAGTTACCTAACATGTAGGGAACCTAAGGGAAGTCTACCTCCGCCGTACCTCCTTCCTAACTATATGTACATATACAATATTTCAAAATTATTGGTTGAGTAGATAACGCGCGAAGATGTAACAAACAAACATACATACTTTAGTACTAACAACGTCCTGCATCAACTCGTGTTAAGTTTTAGAGCAATATTATATATATATATAAGTCGTGTAGACAAATCAGGTGTGTTCAAGAGTTTCAAAATTGGTAAGATGGATCTTTTCAATTCTCCTCTGTTCCTACTCCCCCTAGCGAGTTAGCACGTCGGCTCTCTCAAGTCTACTAATCAAACTTGGCTGCAACAGTCCTATACTTTGCCGACTTGATTTTTACTAAGTATAATCTTAGAAGAGGTGTATAGATGTAACGTTTTATAGAAATAACCTTATTTTACCAGCCTTAGGGGTTGAATTTTCAATAATTCTTTCTTGGTGTTTCCCTACGTTATAAAAGAAATTGGCTACAATTTTAAATTTCTAACCCTTATCGTTTAGGCCCTACGTTGATATATAAGTCAGGCAATCAGCTTCTTCTTTTATATGTAAGTTTTATAATATTAGTTAGGATGGGACTTACAAAACATATCTGAAAGTCTGAATGCATTAAGCCTAATACTAACATCTTTTACATGTCGATTGTCACATTTTCCATTAGTGCCCTTATAATTCCAGTCAAAGGTCCTCAAATTAAAGGAGGATGTGCCTTCAACCGACCGCAAATTGCGCTCAGCCGACTCACCCAAGCCGCAGGATAAGAAAGAGTCGCAAGAGAAACCGCAGGAGCCGGCAAAGAAAACGCAAGACGCCAAGAAGGAATCTCCAAAGAATTCGGACAAGGAATCGAAGGAGAATGAAGCTAAAACAGACAAGGATGAGGAGAAAGCTAATGTGGAGATCGTTATTGATCTCGATGGATACGAAGGTAAGTCAGTTTTGTTCCTTTAAGTCTTTAACTTCTTACTGCAGGCAAAATAATCCGGATAAATTGAATCGTCAAAGGAAAGAGCTAGAGATATCTCACTGTCACCTATTTCCACTTCCAAATAGCAGTGTTCACATTGCTGTGTTCTTATTTGAAGGGTGAGAGAGGCAGTGAATTTACTGGGTAATATGAAAAATTATGATTGAATGACAAGGTTGGTACCACGTATCCTCGTGATAACACGAGCTCGTATAGGCTGCGGTGACGCTAACTATCAATTGTATGGTAGTTCGACGACTTAGTCTATTAAAAAAATATTATATTAGCTGTATTAGTATACTTCAAATGTATTTAATATTTATTAGTATTCTAATAGCCTAATATTATGCTAAGGTTAGTTAGGCCGCAGTTCTGAAGCTAGTTTTTAACTATAACTAGTTTTATGTATATATATATATATATACTGGTGCCCTCCGGTTTTATATATTACCTTAAGTTGTAGGGCTTTGATATTTTTTATATATTTTATCGCCTAAAATGATTATGATAGCCGTGAGGTACAAGCAGGGTAGATTGTGTCGTTAGAGGCTACTAAGGTATTAGAACCGACAGATGGTGGTATATTCTTCCGAATCAGTGTTGTTTTACTGCACATGATGGGGATGGGCAGCAGCTTCCCCGTTGCGAAAGCTGCGCTCGCGATTGCCAACACGCTTGTCCAGCGCGGTAATTTTGAGCGGAATTCCCCCTTACTTGGGGAGGCGTATGTCCAGCAGTGGACTTCCAATGGCTGTAAGGATGGTTATTATTATTCCCTTATTGCATGATATGGTTACTTATAACTGTAGAACGGCTCGCTAATAAGTTATTTTATTTCTTATTCTATGTATTTTATAGCCGCGAGATACCGGCAGAGGGGATTAATAACTCCCCCGCTCTTTGTCGGTTCTGGTACCTTAGTCGTAAAAGGCGACTAAGGTACCAGAACCGACAAAGAGCGGTATATCCATACAAAAAAAAATCAGCTCAAATGTACAGGGTAGGGATGGGCAACAGCTTCCCCGTAGCGAAAGCTGCGCTCTGCGATTGCCAACACGCTTGCCCAGCTCGGCAATCATAGGCAACATACCCCCTTAGTTGGGGAGGGCTATGTCCAACAGTGGACTTTTAATGACATATATAATGATACTGTATATTATCTTATTACTGTTACTTATGTTGGTATTTTGTAAATATTGTCTTGAACATAATAAAAAAGTTTTATGTGAATGTTTTTCAAAACATGTAAATGGCATGGCACGTGCGTCATCAATATTTACAGTAATGACACACCATATGCCTCATCATAATCAGACACACTATGCCATCATGACTGGAGTAACACTAAACTTTGTGTACAGATGAGCCGCGCAAGACCGACACCAACTACTCGAAGAGCCGCGTGAAGGTGTCGCCCTACCGCCGCAGCATGCGGCTCGCTGACCAGACCACCTCCTCCGTGATGGCCAACTACACTGGTAATATATTGTTGTTGATATTATTGTTTCAGTTTCACTTAGGGAAGCAAGAGGGGTATGCTAAGATCGTAAGCGGAGATCCATAGTCTCTGCCTACCCCGGCGGGACACAGGCGTGGTGTCTGCATGTAGTATCATTTGCAGATCAACTGCAGCATACGACAAAAAAAACAAATAAAGGAGTATCAAAGTCACTTAACAATAACAAAAGAAAACAATTTAATGGGCCCGATGGTGCAAACGGTAGTGCTCCCATCTTGAGCACCAAGGGTCGTAGGTTCGATCCCTACCCATGACAAAAATATATATGACTAGTTGCCCCGCTGTTTCACACGCCTAATTTGCGTTTCCATGCAAATAATAAATATTATAAGTATCCTTAGTCATTTAGACAACACATTGAGAAGCAGATTTGCGGCGCAAACATTTATCTTTATGTATATATAAGACAATTAATTGTAATTTAATCTCAGCAGTGAAATACAACTCCATTTTGTTTCTCTGTAAATAAAGATAGCAGTTTCATTTGAGTATATCGAGTAGATATCACACAATCGTATAATATTTACACAACTAACCAAAAATCTTACCTGTAAATAAAGAAACGACAATTAAAGTTTATAATTATCACCTCCCGATTTATACAACTTAATTTTAATTAATTAAACTAAAAGAAAATTATAATAACATTTTATGAACAGCACATATTTGACTTTTACAATTACAGCCCGATTGACAAATTGAAGAAATATATTTCTTTACATAAATATTTTGGACATTATTTTATAAATTACTAGCTGTGCCCGCGACTTCGTCCGCGTGGAATAGTTTTTTTTCGGTACCATACCTATTTACTTCAAATTATATAAACTTTGAATGTCACGTTTATTTATATCGAATCAATGGCCTGAAAAATAAGTTTTAAGTTTCTAGTTCTAAAAATAGCGATCCATGCAAACAACTTTTCATCCCCCCTTGCAACCCCTTACAACCCTTATTTCGAGTTCAAAAATAGCCTATGTCCTTTCTTAAGGTCTAAAGATTGTCTATGCCAGATTTCATCAAAATCGGTTGAGAGGTTTAACCGGGAAAGCGTAACAGACAGACAGACAGACAGACAGACAGACAGAGTTACTTTCGCATTTATAATATTAGTAGGGATACCCTATGTGTTACAATCAGAGTAATATAAGCTGTATTATTGCAGAGTTTCATTTAATTTGATTTAGTAGTTTTTGCATTCATGCTTGCAACCACACATTCATACTGACAAACTTTATCGTTTTTAATATTAGTAAGAATTCATATTTGTTACACTGTGACTATTGTTTCTTAAACGTCTTTCGAGAACTATAAAAAGTATTTTGTCATAAATTTCTTAATAAATAGTTTCACTTTTTTTTTGCAATTTATTTTATGCATATACACACATAGCCGTGAGATACCGGCAGAGTAGAATACTACCGCCCCCTGTACCAGGTGTCGTAAGAGGCGACTATGGTACCAGAACCGACAGATGGCGGTATATCCATGCAAAAAGTCAGTCAATGTACAGGGCGGGGATGGGTAGCAGCTTTCCCGTCGCAAAAGCTGCGTTCTGCGATTGCCAACACACTTGCCAAGCGCGGCAATTATGGGCAACATACCTTTATACCTATAACCTTTTCTTGGGGAGGCCTATGTCCAACAATGGACTTTTAATGGCTGGTATGATAATACTCACATACATCATGCCTTAAAATTCTGGCACCTCCGTCGCCTCTTACGACAACTGGTACACGGTGAGATACCATTCTACTCTCTGCCGCTACCTCACGGCTAATTCAAAATGTCTTTTTTAAAATCCGTCCTGCAGGCACAGATGGTAGTTATCCCATCCTGTACGGCAAAGGTCATGGGTTTGACGCCCGACAGAGCAAATTTATATGATGGATAATTTACTTGTTCTGCGTCTAGGTGTGTTTTATAAAAAGCACTTGTATCTATTGTGAACAGGAAACAACACAACAATGGAGATGGACATAACAGAAACATCATCGTTTGTGGAGGACGCGTCCTTGGACAATAGCTCGTACCTGAACGGTCTACGCGCGATCCGGGGCCGACGCTCTTACAAACTGCTGCACGAGCTGCCACCGCGCCCAGCTGGCTCCAGGCCGGTCAAGACTACCCCAGGTAAGTGTTCACAACAGAAGCCGCTGGTTTCTATGATGTGTTTTATCTGAACTAAACTCCTCATACAATGAATTCATTTTCTTATCAATATTTGAATCTAAACAAAACTTAACAGTTGAATTGATATATGTTGATTATTAAAATTCGTCTGAAAATTCTTTGTAGAAGGCTGCTTTGAGCTTACAAAAAATATTTGAAAGCGCTACGCTGGTGGTCACTGGATGATTATGCAGTAAAGCTAGTAAAGAATGAAGGTCTGAAAATCTGAAGGTGCCAATTGGTTGATCTTATATTTAACTAGGCACTATAATAAAAAAATGTTGCGATACACATATTTTAAAATTATTATCATATCAGCCATTGAAAGTCCACTGCTGGACATAGGCCTCTTAAAAAAAAGGGTAATTTTGCCTATAATTGCCGCGCTGAGCAAGCGTGTTGGCAACCGCAGAGCGCAGCTTTCGCGACGGGGATGCTGCTGTCCATCCCCGCCCCGTGAATTTGAGCTACAGTTTTGGATGGATACACCACCATCTTTCGGTTCTGGTACCTCAGTCGTCTCTTACGACACCTGGTACAGGGGGAGGTTTGATTCTACTCCGCCGGTAAGCGCGGCTCATTTTTAAAATAATATCGACAAATTTCCCATTTCCATCAACAGCAAGCGACCAGCCGAGCCGACCGACCGGCACGGTAGTCGGCCGCAAACGCAAACCCGACGCCGACGACAGCTTAGAGGTCGCCGCCGAAGCGGGGGAGGGGCTCGGCTTCGCGCAGAAGCGCATGCGCCTGTTGGACAGAATCGCTCACCCCTTCCGGCGCGCGGCCGCCAGCAGCACGCCGCTGCCTGCCAGGAGAGCCGCTGAGGTAAAGTCCTATCTATAGTCAGGCTCGCCGTCTCTAACCCTGTGCTGCTTTCGTACAGGATCACCCTTAAGAGCACAGCGTTGACCCGCGCGTGTGAGAGCCGATAAGTTGTTGTTTCATCCACCGTAAGGTAAACTGTTTTTGATCAGAATAGTCCGTCGCAGACGTACTTCATCACTCGCGGCGCTGCCTGCCGGCGAGCCGCGGAGGTGAGTTGGCACGGTCAACCTCTTCCTCTCTGGCTAACTGCTTGTGGAGTCGCCCATCACAGACATACTTAAAACAAAAAAGTCGCTGCCTGTGGGACGAGATGAGCCGGTGGGGTGAGTTTTTAGTAATAGTCAGAATCACCCATCATCGAGGAACATTATTTCGGAGGAAAATCGTCGTCAATTGGGCGCAGCAAGCTCGCAGCTCTCTGAGGTGGGTTGTCAGAATCGCCATCCCCTCTATTGGTCACTGTTATTGGAGAATCGCCTATCACAGTCATACTGCTTCAAACACGCCGCTGTCCGTGCAATGGGAAAAGCCATTAAGTGATTTTTAGTAATAGTCAGAATCATGTCGATGGAACAGGGCACAAGGACAGTTTTTGAGGAGAATCGTCCTTCTATTAAACGTTCCGTTGTTGTATGAGGAGTCGAGAATCACCATCATCTCTGTCGTCAATTGTTAGTGGGAAGTCATCACAGGCATGCTACAAACTCGCCTCTGCCAGTGCGATAAGAAGAGCCGCTAAGGTAAGTTATTGATGAAATAGACAGAATCACACATTTACAGAGCAGACAGATTTTAAGAAGAATCGCCCTTCTATTGGAGGTTACGTTGCTGTATGAGGTGAGTTAAGAATAACCCATCAGACCTGTCGCCAACTGCTTGTGGAGAATCGCCCATCACAGACATGCTACAAACTCGCCTCTGCCATTGCGATGAGAAGAGCCGCTAAGGTGAGTTATTGATGACATAGAAAGAATCAGCCATTTACAGAGCGGACAGATTTAAAAAGAAAATCTATAGCAATTACAAACCATACGGAAGGAATTGCCCATCCATCACAGACATATATCATATAGTAATATAATTCAGAATGTAATCACCCACCGGCCTCTCTTCACTATTGCCTCGAGGAAAAATATTGCTATAACTTTTAATCCCCACGTATTGCCGACAGAATTTAAAAATAGGCCAATAAGTTTCCTTTTTTTCTATATTACTTAGTCAGCGGGTCCATAAACATACGGTCCACTAAGTGGTAAGCCCCACCACATCCTGTACACGCTCGTGTCCTCACAAAGATATCACTAGCGCGTTGCCAAAGTTGTGGTCTGCAGATCATATTACCCAGTCGTTTCTCTATCTCAATACACATACTCATATACTTCAAACCGGAACACAATGGTACCAACACTGCTGTTTGACGGTACAAATATGAGAAACGGGCTGATACCCCATGCACACAAGTAGAGCGTTGCATCTTAGGGGGTTCATATATATCTGGTGTTCAGAAAATACATGTGAAAGTATATAACTAGCCAAAAAAACTGTCTGTTCGGTGTTATCACTGGCAGATGATGTCATAACGAATCATTTAGGCGACTTTAATAAAAAAGGTTCTAAGGAACTGTGGATGAAACCTGAAGGAGCGCTGATTGTATTTTTATATATACCTTTGCCCACAGATCGTAGGCATCAACACCGACCTGCCGCTGTCGGCGCCGGTCGCGTCCGCAGACACGTTCGACCCCGAGTCGCTCAAACCCGCCGCCCCCGCCCCCGCCCCCGGCCTAGCCTCCACCCCGGCCGCATCTATCCCGCTCTCACGCGCCGACTTGGACAAGGACAATAAGAGGTGCATCGTTATGTAAGCGTGTTGTAGTATACCGCTGTTACTTACCTTCCACGTTTTGTAGTGTAGTATTTAGTCTTTTGACCTGTGGATGCTTCGAAGAGCGGTTAAGAAGTGAGTAGACGTAAAGTCGGCCAGTGACGCCTCTAGAGTAAGTCCAGCGAAAGATTCATGTCAATAGCAAAATATGTTGGATATCTTCTTTATTATGAGGTATTGTTTAAATCTGTCTAATGCATCTTACATGCTTTATTTTATATGTGAAGCAATTACTTTTCTATATAACGGGACTAAAAACGCATCGATTATGAATCCCGATGAATTCTGACAACATGTTGAATTGTTTCTAGTAAATATCTGCTTTGCTATTATAAGTCTCGGCGATATCATGGAAAGTGGTGGAACATTTTGGAATGCAGTAATTTATACAAAATTGTCAAGCCTTGGTGTATCCATCAATGTCTGAATGTTCAACACAACTCTGAAACATCAGCATAGTAGAAACAAATAGTTTGTAATCGACCCCCCGGGAATCGAATAAAACACTTTGAGAATCATTGACTGACAGTAAGTACTCTGGTAGATTGAATCTTTAAAAAGTTAATTGAACAATATTATAACTAAAATTTTTGTTTTTTTTTTTTGTAGATTTTAATGTTGGTACAGTTTTCAAACGAGTGTGTGTTATGTCCAAAGGTTCCTGGATTGATGTGAAAGGTGTTTATGTAAAGGATAGAAAAGTAACCGTAGCTTTTTCTTCTGATGCAAGTTGAGTTAAATCTTGACAGAATAATGTTTATTGCATCCGTATTGATGCTCGAATTAGTATTTGTATTCAATTGGTTTTATGCACTTATAATTGAAACAGGAACATTATATAAGGTTGTAATTTGTAAGCATAAATATTTTAAGAATAATTCTTATCATATGAGAGACTTGTGACCCGCTCTTGGGGAAAAACTTGGGAATTGAAGTCTTAAAGAGATATCGGCAATAATCATTATTATGAACTTTTAAACCAAATATAATACTTAATTGAAATAATTTTGAAAATCAAAAGAATTTCATACTAACTTAGCGCCCCTTTTACTTACTGAAGGGATGATTTTCAAATAAAATATCTCACCTTAAGGAAATAATTTTTAAATACTCTTTCTTAGTATTCCCCTACGCTATAAATATAATTTTAAATGTCTAATCCTAATAGTTTAGACCCTACGTTGATATATCACTCAATCATGTCAGCCTCTCCTTTAATATACTCCTGCCAGTTTTCTAATTGAGTAGAAAAAAAAGTTATAAATATCTACTCCTCATTATGTAACCATTGAGTTTCCATTCTTTCATTTCTTTGAATAGGAATTTAAATGATTATTTTGCGTTTTAAATATTAATTATTATTATTTAATTAATTCTTACAACTTATTCTTGAAATATATATGCTTACTAAATATGACTATGTACCATACAAGTATAAAATGAAAAGTAAATAAATTTTGATTTGGTCAAAAAGATCACTTTATAACCCAAATATGCGTACATTGTAGATTTATATTTTTAAGGAGACCAAATTAAGTAATTTAGAGTGAGAATTGGAAATATATATAATTAGAAACATCGCTAAAGTGAATATATATAAAAATTTACTTCATTTTTATTTATAGGTGCAGTGTTGCAATTTTAATGGTTAGTTTTGTTCAAACAAATTAGATGTAATATAGTTCAAATAGGCTATACGTAGATGTAAAGACAGGTAATAGGTTATATATTCTAGATTTAGATCAATCTAGATGAGCGAATGAACTGAATATATGATGAAGTACTAAAACTAAATATGTTGGGACACTTTTTACAAAAACTATTCTGTTCTCTGTCTTATTATATTGAAAGGAAAGAGACATATGGATTTTGTCAGATCGCTCTTATAAGAACTCGTATTGCAAATTATGTGTCGTATATCAAATCTTCATAGTCTTCATAGTCAATACGTCTACTGCTGGACAATGACCTCCCTAAGAAAACGGGAAATTGCCCATCCCCACCTTGTTGCACTAAGCTACACTTCTTTGAGTGGATATACCGTCACCTGTCGGTTCGGGTACCTCACTACAAATCGCATAAAAACAAAAATTATAACAGAGTTACTTGTAATGTTATCTTAAATTTAATTAATTAAATTTTCTCAATAATAATTAAATTTCGTAACAGATATAAAATGTAGATGTCGAAACTTACTATTATATTCTTAAGAGATAAACTTGTACAGTTTTGATCAATTTTCTCAGTTTAATATGAACGAATGGAACATTTGCCAATGCTAAATATGAATAGTGTTAATAATTATGTTTTTTATTCCACTGGACTTATTTAATTCGAAGTATTAAGATGGAGACGCAAATGGAAGCGAGCCCCCTGATTAAGTCTCGCCTCTTAAAACAGCTGGCTTACCTACATTCTACAACTTCGCTCACCTATATTGGTCGTATGCACTGCGCAAGCGCATTGTTATAAAATTGTGCATTTTGTACATATAGGTATTAATTAATAGTATTTGTAATAATAAAAATGTTATAATAAACGCATTGAGTGAAATCATCCAATTTGTATAGTGGATTGAAATAGAATGTATTGAAATCCATTTTAATCATGTTTTTGTATGAGTAAGATTTTTTTTATTTCATCTAATGTTATTTTTTTTGCAAACAAAATTTTTTTTATAGATTCGATAATTATGAAGGTTTTGCTTAGTGCGTTTACAATAAGAGAATATTATAGATACAAATTGTTATACATAATCAGCACCCAAGCTAAATTGTAGCTCATTTATTTGTGTGACAGTATATCTGGGCTATAGTTTATTTTGGCCGGGCGTGCACTGGATATTGGTGACACGTCCGTTTTTAACCTGCGACCGATTTTTTTTTACAATAATGACATTTTGTTGGGCATGTTTGGAATTGGTTGGATTTTTTTGACATTTCGCATGTATTGGGTATTCTGGTGTCACCTTGGAATTTAAGGTAATATAAGCCGAAGTACTTAGACATAAGCATATGATTAAATGACCTTTGACCTTGAAGTCACGATGAGTTTTATTTTATTTTCGAGTAATTTTAGAACGCTATAGGTGATTAAGGTGTAAATAAATCAAGCTTATATTCCAAGGTTGACTTCTTTACTCCAGTAATTCGAGTTAGGAAGGATACTTCTATATATTTCCTATCTTTCAAAGTGCCAGTGGATAATTATTAAATATTATTTTGAATGAATAACGAAGATGGTATGATATTTTTTTTGTAGGAGCCGAAATGTCTTAAGAATTGCAACCTGTAATTTGCAAGTATGATCAAAGTTCGATTGTGAAATAGTCCGGACATGTCCATGTGTTTAGTTTAGATGTATCGCGATGTGCGATGTGTTTTATTAAGATAAATAACAATATTGGAATATACGGAACGTGCACGGAGTTGATATTTTTGTGCGTGTTTTTTTTTCTAAAATAAACCAAAATGTGAGATATGATTTTGTTTTTTATTTATTTTCTTCTAGCCCACCCTGACACCTGGTCCGTTGCGAGTTTTTGATTTGTCAAATTGACGTTGACAATTACGTTTAAGGATTTGACAGGAAGTAAAGTGTTTAGTTCACGTGAAAATATGAGAAAACCCAAAAGCTCCATGCACAGTATAATTAATTTAAATTACGCTGTTACTATTTTTCTCTTCATTGAAACTGTCTATGTGCCTTTAGGAAAATCATTATCATATCAGCCAATGGCAGTCCACTGTTGGGCATAGGCCACAAGATAGGGGGAATTTTGTCCATAATTACCGCGCTGGGCAAGCGTGTTGGCAATCGCAAAGCGTAAGTTTCGCAACGGGGTTGCTGCTGCCCACTATACACTGTTTTGGAGGGAGATACCGCTATCTGCCGATTCTGGTACCTTAGTCGCCTTTTACGATACCTGGTTCAAAGGGAGGTTTTTTCCTTACTGTAATTAAATTATTTTTGCGCTTGTTATTATTTTTTTTTATTGATGATGAAGCTCCTGTCTGGGTAGGACAAATATTTATATCATGATATCCGGGTTTATATTTTATCTGGGTGTTAATAAATAATAATAAATGTTTTATAATAATAAAAAGGGGGCTTTTGCCCATAATTACCGCGCCAGGCAGGTGTCGGTGGTAGATCCCCGCGATGGAAATGCTGCTGCCCATTTCCGCCTTATCTCATTTGATTTGTGCTGATGCTGGATATTTAGTCAGGTAGGTCTGTCACTTATAGGTAGGTATGTCACTTTACCCAGTAATTTCACTGAGTCTCACCCTTCAAACCGGAACAGCAACTGCTGTTTAGCGGTAGAAATAGAGAGAGATACCAATACGCGACCTTTGTATAAGGTCTACCTCTAGTATATACATATACCGCCAAATGTCGGAGGATCAGACGCATCTTACGACACTTGGTGCAGGGGGAGGTACTATTCTACTGTGCCGTTACCTCACGGCGAACAACAATATACCACTTCAAATAAGGTGAGGCACACTGAACTTCGAAAGGCATTTGACTTCGATTATAATAATGAAATTTTTGACGTTTCTGGAAGGGTCATTACTCTCTTTTGATAGCTCAAAACGCGTATGAGAAATGTCTATTATGGAGCGACAAGTTGTAGCATATGCCTTATTACTCTTTTCTTCGCCCTTATGCAGGAGTACACGACATATAGTCTAAATTAGATTTTTTATTATTTGGCTTATAAAACTAAAACTATACGGTTAAACAGAGATCTTACATCATGGTGCATCTAGAAGCTCTTAACCTACTGGATGTACATACCCACAGCATGCAAAAATATAAATGAATAGAAGCCATTAAATATTAATAAATATTTAAAAACAGCTCAAAGGAAGTCAATGCAGTAAAAAAATAAAAAAGGAATTTGTTGAAAGTTAATAGACATATGTATATCAATGGGGCAAAAACTCAAGACCAGATAATTAATAATTAATTTAAATTACAATCCTAACTTTTGTTGTACCATTGGTTCAGTAAAAATGTCGAATTCCGTTTGTATTGTATTGTATTGGGAACACCACAGATCCCGCGAGCCTTGCGGGGTAGACCGTTGTTAAACGCGCGGTCGCCGCGGGGCACGCAGGTGAAAAACGGGCACAGGGTCGCTCATAAATAAGCAACTTGATGAAGAATTGATGTCTGAGTAGTCCAGCTACAGGTTAGAAAGGTGGAAAAGAAAAAAAAGGACAGTTGGTAAAACATAAAAATAGACAATCATGGTCAGGGTCTACAAAAGGGTGGCCAAAAAAATCTGTATTTATAAGATAATAAGTTCTTTATTCCTATCTTATGCTTGTTACAAGATACTATGCTATATATAATATGTTTTAAAGTTATACCAAGTTAATAAATAGATGGACCCATGGCGCAAATAATAGGGAGAAAATACACAGAATTTTATTGAAAAATCTAATTACAACATATTTTTTTAAGGATACACGCGAAAGTTTGTGAGAATGTATAGATATTTGTTATTGTTTAGTGCAAAAATTATTGAATGGATTTTATTAGAACTTTAATATATATAGCTTATAAAGCAGAGCAACACAGGATATAATTTACAAAGATTGAGAATAGGGATGAAGATTTCATAATATACATATATGTTGTTTGCGCCTCAAGCGCCTGCCAATTTTTATCAGCAAATCTGCTTATTGTCGTATTGTATTTTAAATGCAGGAACGAATATTTTTCTTACAAAATCTTTACTTGACTCTAACTACACCGAATTTGTACATTTGTTCTCATTTCTTCAGTCTTTCAGGCTTTAATTAGCACCTACGCTGTCTGTTACGCTGACACGACTGAGCCACAGAACCAGTTTTTATTAATTAGATGTACCTATATAAAAATAGATTGGTGCTTAGAGAAGAAAATTGGCTATCGGAAGTCTAATCAGACGAAGTCGCGGGCATCAACTAGTTTATTTATGAAGGTGAATACTAATTGAAGGTGGTGATTTTTAGTAAACATATATTTTTACGGTCATTATAATATCACCCCTAGGACGTCCACTACAAAGCGCGGATCTACCGTTGTGGGCACGATGGGCATGCCCACAATCTTAATATACTTGTGACGTCACACTTTTACGGTCTATTGAGATCGTAGACAATAAACGACTCAATAAAATTTAAAAATGTGCCTCAACGGCACAGGAAAGATTATCCGGGCTAGCTCTCCTAAATATACACAAATATGTGAACCTGGATATCGATGACATTATCAACGTTTTCGCAAAACAGAAATGTAAGCGTGCATTTATAATTTAAGTAAGTTGGTACCTAAATAAAGTTGTTTAATGTAAAATGTACCTTGCATTTAATTTAATTTGATATTCTGAGAAAATGTAAAAATAATAAAACTCTCGCCTGGTGGATCTCACTTGCTGATCTGACTTACATTACTCCTGATACAACGACAAGATACCTATTTACCCAGTCTAGTGTCCCTATATTGGCTTACTTTGATTGAAATAGGTTTAGATCGAAACTGACTATTTAATTTGAAGAAATTGGGTCCAATTTCCTTCTAAGTTTATTTCCATTCTTAGGAATGCAATTAAACTTTTAGGGCCAACCTTAGGGCCAAAGTTCTGATACTCAGAAAAAAGGAAATAATCTAATTCAAAAGTCCATAAACGACTTGCATGATTGTTAATAAGCATGTTCATGCTCCCACTCGTAAGTACTTAGCCGATTCTCTAGTAGCTGTGACCACAACCTTTTTGAGGGCTGGACCCGCGCTTGTCCACTACTGGACATAGGTCTCTCCAAGTGATCTCCGATAGGATGTATAGGCGCGAAAAGGAAAACAACCTGAAATTTAATATGGAGCAGACAAAGGCCGCCTGCAGTGGTACCTCTCATTTATTTCTTCCACCAAATAAATGGTGAGAGAGGTAAAATTATTGGGTAATGTGACATAATATCTTCAAGCCACAAGGTTGCAGAGGATTTGTGGATTCAAAACATAAGACGAACGATTTTGAAAAAAACGTATTGTGTGTGTTATAGATAATATTAAAATATAAGACATTTACCCGCGTGAAACGGTCGTTAAATGTTAAGGTTTAACTTTCATGCTAACTTCCCCCCCCCCAGTTGTACACCGCTATGGGATGATTTATGAAAAAATATTTTAGATATGTTTCATGACTCGAAGTGCCTACACACATCGGTGCAATGGAGGCATAAAAGACGTTATGCTATCGGGTGGGTATTGTCAGTCTGGAGTAACACAGGCTACTATTTATGCCGAATAATGTCTGTAGAGATATGGATTATTCTTATTCTTTATAGAATCGGCACGATTTTCCGCACAGTTAGATAAACTGTCAGGGAACGACAAAGACTTCTTCGTGGAATAACAAGAGATCCTCAGGGATGAGTTGTAATGTTAACTAGTTTACAGTAAACCTTATCGCTCGATGAGGCGCCACTAATTAGAGGCGTGATCGTTAATGTATATGTATTGTCAACTAAATCAGTTATATTTCGTTTGCACAACACACTTTGATAATTTGCTGATCGAATCTTGGATATTAGTTAATAATTACATATATATATCCTTACTAATATTATAAATGCGAAAGTGACTCTGTCTGTCTGTCTGTCTGTTACGCTTTCCCGCTTAAACCTCTCAACCGATTTTAATAAAATTTGGCACAGACAATCTTTAGACCCTGAGGTAGAACATAGGCTACTTTTTATTGCAAAATAGGGGTGGTAAGGGGTTGAAAAGGGGGATGGAAGTTTGTATGGGATTTCTTAATTTTAAAAGATAAAACCATGAAACTTTATATTTAAGCACTTGATAAGAAATAATAAAACATTTGTTCTAGCGTTTTTGAAATTTCTAACTGTGAGGGGATGAAATAAAGGTTGAAAGTTTGTATGAAGTTCGTAATTTTTGAAGATAAAAACATTACATTTTGTATTTAAGCACTTAATAAGATACAAAAATCGTTTGTTTTAGCATTTGCACTTTTTTACCAGTGTGGGGGTGAAATAGGGGTTAAAAGTTTGTATGGGTGTTCGTCATTTTTAAGATAAAACCATGAGACTTGGTACGTAGGTCTCTTAGGATGTGCAGAGTTTTTCTACAAACGGAATTCCGAAATTCGAACGGAACGGAACTGATTCGGAACGGGAACTACGAAACCAAACGTTTTGTATACAAAATATTAAGCACTGAACCAAGGAACATGATATTTAGAAGTTTTGGGTGTATCAAGTTAAAAAAAAATTGGCTTTGAAGTAAAAAATCCTTCTAACGAATACTCTGCATCACCGCCGCTGTCATTGGTCGTCGGTCGTCGTCGCGCACATTCGCCGAAGTGTGGCGGCCGGCAACGGCGCTGTCGTGTGGTGGGGGAGCGCACGAATCTACATAACTATGCCTACCCGAACGGGCAGATACGTGAGGGCAGACGACGTTGTCGGACGCATGCGATTAGAGAAATTTGCGCTACAAAGATTTAGGTACTTTTTTCGATCCATTAGGTCATTGTGTCTCTTGGACACAAGGGACCAATACATTTTCCTGAGTACTTTCTGCCACTCAATGCTATATCCAAATCTATACCGTTCCTTTAATCCATATCTAATATCTAATATTCAAATTAAAAGTACGCAGACAAAGTCGCGGGTACCGGCTATCTATATATAAGAGAAAGTCGTGTTAGTTACTACACTTATAACTCAAGAACGGCTGAACTAATTTAGCTTAAAGTTTGTAGAGATGTAGCTTAGAACCGAGGGACGGAGAAGATTCTTATGACAGAAAAAAAATAAAGAATTGCGCGGAAACTTAGAAAATTTAGGTATCCCCTCTAAGGCGGAACGAAGTTCGCGGGGGCAGCTAGTATATACATATATTCAGAAAAATTATATATAATTAATATTTATATATAATAGGATAGTCTGACTGAGGTAACAACTAAGCTATAAGGGTTATAGCTATTCTGTACATAGGTAATTTTTATAATACGAAATACGAGAGTTCTAAGAAAAGGTTTTTGAAATGTCGCCGTCTTACTGCAAATCGCTGTCTTGTCGGCCAGTGTTAAGGAATTGACAGTAGCTGTCACTTGACATCGCCCGGTGAATGGCGGTTACATAAACGGGCCACTGCCACCAGTCTGCCGATGACCATCGGTAGTGACGGTGGTGTAATAAAAATACAGTCTCTATACACCGCACGGTAACGAAAAAGTTTTGTTGTGTTTTATCTGTGGACGCGGGAAAAAGGTTTGTCACTTGTTTTTTTTTAAATCTATTGCGTTTACTAATTAGGTCTGTGGTAAAATATAAACTTATTTTTTTTATAATTTTAGAAGTGTCTGTGCAATTTTTTTATTTACACGTAAATCATAAAATAACATCAAATTTATTGATCATATTAATGGTTTTATTCGATTTGGAAGTTAAGTTTAATATATGCTGTGGAAAGATATTGATTTTTTTTTCAAAGGTGACTTTCTAATACAGATAATGGCTTTCGATATTGAATAAATAATGAAATAATAATTTGTTGTTGTGCTTCAATGTATGTTTGACAGTAAATATTTAAAACTACCTACGGCATTATTGATTTACCGAATACGTTATATATTCACAAAGTTATCGCTGGACCGAATTTTAAAGAAATTAGGTTAAACTCTATGTAATATTATAGGCTTTTAGAGCTGGAAAATTTCTGATGCAAAGTACCTAAAGTCCACACGAACAAAGTCGCGGTATATATATAGTTAGTATATATAGTAGTATATAAATGGGAAAGTCAATCTGTCTGTTACAAAGCTAAACCACTAAGATGATTAGTGCACTATAGTATTGCTAAATTACAAACACTAGGACACTGACTACTTTCATTTAGCCATAAATGCTCTAGTCATTCCGAGTCTAGTTGTGCCTTTTATCTAAATATATAAAAGGAGAAATTTGCACTGACAGAAGCGCATAAAGTCGTGACGCTAACGGTAAATAACAGTTGTTTTAATTCAAAATGTGTAAAGTAAAAAAAATACTTGAGAATAAGTTTTTTATATTAAATATATGTATTGAAACATAAAGTTAAGTACGTGTTTTATAGTTTGGTACCCCCTATTTGGTAACCCCCCCCCCCCCTAGGGGGGGGGGGTACCAAATAGGGGTTAAAATAGAACTATGGAAGCAGGATTAGGAGCGTCGATAAGCTGCGGTGACACTATAATGTATGGTTGTTTGTCGACCTGGTATAATAATAGAAAATATGTGTCAAAAAAAACTCAGAAATAATGGAACAGATTTTATAAACTCCTTTAAGAATAGAAAATACAATTTTATATTCTATTACATATTAGTAAGTGACATAGGTAACACATTCTATTGCCATATTGTCACGGGAACGAGATATAAGTGAGGGAAACCGCGGGGCCATGCTAGTAACAGTCCTCACATGTCATCATACAAGCCATTGTAAGTCCACTGCTGGATATATCTCCTCAAAAAGGGGAGATTAGACCACAATTGCCGCGCTGTGCAAGTGTGTTATACATAAATATTGATCCCGGCTGGGGTATCCCAAGACCCTTGGCGTATAAAATAGGATCACTGCCATCTACGCCATCGATCTCCTCAAAATTGTAATAGGGAAGTATAAATGAAATTATGTTCCACACAAAGGAGTCGCGGGCAATAGTTGGTCCAATGTTTCGTTAGAGAATTTTGATGAGGTAAGTTTGCATTAAAAACGATAAAATGACGTAACTCCGATTAAGTATATTCACATAACTTGCCAATGAATCAAGAAAACCGTTTGTCCAACTTTAGGAATTCAAATTTGTATGAATAAGTTACCAGATCATCGATCATCACTCTTTTAAATTTCCGTCAGGTTTACTTGTAATAAAAATTTTGTAAAATATAGCCGGTGGCGCCGCCTTGTGAACATGGCTGACACATCATCGGTATATAATTATCATCGTCATCATCATCATCACACCAGCCATCGGAAGTCTCGGACACAGACCTCCCCAAGAGAGAGGGAACTTAGTCCATAATTGCCGCGCTGGGTTGGCAATAGTAGAGCGCAGTTTTCGTAATATCTCCGCCATGTGTTTTTGAGCTGCGCTGTCTCGGATGGATATACCGCCATCTGTCGGTTTTGGTACCTAAGTCGCCACTAACGACACCTGGTACAGGGGGAGGTACTTTTTTCTCTTCTGTGTCAATTCATTTATAATCTATACCAATATAAAGCTGAAGATTTATTTGTTTGTTTAAACGCGCTAATCTCAAGAACCGCTTGTCAGATTTTAAAAAATCTTTCAGTTTCTGATAGTCCATTTAACGAGGAGAGTTAAAGGCTATATTTTATTTTCAACTAATTCGAGGTTCGTTTTAAATAAAATAAATAAATAATTCCTGAAAGTCACTATACCTGCCAAAGTCACTATTCTACGCGAGTGAAGTCGCAGGCACTGCTAGTTAATTAGATATGTGTACACAACGATTCTGCATATAATTATTTGAAGATATCATTGTACTTGACAAAATTATTCACGCCGTATAAAAATATAATGTTAACAAACGTCATATTTATTAACATTGACATTTCTTCACTAATCATAATAAAACGGCTATTTGATCAGTTTTTAAACGCGGTTTATTCAACTTTTACAGTTTACTAACGTTTTGGTCACTTTACGGCAACTGTTTGCAGGAATATCAACGATAACAGCGATCGAAGGTCAAAAGTGATACAAAAAAGGAGAATCTATACTAATATTACAAAGCTGTCTTCGTTTGTTCGCTAACCTCAGAAACTGCTGGTCGGATTTAAAAATTATATCAGTGTTGGATAGTCCAGATATCGAGGAAGGTCTATACCATCACGCTAGACCCTTTAAGAGCGTAGCATAAATGACGCTAGGTTTGTTCTACAACTTAACGCGGGTAAAATAGAAACCTAGTCATAAATAAGGCGCGTTCGGCAGCCATTGATTAATAAGCTTTTTGTGAACGTATTCAAATTTAGGCCACTGACAAGAAGTTTTATAGTATTGAGAACTAAAAAAACATAGAGTACAAGGACAACTAGACTTGTTCTCAAAGGTCTTGGACGCGAAATGGTAGGTAGTTTCAATTCTCCAGCAACGAATAGTTTGGGTTGGGCCCCGACTGACAGCTAAAACGATTTTTCTTAAGTCATTTTTACATTATGAAGTCAGCAAACAAGCGCATGCTTGTCCGCTTGACGGTAAACGTGACCGCAGCCTATAGACGCTCGTGTCATCACAAAGATATCACTAGCGTGTTGCCAACCTTGTAAACTGAAGATACTGTCACATTTACCCAGTAATTTTCTGCCTTTTATGCCTTTCAACCCGGACGACAGCAATGCGAAATCTACTATTTGATGGTAGCCATTAGTGAGAATGAGGTATCTCTCACTCTCACGTATATCACACCTTCTCATTTACCAATGCATACGAACTTTAGTATTAGGTATACCTTACGTTTTAAATACTGCAAGCAACTGTACCAATACCTACTTTGAATACCTGAGAATCGGCTTACTGAGATGACTCCGCCTATATAGACCTCTTCATCATTATCATCATCACCCGTAGTACAATAGGCTACACAGGTCAAGCGTGGTGGCCATTTACCAGCTCTGGAACTGGACTCAAACGTCTCAAGGGTGAAAGAGGCAATCAAATTACTGGGAAATGTGACGTAATATCTTCAAGTTACATGGTTGGTGACTCTATTAATATCTTTGTGATAGTACGAGCGTTTATAGTCGTTTGTAACCAAAGTTACCGGCATTGTCCGGCGCATTCGTAAGTTGAAGTGGCAGTTGCGGCACCCGATGGCCGATGGAGTCGTAAGGTTCTGGAATGGAGACCAAGTACCGGCAAGCGCAGCGTAGGGCGTCCACCCGCATGATGGACAGACGATCTGACTAAAAGCATACAACTGGTCCTATTGGAGATTACTTGGAAAGGCATTTGTCCAGTAGTGGACGTCTTATGGCTGATATGATGATGATAATGACGATAGGCGTTTAACATCACGCGGGCCTCAAGCTATTTTGTCTAAATAATAATATAAAAAAAGAACTGGTGCTATCGTAACTCAAACAGCATTAAAATAATCAATTAAAAAAGATTAACATTAAGGTTAGGTTATTCCAAGAAGGAATGTGTTAAATTACTAGGTAATACAGACGACCTTGATGACCCGACTGATGACACAAGCGATCATAAGAATCACATAACACAAAAATCATTCAATCAGGTCTACCTTAAACTTGTTAGCCGGCAGTCAACCAATTTTGGGAGGAAAGGAATCTCCTCGAAAAGTCTATTTGGTATATCTATATTTGGTAGTCTGTTTTACTAACACTACATAGAAAAAAATATATAAAGTCGCTTTCTGCTGCCAATATCACGTGTTGTAAGAGGCGATTAAGGTACCGACAGATGGCGGTATATCTATCCGAAACAGTGTAGCTCAAATGCACAGGGTGGGGATGGGCAGCAGCATCTCCGTCGCGAAACCTGCGCTGTGCGATTGCCAACACGCATGCCCAGCATGTCCAGCGCTGGACTTCCAATGGCTGTAGTGATGAACCTGCAATAACCAATTTGTTATCCTCATCCTCACCTCACGATCCGCTATTAATTATATAAAATAGACTAGGTAGAGGGGGTAATAATAAAAAGCTAAGTCGGCTTTATATCTGTGTTGTAATATTGCGAACCTCGCAAACACGTCGCGCTGGGTGACGCAACAGTCAGTAGGAGTGGTCGATGTTCTAACTCGTAAACTATCTAGCCCAGTGCCTCTCAAACTTTGTTATTGCCGCCTTTGAAAATTCACCCCGTAAGGGGGTGCAAAGTTATTGTATGAAACTTTACTGTTTTTGAAGTTACTCGAATGAAATTTAGTATGAAGGTTCTTCTTTGAAAGTTATAGAATCATTCTTTAAGAGGGTAACATAGGCATAGAAAGTTATCATAAAGGTTTTCTAATTTTAATATAAAGATTTCCGTATGATGCATATAAAGGAAAAAGAAAGCTGACTAACTGACTGACATATCAACGTAGGGATACAGTTTTGGAACTGTAATGTAAAACAGTATAATATAACTCAGTTATCGAGAAAGGTTGAAGGCTATATAACATCCCGCTCGGAACAATAACTGCGAAGCATAAATATTGTTAGGTTTGTTCTACAACTTAAAAATTTAGATATTTTTGTAAGCTATTTTAATAGGGGATAAGATTAAAACATAATATTTTATTTATATCGTCATAATTTATGACCTGTCATGAGAGCTATTTGATATTTGATATCAATACAAGTGTTTAGTATAAATATGGTTTTAATTTTAAAGAACTAGAACCTTTATTTTTTATATTAGTTACGGATTTATTTTTGTACACAGAGTCCACAAAAATAAGTAATTATTAAAAACGGCAATAAAAATTTTTCTTTTCTGTTTTTGTCGAAAATGTATGACTCTCTTTCACCACTTTCCGGGAGTGCACTTTGTCCAAGGGCATACTTACGCCATATATATGCTATGTTGCCATGAGGTACCGGTAAAGTAGAAAAGTACCTCCCCCTGTACCAGTTGTCATAAGAGGCAACTAAGGTACCAGAACCGACAGATATATCCATCGGCGGTATATTCATCAGAAACAGTGCAGCTCAACTACACAGGGCGGGGGCATTTACGGGCTAAATTCCCGTTTTATTGGGGAGGCAGATTAGTAAGTTGACGTGGCAGTGGGCAGGACATTTGGTATACAGAACCGATGGCCGATGGAGACGTAAGGTTCTGGAATGGTGACCACGTACCGGCAAGTGCAGCGTAAAGCATCCACCCGGATGGACAAACGATATGACTAAACGCATACAACCAGATCTATTGGAGATTACTAGGGGAGGCCTAGGTCCAGCAGTGGTCTTTCAATGGCTGGTATTATGAAGGTATATTTATCGGTGTTAAGACACCGACTGTCGGTATCGACTTCTTGGTGAAAGTTTTAATATTGAAATCCAATCCTATGAGATCCAATCCAATTGAGAAACTCCAACGCTTTATACAAATACAGCCAAAGGCAAAGACATATCTTAGCTTATTAATAAGCGGCTTAACCTCATTCTTTAGTGTTGAGCTTCGTACGTCACAGCAAGTTAGCATTAATATTCACTGAATAAAAGTGTTTTTTGAATGATCTTCTAACAGCAGATCTTCAAATTAATTTTCCAATAGTTAAAAGGGCGGAATAATATACTTTGAGATCCTCTGACCCGGCTGCTGTTTTTACTGACGGCCTGTTAATTGTATGATGATGACGTGTTGACTCTGATGACCATTACTATACAATATCTAGAGACCTCAAACAAGGTTGACTGCATTGGCACCGCACTCTCACCTATTTCTACCGCCAAATAGTAGTGTTTGCTTGGCTGTGTGCCGGTTTGCAGGGTGAGAGAGGCAGTGAAATTATTAGGTAATTAGACTTTATATCTTTAAGGTATTCGGGCAAAATAATAATTGATAAGAAATTCTTATTATAGATAAAAAATCAAATTTACTAAATTATTGATAATACATACATGTTAAAATTACTAAACATACACAAATACATGTAAATTATTACACCTGAAATAAAATAGTTAGAAAACAAGGGGGCTTACATGAGGTAGACCTTTCAAATCGTCAGCATTGGTACCTTGCTTCCATTTCTACCGCCAAACGTTGTTCCGGACTGAAATGTGAGAGAGGCAGTACACAATATCTTCAAGTCACAAGATCGGCAACGCGCTAATTGACTTTGAGCAATCAATTGCTGTTACAATGGCCCGTCGAATTTAAATGTGGGATATTAGTGTTCATGTTTTGGGGGTTGAATTTATTTAATTTAAATTTTAAGTGACTACATATATATATATATATATATATATATATATATATATATATATATTGGACTCAGATCTATGTTTAAGATGTCGTAAAAAATGTATTTGTTATATCATTGGACAAAGTTAAATCCTAATTTTAAGAATCAGGCTCGGCGACCACTGTTTGAGAATCAATGACTTATATTAATGGAATAAAAAACGGAGTTATTGAATAAAAATTAACGGTGTTAATTTTAATGAATGCAAATCAGTTCAACAAATAAGAAATGTGGTCAAAACAACCAAGATGGCGTTACACCGTACCTACCTCATTGTCATACGAATCAATTTTATCTTATGCCGAATAGACGTGACAAAAGTAATTGAAATCTTCGAAAGCAAAAAACAATGTGATGTTGTCATGTCTGGCGACGGTCTCGCGTCATTGTTGCTCGCGTGATCGATGACTTAGAACGCGATATCGCTGCATAGTAAACGTACGCACAGAAATCCAACTCTAACAAACGTTGACGGGCTCGATGGCGCAGTTGGTAGTGACCCTATCGTATGTGCCAAAGGTCGTGGGTTCGATCCTCAGCTAGAGAAAATATCCATATGATGATATTTGTGTTCGTTATGTATCGGGTTGTTGAATATAATTATTTTACTAGTACATTTGTGATTCCTATTTTATCTGGCGTCTATAATACAAGTGTTGTAAGCGTCTTTCCATGGAGTCAGTTCAATATATGAGTTGTGTCAATTTAAAAAAACAAATACTTAAATTGATTTGAACTTAGTAAGTTAATTCATTAGATATATTACCTTTACTATATTTATTATGACTGTATGTGTGATATATTGATGGATATATAAATTTGGCAATCGCAGAGCGTAGTTTTCGTGATGGAGATGCTGCTGCCCATCCCCGCTCCATGCATTTGATCTACACTAGTTCAGATTGATATACCGCTATCTACTGGTTCTGGTACCTTAGTCGCCTTATACGACACCTGGTACAGGGGGAGGTACTATTCTATTCCGCGGGTACCACACGGTTAATACATATATATTATAATGTATATAATCTTTTAATCGGTGTTTGTCTTAGACATATTAATTGTTATTCTAAGATCTTAAACTTAGCCTAAAAATTCCTTAAATATAAAGCAATCAATGAAAATTATGGTATATTTAGTAAATAGCTAAGTAATGGTTCTGTTGGCCGCATTTACTGTGTCGTAGCGTTCAATGGCTTCTACTATATTCATGTTTAAATCTCGTTTGCTAGTTCAACGAACTACAGTTATACACTTTATATACATATAAAAAAAATCGTGTCATGGTATTTGTCAGGGATGAACTTCTAAGCGAATGAGCCAAGTTTGATCGTGAATTCTCGTGAAATCGAAGGCGTGCATTCTTTGCCCTTCAAGAGATAGCCGACCGAGAGTTAGGTTACGTTCATATGGTCTTTCTCTTTTACAAACAATGATGACCACTCGACCCAATATTCGAAGCGTTTACCTGTTTCTGTTATTAATGTCGATCACCAGAACGCCAAGAAATTAATTATTTGTAGGGTAGCTCTCCCCCCTCCTCTTTAATATTAATTTTATTTTGTTTTGCGTATTTGTTGTTATAGTGGCAAAAGTAATACATGTATGTCGCGGCGTACCGGTTGAGTAGAATAGTGACTGAGGTATCGGAACCGACAGATGGCGGTATATCCATCCGAAACAGCGTAGCTCAAATGCACACGGTTCTGGGCAGCAGCATCTCTGTCGCGAAAGCTGCGCTCTGCGATTGCCAACACGCATGTCTAGCGCGGCTATAACTGGCAAATTCCCCCTCTTTTGGAGAGACCTACGTTCAGCTGTGGACCTGCAATGGTTCATATGTTGATTAAATACATCTTCTGTGAAAATATCAACTGTCTATCTGAAATCAATGAAATACAGCATGGTGACAGACAGACGCGCAGCGGTGTCTAAGTAATAGGGTCTTTACCCATTGACTATAGAATCCTAAAACTGTTGAAAATAAATGACCACAAACGACCAATAAATATTAGTATTATACTTTCCTGTAATGTGGTCTTACCGTTGTTTGACGTCACACTCCAGTTTTGCTGGTCTGTAAATGTGTCGTGTGGTCGAGGCGAGTGAGCGCTTCACCTCCACAAATAACGCTTGAGGTTGGCAGCGAAGGTTATGGCACAATGTCGTGTGTGACACACAGAAATACAGTCACACTTTTTGCATATAGACTTAATAAAAAAAGTCTCTTTGTACGTGCGTTGTTTGCTCAAGCTCTTTTACAGCTGCGTGGTATTGTGTAGCGAAATTGAAGTCAAAGTAACAGCTATATAAAGGTCGTCTGACATGCAGAGGTACCAATGTACCTCTGCATTATTATATAAGCTATTGGAATTCCACTGCTGAACATAGACCCCCAAGAAAGGGGGAATTTTGCCCATAAATGCCGCGCCAGGCAAGCATGTTGGCAATCGTATAGCGCAGCTTTCAAGATGGGGATGCTGCTACCCATCTCCGTCCGGTGCATTTGATCTACACTGTTTCGGATGGATATACCGCCATCTGTCGGTTCTGATACCTAAGTCGCCTTTAACGGCTCCTGTACAGAGGTACCTCAATCTCACCGCCAAATAGCAGATGGGTAAGAGAGACAGTGTGGTGTACCACCGCTTGGTGGTACACGTGACCGCAGCCTGTAGATGCTCATCACATCACGGAGATATCACTACAGTGTCGCCAACCCTTTGAACTAAAGATAATATGTCACATTTACCCAGAAATGTCATTGCCACTCTCACCCTTCAAACCGGAACACAGCAACGCAAACACTGCTGTTTAGTAGAAATAGGTGGGAGTTAAGTACCAATACCGAGCCGTGAGGTACCGGCAGAGTATAATAATACCTCCCACTGCAGTAGGTGTCGTAAGAGGCGACTAAGGTTCCAGAACCGACAGATGGCGGTATATCTATTCGGAACAGTGCAGGTAAACAAATGGTAAAACGTGAAAGGCAGCAGCATCCCCGTCGCGAAAGCTACGTAAGCAGTAGACTTTCAATAGCTGGTATGATGATGAAGTACCAATGCAGACGACCCTTGTAAGAGGTCTACATAATGCATTCAAGTGGGGGCCAGGATGACTTAGATCCACAAATCAGCCTGGCTGATGGCGCTGCAGTCGGTATCTAGGTTATGTATCTATGAAATTTTATACTTTGTTTACTACACGAGTAAAAATCGCTAGTTTAAATTAAACTTTTCACATGTACTTCTGTTATATCTATATATAATTATAGCAAGGAGATTGCATTTAAATGTTCAAGTGTTAGACTTCCGCAAGACCGGTCTAGATTGCGTCACCGTTAGGGTTGTCACTCGTGTTGCAATAATATATTATAATATTGTTAAGCGTTGTTTTTCTCCTGGATATTCATTTGGAATGCGATTTAACGTGATATTTATTTGTTTTAGAACATTAACATGAAGTAGACTCCATGCAAAGATTGTCTGATTTGATAACTCATTCTAATCAATCGTAGTGTTCACATTGCTGTATCTGGTTTGAAGGTGATATTACTGGGTAAATGTGACATAGGTAAAGTGAACGCAGCCTATAGACGCTCGTGTCATCACCAATATGTCACTAGCGTGTCATGAACTCTGTGAACTGAAGATACTCTGACACATATTATATATAGCCAGTTATTTTCAATCTTACCCTTCAAACCGGAACACAGAAATGCTAACACTGCTATTTGGCGGTAGAAATATGTGAGATTGAAGTACCAAAGCAGATCACCTTTGTAAGAGGTTCTATGTAAATAGTTTTACTCAAGTAAATTTATTTATATCATGTAAAAAGTTTTTAAACGGTCTAATACTGTCTATGATTATCGCATTGAACCGAACTCTTTAGCTTTATGATATTGGTATAATTAAATTGATAACCCTGTTGTAGTTGGTAATGCAGGAAACGATGCGGTTCATCGAATTGTAACCGTTACTTAATTTCGGCTTCCACGAACACTCGCTACCACTAACTGATCTTTATTAAAATGCTTAAAGCAAATATCTGGACTTTTTTTAAAGAGATAAACTCGCTGCGGCCTCGAATTCTTTCTTAATTAATTTAATTTACACATTAACAATCCCATATTTTAAGATGGATCAAACTGTACACAACCAGCAAAAAGTTATTTTAAATTAGTTAAACGGCTTTAAAGTGTCATTTATATCACGCCAGACACTGTTCTATTTAACATTGAATATAAATTGATACATTAAATAACAGTTCGATCTGTTTAAAGCAATATTTTTTCGCGCGCATTTTGCCAATGGCGCTATCTCGCTATCTGTCAAACTTCTGACAGTTCTATCTAATGTTACCTAAGAAAAAATATATTTGTTCAGTTTTCGAATTTACCTAACTTTTTTTTCTTTCATAAGAACCTTGCCTCCTGATAATAACAAATAAAGATAAATCGGTCCACTCAATTACGCGGGATGCCTGCGATTTCTAGTACTTCTTTGGACTGTGAAACTTAATAAGTTTCCGAATTTACCTTACTATTTTTTTCTTTAATAAGAACCTTATGGCTAACAAAAAAAAAGGTATTGGTCGAATTATTCACGCGGGATGCCTGGGATTTCTAATACCTCCTTGGTCAGTAAAAATAATCTAATTTATATACCATAAAGATTATTTACTGTCGTGAAAAATATATGTTTTCGAAAATCATCTCTTAAGGGTGTAAATAGAGGCTTAAACTTACAATTAAACGCGGATGAAACCATGGGGCATTGGCATTGCTAGTTTATTTATATTTGTTAACGTGTGTACTCGTATTGTTACCTCCTTATGCAACATTAAGTAACTCTAATCACAATGTTATATGCACTTATTATTTTTAATTACATTCTTTTACTTAACTTTCTACTATAATGTAAATTTTTTCATTTTACTTGGTCGACATACAGTCTCCGTGATAGTGAGCGTCACCGCAGCCTTTACACGTTCGTAACATCACAAGGATATCATTAGCGCGTTGCCATCACTGTGACTTGAAAATACTATTTCATATTAAACTAGTAATTTCACTGCCTTTCTCAATCCGGAATGCAGTAACGCGAACACTGCTATTTGGCGGTAGAAATAGGTGAGAGTGAGATACTAATGCAGACGACCTTTTGTATGAAGTCTACCTCATGTGACGATCGAACCCAGGTCCTTGGCGTACAAGATAGGATTACTACCATATGCGCCATCGGACCCTTAATGCAGCTTATAAGTTCCCGAAGTAAAGGGAATTTCATATTTGACACTAAAAAAAAGTTACAGCCATACATTACTCAATTCAGAAAGACTCTGAGACTTTAATTCCGAACGCAAAGAAATATACGTGCAATAAATTTAAAGCTTTAACTTTAAATATGGATTAAGGCTACCTTTTTCCTGGAAATATTCTCTCGCGAGGCTTCGCTTAAAGCGAAATGAACGAGGACAACCAATAACGTCACAGAACCTGCATCATCGCGCTTACAATGTTTTCACAACTTTCCGAGTATATACAATTACCGACACACACCGTTTCTTCGACGTGGCAGTAAAAGATCATCATCGTTGCAGCCATTGGATATCCACTGCTGGGTATAGGCCATAGGTCTCCCCAAGGAAAGGGAAAATTTGGCCGAATTTGCCGCGCTAGGCAAACCTGTTGGCGATCGTAGAGCGCAGCTTTCGTGACGGGGATGCTGCTGCCCTCCCCCTCCTGTGCATTTGAGCTACAATGTCTCGGATGGATATACCGCCATCTGTCGGTTCTAATACCTTAGTCGCCTCTTACGACACCTGGTACAGGGGGAGGTACTATTCTACTGCCGGTACCTCTCAACAACATTAAACATACTAATCCGTTAATAGTAAAATCCACGACATATGTCATAAAGAAATACGTCCACGTCCGTCAACGTAGACCGCGTCATGTCTCACACGACCCGCCCGATAGCGTAATGTCTCTGAACGTGTCCCTCTCTCGCCCTCTCACTGGCACTCCGCAATCAGTTTCACTTCACACACACTTTCGTAGAGCAGTATATCGTGTTATCCGGCGAATGCGTGGAGTCCTTGGCCCATTGAATGATGACGAGCCGCCCTAGAGCAGCGAGGAACCCTCGGGTGATCTCCGTGGATCCCGCGAGCCTTGCGGGCTGACCGTAGCTAGATGGTCGCCGCCGCGGGGCATGCCGGTGAATACGGGCACAGGATCGCTCATTAACGACCAAACTCGCCCTATCTCCCGTTGGCGCTGGAATTGACGTCTGAGTAGTCCTGCATTAGGCTCGTCCGAATGAATACCCGTCGGGACAGTTCTGCATTCGACCACCTGGCTCCGTGGAAGAATCTACCCTTTTCCCATACTTACCGATATTCGGCTTTAGTGAAACTACAACAATTTCTACTATCACAGTCTTTTGTAATGTATGTACATATACGACGTCTGTGTCCCTACGGGGCAGGCCAAAAGATCTTCATATATCTCTCGCTTTCCTTACTTCCATTAGTCATTTCATACATGCTCGTTTAGCCTTGATATTTCTGAAGTAGCCCTTAACATCAATTTTTTACTTAAATGAAAACCAACGAAGTTTTATTCCTCTTAACCTTACCTCTTTAATAAAGAATTGATAATTGTAGAATAACAATCTTCCAGCTTCTCGAACCTGTCCTCAGTGAGATCTAGATAACTCACATCCGCATAGTCTAATATAGGTAAAAGGAGAGAAATGTATTTATACTCTATGGTACAATTGTTTTTGGTAATATTTGACAGTTACTTAAGCCATCGCGTTTGTTTGTATTGTTTTTGATCATTTATGTGCCAAAGACATTTAAATGAAATTTAGTAAAATATTTATTTGTGATGTAGATACATATATTTATTAATCGTTATAACTGTGATCGGTTATTCGTAAAATATGATTATTTTAACGGACTTTATTTATATTATTTATACTTTATTCAGATATTGAAGAGATAATTTGAGGAAGATAAGGTAATTTAGTGGAAATTTATATATTTAAATAATAACATTATAAAAGTATTTGTTTATAATGTAAAAAAATTTCACCATACCAGCCGAAGGACGTCCACTGCTTTGCATAGACCTTTCCAATAAAAAGGGGGGAGTCGTGATGACATTCGCAGAACGTAGCTTCACGACGGTGATGTTGTGGTTTAGCTTTTTCTGGTTGGTATATCGACATCTGTCAGATCCACGATAAATATTTACGAAATAACGAATAACTCTGTCGATTAACTACGATATCTATTATAATATACCAAACCACCCACGCCATGTATTACGCAAACGTGTATGTATGTAAACATATGTATTTTACAACTATGTATATAGTACTATTAGCGTCCCGCGGTTTCACTCGCGTAGTTACCATCCTACCAAGGTCAATAAATAATGAAAGTAAATCTTAAGCTACTCCTCACAACATGGCTTTGGGGTACCGACAGAGTAGAATAGTACCTCCCTGTAGGTATACCAGGCGTCTTAAGAGAGGACCCAAAGTATCGGAACCGACAGATAGCGGTATATCTATTCATAACTGTGTAGCTCAAATGGACAGGGCGAGGATGGGCAGCAGCATCTCCGCAAAAGTTACGCTCTGCAATTGCCAACATGCTTGCCCAGCGCTGCAATTGTTGAGGCCTGTGTCCAACAGTGGGCTTCAAATGGCTGATATGATATAACATCAGATATCTTCGAGTAAAAGTCCCGTTAAAATCGGTCTAACCATCCGAGATTAGTCAAACAGACGGGCAAATAAAAGTATTCGACAAACATACATATAGACCTCGTCCCGCCTGTTAACATAACCTCCATAAGTGTCTCCCTTCGTCGCCCTCTCACCGGCACTCCACAAACAAATCCACTTCACACACATTTCTTTCATAGAGCAGTGCACTGTGTTCGCCGGCGCCGTCTTATTCGCCAAGGGTTGCAGGTTCGATGTCCACAAACATTTATATCGTGATATTTGTTTGTGGTGTTAAGAATATGTAATTATGTATTATTTTTTTTATTTTTTTTTTATTTATTTAACTTTATTGCACAAAATGTTACAAAATGTACAAATGGCCACGTTTATTTATTTTATATATATAGTGGTGCAGGCAATATATATACAAAATAAATAAACGTGGCATACATATTTGTATAAATAAACGCAATAAATGCATATGATATAAATATATATATATATATTCATATATGTATATATATACATAAAATAACGTACATCATCATCATAACATCATCAATAGGGCTATAAAGTTAGAGAAGCAGCATCAGTAAATAAAGTACGGAGACAGCGTTTCAGGATAAATTTGTTTGGGGATTGCTTAATATTCAACGGAAGCTCGTTCCAGAGTCGTATAGCTGTATGTATTATATGTGATTCCTCTGTTGCCTGATGTCCGTAACACAAGTGCTTTAAGCGAATTATTTCCGAGTCAGGTTAATGGATATGTTGTATGAATATATAAATATATATGTATAATTGATCTTGCACGTGGTATATAATCAAGATTACTATGTAGCCTTTGTTCGTCCGTTTGAAATAGGTCATACATAATTTTTCCTCTTTTATCAACCATAATTGTTGTTGATCCAGTTTCTATGTTATATATACGCAGTTATAATAAAATTAGCTGTGTCTAGATATTGTTTTTTTGTGAGCTAGATATTGAAGTGAGCAAACCAGAATACGGTCCGCTTGATAGTGACCGTAACCGCAGCTTATAGAAGCTTGTGTTATCTTAATGATATCACAGTATGGGCATTCTTGAAAATAATAATCCAGATACAATTCAGGAGATTTATTAATAAACTTCTTCAATCATAAGTAAAAAAAGTACTAGATATTGCAGAGATAGGGACAGATTCTTCTTGAAACGCGGTGAAGTCGGACGCCGGCAGCAACACGCCCGCTCAACTCGACGTATCAGATTAAAAAGGAGATCTTCCTTCATTTGCGTACTGACTTGCCTACCGTCCGTTTGACTGCTCGTCTCTGTGTTGCCAACTGCCCAACCGAATACACCCAAGTCAATACAGACTTCAGAATACTCCACCGTAGAGATTAATAAATAATTAACAAACATATTAAGTAAACCAAGTGTTGTCACCTCCCGCATAAACCCTGTTTGTTGCTGAATACTCAACATCGCAACGAGTTCAATTGCCCGTTAAGAAATGCGTTCACTGTGTTACCCGTATGCAGTTGAATTGTTCCACTTTGACTCGGCCTCGTGACAAATCCAGGCTGCGTCGCTATAATGGGACCGAAGGTTGCTGGCTGAGGGCGAGTCATTCAAAGACAAATATATATTTATTTAAATAAGCCTATCATAGGGTCTTTTAAACCTGTCAAAAGAATATATGTGTATAGATTACGCTTTGTTGTACCGGCAGAGTAGAATCGTATCTTCCTTTTTTTTCGGACGAACCTATTGCTGGACTACGCAGACGTCAATTCCAGCGCCACCGAAAAAAAAGGCGGGGCCTCATAGATAGATCATAGATGAGATGCCCGTAATTATCCTGCATACCCCGCGTCGCGCCCGCAAGGCTCGTAGGCAATGATAATAGCGGAAGCGGGGGCGAGCGCCTGAGTGCGCCTCTAGAGGCTCGACCTAGGCTCGGGCGGCGCGAGTTGGGGGGGATTTAGTTATGAAATTCAGCAAAAGAGGACGGCGGAAGACGGCCGAAGTAGCCCGGCAGCTCTGGGGCTGCCGGTTATCCCTCGTAAGGGCAGGGACTCAAAAAGTCATCGATATCAATCATCGAGGTTAAGTCACTACACCCCGCGGTGAGAAATTCCGCAAATGTCCGGGTTTTTTAGTTTTATTAACTTAAATCAATTAACACTAATCAAGATATGAATTTTTCTACGAATTCGTATGTTTCTACAGCGTTATATTAAATATTCGTAGTATCACTTATATTTAAAACTGAATAAATAAATACCAACACACAATACAACATCTCATACATTGATCTGATTCCGTAATAAGTTGGCCAAAGCACTTGTGTTGCAGACTTCAGACAACAGCGTAATCCAAATATGCTACTTGAATAAATTTAATACTCAGACACAGAACAAACATAAATACCATCAGATAAATATTTGTCCTGGGTGGGAATCGAACCCACGACCTATGGCGCATAAGACAAGATCACTAGTATCTGCGCCACGGGGCCCGTAAAAATTTTTTTTAACAGCTTTAGAGCACGGTTTATTTATCATTTTACATATTTTAATCGACTTTTCGGTTACGTTACGGCAACCATTCTCAATATTATATATTCGTATGTTGTGATTGGCCACGGTTCACTTTTCACGCGTATATTTAGTTATACGTTTTTAGCACACGATCCGTCACGTCAAGAAATAGAAAATTAATTAAATATTTTATGTAACACTATTTATTTCTTAATATATATATTATTCTGTGTGTACAGATAAAACAGTTCAGGTATATATATATATATATATATATATATATATATTTCAACCAATCTGTTCATTAAGACAGACTTGATGCATTGTGGCAGATGTGATTTATTTATTTAACATATTCATTATAATGACGTCTTGTAGGCTAACTAATCGCCTACTACAAGCTAAATTTAAATTATATTGATAAATAAATAATAAACAATAACAATAAAGAAAATATTAAATACTGTACAGGTCATTAAAAAACTAAATACAATTACAAAGAAAGCCAATTTGGATCATGTCACGTCGTCTAAAAAAGCATGTGCAGCCATTGTCAAACAACGTGCACCATCAACGAACAGATCAATGTCCTCGTTCTGAGCGAGCACATGTGACTATGATGTGTGACAGGAATATTACTTTTTTTTTAACAATTCAGAAGTCTCGTGGCTAGTCCAAGTAGAATAAAAATAAATATTTTAATTACGAATGTCCTTCTTCGAATCTTTTGCGGCAAGTGTCGTCCCCACTAAGGACAAACATATGTGATGATCATTTTTGTTTATGTGTGACTATAATAAAACGTGTATTAAGGCGTCTCTATAACGCTAGACAACAGAAATATACTACTTAAATACATATATTTAACACCCAGACACAGAACAATCAAAAATATCATCACATTGATATTTGTCCTGGATGGGATATCGAACCTACAACCCTGGCCGCACAAGATAAGATCACTACCATCTACGCCATCGGGCCCTAATTTATTATTTCTATATTGTTTTTATGTGTTTGTAAGGCATTGGTCGGAAAGTTTTTAAGGATACATTATTTGCAGATGTTGTGGTCGCTATTCTGCGTGGTGGCGGCGCTGCAGCTGGCGGGGGGTGCCAGCTCCCCCGAGTACCGGCTGCCGGGAGATGTGGCCCCCTCACACTACGACCTGCGCCTCACCTACGACATCGACCCAAGCACCAACTACAGCTTCTATGGCGTCGTTGATATACTGGTTCGTTTTGTCTGTATACTGTTTGCCCGCGCCACTTACTTCCATTTAGGGGTTACACAATTAACAAATTTCCGTCTCCTATTTGATGGGCTGAGGGATGGTTTTTCGAAAAGAAATGATGCACGATTTTTTGTTGCGTCACAAATAGTCCGCATACTTTTTTTTAGATTAATACCTTGAAAATTGCGGTATGCTATATACAAAGTAGGTAGTTAGAAAGAGAAAAAAATAGCCTAAGTTACTGTCTATCTTTTTAACTATCTCCATTTAAAAAATTACTTCAATCCATTGCTCCGTTTGGCCGAGAACGGCGGACAAACAAACGTAGACACATACTTTTTCGCATTTATAATATTAGTATGGATGCTTTGTGTTTCACTGCTAGAGTTTTGAGGACTTCATCATCATCATCATTATCATTATATCAGCAGTTGAAAGTCCACTGTTGTATATGGATATAAGCTTCCCGAAGAAAGGGGGAATTTTGCCTATAATTGCCGCACTGGGCAAGCGTGTTGGCAATCGCAGGACGCAGCTCTCGCGACGGGGGGCTGCTGTCCACTTTCACATTGTACATTTGGGTTGCACTGTTTCGGATAAATGTACCGACAACAGTCAGTTTAGGTACTTTAGCCGCCCCCTACAAACGTGGACTTCCAATAGCTGATATGATCAATGATCATAACGATGAATTGAATTATGTTACTTTTAACTGTTGTTACACTGTTTTTAAATTGTTTATTATTGTGATTTACAACACTTTCAAATAAATAAATAAGGTCAAATGGACTGTCTGAATATATGTTTCGCGAGCAAACGGTGAAAGGATGTTTTGACATCGCGTTGCCTGTTACATTTGATGTTCTAAATACAGCTATTCTGACAGCAGTGAAAGTGCTGGTAAGCGTCGTTTATAGAGTTTAATATTGTCACGTAACTATCTACTAAACTTATTCTTGGATAACAATGGTACTCTTTACTGAACACCAGTAAAACAGATACAAATAAATACAAATTAAATAATTAAGACAGTCCAATGTTACTATCGCATAGATCTCTTCAATGCAACCTTTGGATCGAGAAAAACAATAAGAATGTAGTTAGTTTGGAATGTAACTCTATAAAAATAATACCATACATACATACATACATAGATACATACATACATCACGCCTGTGTCCCATTGGGGTAGGCAGAGACTATGGATCTCCACTTGTTACGATCTTGACATACCTCTCTAGCTTCCCTTACATACATTAGTCCTTTCATACACGCTCGTTTATCCTTGGTTATTCTGTCCTGGCCCTTCTTTAATACCTTTCTGCCTGGTGCCTACAAGCGTGATGGCAATCACAGAGCGCGGCTTTCGCGACGGGGATGCTGTTGCCGATCCCTGTCCTGTAAATTTGAGCTACTCTGTTTCGGATAGATATACCGTCGTCTGTCGATTCTGGTACCTTAGTCGCCTCTTACGACAATTCTACTCTGGTGAGGTACTTTTCTACCCTGCCGGTACCCCACGGCTTTTTTTATATACAGAACCATAAAATCTTAAATTTACTGTTTTAAACTTCAACCTATTATTGATTGGTTCCACATTGATGTACCACATGATGGTACAGTTATCACCAAAGAATGCCTACTTTATATTCATATTACTGTTTGGCAGGTCGTCGACTCCAGTCCGAATAGTAATTTTGACACAATAGCCTTTGTTGCAACCGAACATAATTTTGTGATTTGTTTGGGCTTAGTTACTGCTGTGTGTGTATTTGAATGGACAGTTTACTTTAAAACAATTTTTCTTAGTAAAAAGTATGATCTTAACTCATAATTCTACTTTGAATACGAAAAATAAACCAATGATATCTTATGACCAATTGACGTGTCTTGACTACACAAAGGGACAGTTAAATCTTTATTGATCTGTAAAGATACATTAACAGTTATTATTTTTAATAGCTAAATAAAGGAATAAATTATTAACAATAAATTATTTCTTTTATATGTAATAATTAAACGACTACTTCTTTATGCTTTATATCTAGGAATATTGCCAAGCTGCATATTTAATTATTGTTTGAAACTAAAACTCTCAAAATTAACATTTTTTAAAATTATTCAATGGTATTTGATAGTATCCCCACCCAGGACAAATATTTATACGATGATATTTGTGTTTGTTCTGTGTCTGGGTGTAAAATAAAAGTAGTATATTTGTGATTCCTCTGTTGTCTGATGTCCGCAACACAAGTGTTTTAAGCGACTTATCACGAAATTAGGTCTTTGTATTTCTGTATATAAAAGGAGAAGCTGACTGACTGAAATATCAACGCAGGGCCTAAACTCTGAGGGTTACAAACTTGAAAATGTGCAAAGTTAGTATGAAAGTTTTGTTTTTAAGAAGTTATTTGAAATGAAATTCAGGAAGGTACTTTATTGAAAGTCATGAAACATGTTTAAAATATTTTCGAAAATATTTTTAAGGGGGCAAATGGGGTTGCAAAGTTAGTATTAAACTTTCTACAACCTAACGCGGGTGCAACCGTGGGTCGCTGCTAGTTAATATATATACTTGACGTAGGGTACCGACAGATTCAATAATACCTCCCCTTGTACCTAGTCGTAAGAGTGAGGGACCGGATACAGAACAAATACAAATATTATCAAATATTTGCTATCGATGGGATTCAAACCCACGACTCTTTGCACATATGATAGGATCACTACCATCTATGCCATTGGGCGCGTCTGTAATATAATGCCTGTCTGTTTGTAAAATTGTATTTATATGATTGTGGATGTATATTTGAAAGCGTGTATTTTGGAGTATATCTCATTGTAAGGTGGGTGCGTGTAAGTAGGCAATTGCAATTCCCTGTCCGTCGCGCCGAGGCGACTTGAAGGTTTTCCTCAACTGACCGGTCACCAGCACGCATACCTATTAGAAATCACATGTACTCGGTGACATCTATCCAACCTCACCTGTAACATTGCCAAAGAAATTTGCATCTTATGCACACCGAATACGGTATTTATTATTAGTATCAATAAGCACAAATATTACGAAGCGTTTGAGAAACGTATTGAATAAATGTGTATAAAGAAAGAAAGGTATGTTGAGATGGTTTGGACATGTAGAAAGGACGGATGAAAGTAGAATGACTGCACAAATATATAGAGCGGAAGTGAATGGAGGAGTTAGTATAGGTCGACCGAGGCGGATATATCTTAACCAGGTAGAAGGGCCAGGTCAAAAAAACCAAGAATAATCGAGCGTGCATGAAATCTTTTTAAAATTGTTTTTACTATCTTAATGTTTTAACATATAAAGAATAATCTAGAAAATTGATGCTGCTGATAAAATATTTCCACTAAAGCCTGAAATTTGCCCCCTGTAATAATAATTGTCGAAATACCAAAACCGACAGATGGCGGTATATCCATTGGTAACAGTGCAGCTCAAATCGTCATAATAATCATTGAAGCTTTGACGGGCCCGATGGCGCTGATGGTAGTGATCCTATCTTGTGCGCCAATAGTCTTTAGTTCGATTCCCACTCAGAGTAATTATTGATATGATGATGTTTGTGTATGTTCTGTCTGGGTGTTAAAAATCTGCGTTTAAATAGCGTCCGTAACACAGCGGAATCAGGTTGAAAGTAATAAAACCCAGAGAAATGTGCAGCCGCATCCCCGTCGCGAAGCTACGCTCTGCGATTGCCAACACGCCACATAACACCCAAATCAATCAATTTAAATAGTTCTTTTATGTCCCACTTTCCATTTATCTGAAGCAATCTCATAGTAGGTATAATAAATAAACAGAATAAATGAACACATTTATTATGCTGCACAATAAATTGTCAGAAAAACTACACATTGTGTTCAGGTCTATATTAATAAATTAGAAACTACAAGGTGACAGGTTGTGTAACGGATCGATTTCTGCAAGTTCTATGAGTTGCAGCGAAGGTTGCCAGTTCCAATTGTTAACTAACATTCTGCCCGCGACTTCGTCCGTCGGACTGTACGTAACATCGTGTCCTTGGAGCACTTTCCTGACCGGAGACGGATGAATATATATAAATCACGTGTCCCGTTGTTTGTCCGCGATAGACTTCTAAACAACTAAAACGATCTTAAATTAAATTTGTACACATTGTACAGTTTGATCCAACTTAAAAGATAGGATAGCTCACATCTTAGTTTTATTATCATCGTCATCATCACACCAGCCATTGGAAGTCCACTGCTGGACATTAGCCTCACCAAGAAAGTATGATTTTTGCCTATAATTGCCGCGCTGGGCAAGCGTGTTGGCAATCGCAGAGCGCAGCTATCGCAACGGGGATGCTACTGCCCATCCCCGCCCTGTGCGTTTGAGCTGCGCTGTTTTGGTTGGATGTTCCGCCATCTGTCGGTTCTGGAACCTTAGTCGCCTCTTACGACACCTGGTACAGGGGGAGGTACTATTATACTATGCCGGTACTTCGCGCCGAAGACATCTTAATTTATTGCCGGAATATTATTTTATTGCAAATTGTTTGCTTCCTTTTTGACATTCACACTTATCAGTTGACTCCAAACGATTGACAAACGACGACACAGATGGCAATATCTGTTGACTGGATTGGGTAAGTAATCAATAAATGGCGCTGCTATGTTAAACCTACAAATGTGTCATATAAGCTACAATAAATTAGCGTAACCACCCAAGCGCGGATCCACCGTTGTGGGCACGATGGGCATGCCCACAACTTTAATAGACTTATGACGTCACACTTTTACGGTCTATTAAGATCGATAGGCTGATGACAATAAACGACTCAATAAAATTTAAAAATGTGCCTCAACGGCACAGGGAAGATTATCCGGGCTAGCTCTTCTAAATATACACAAATATGTGAACCTGGATATCGATGACATTATCAACGTCTTCGCTAAAAAGAAATGTAAACGTGCATTTATAATTTAAGTAAGTAGGTACCTAAATAAAGTTGTATAATGTAAAATGTACATTTAATTTGATATTCTGAGAAAATGTAAAAATAATCAAACTCTCGCCTGGTGGATCTCACTTGCTGATCTGACTTACATTACTCCGGATACAACGACAAGATACCTATTTACCCAGTCCAGTGTCCCTATATTGGCTTACTGGCTACTTTGATTGAAATAGGTTTAGATCGAAACTGACTATTTAATTTGAAGAAATCGGGTCCATCTTTCCCCTAAGTTTATTTCCAGTATAGCAGCTGTGACCACAACTGTTTATGTGGGCTGGATCCGCGCTTGTAACCATCTCGAGTTGTTGACGCTAAAGTATAAGTAAAATTTATTTTACTACTAAAGTATAAGTAAAATTTATTTTACTTATACTTAAGCGTCAACTCACACTTATTTTCCCCACATATTTTTTTACAGTAAAGCTTGTATTTCTCGATCTGGGTGTGCGAGAGGCAGTGAAATTTAATAGGTAATTTAGGCGTCTATAGGCACTGCTTAACAAAGACCTCCCCAAGAACGGAGGAATTTTTCCAATAATTGCCGCGTTAGGCAGGCGTAGTGGCTATCGCAAAGCGCAGCAGCTTCGCGACAGGGTACTGCTGCATATCCTAGCCCCGTAGATATACTGCCATCTGTCGGGTTTGGTACCTCAGTCGCCTCTTACGACACTTGGTGCAGAGGGGGTTACTATTCTACTCTGCCAGTACCCCACGGCGTATCCAAATACCTGGACACTGTAAATATTAACAATATTTTCTATTTCACAGTTATCATCCAACAAGCCGACTTCAAAAATAATTCTCCAAGCGCAAGACATCACTGTGACGTCCGAAGACGTCAAGGTATCTGGTCCAGAGGAGCCTCCGAAGGTCACCAGCGTGGCTCTCAATGATACTTATAACTTGCTGACGATCGCCCTGGACAAATCCTTGGAGCCGGGGATCAATTATTCTCTGACCATTCCTTTTTATGGCAACTTGAAGCAGGGTCTTGATGGAGTTTACATCAGCACTTACGTCAACAAGATATCAAAGAAGCAAGAGTGAGTGCAGTTCTTTGATAACACAGATTAACACGTGTTCAAAGATTATCACATTTTCTGAACATTTAAATTTTTTTAATACGAATCAATTACTAAAATGTACGTATCACATCCAATTTTTATTGAATTCGATCAAAAAGTTGCAAATATCCACATAAAGCACATTTAACGAATGCAATAAACACTTTTGTTTGTATAATTACTATTTATATGAAAACTACTCTTTTAACGATTTTAAAACAAGGTTATTTACCTTACGGTAACCGTTCTCAATAATAGTAATTATCTCTATCTAATCTCAATTCACAATGGCTGGTATTATAATTATATCAATTTATCTTTCAGGTATCTCATAGCCACGCAGTTCGAAGCGATATCGGCTCGCAAAGGGTTCCCGTGTTTCGACGAGCCTATGTATAAAGCCACCTTCAGCATCACTCTTGGCCACCACAAGGACTTCACCGCAGTCTCCAACATGCCGCTGAACACCAGATCGAAGCAGAAGTCAGTTGCTTTCCCCTTAGCTGTGATAACTTGTAACAGAGTTCCTCCTTGGCAATACTCTACTTCATGACTTATTTTAGATATTATGCATAATACATTTGGAATTTAAACAAACCAATTCAGACCGTGGTACCGGTGGAGTAAGATGCAACTAAGGTACCGAAACCGATAGATGGTGGTATAACCATCCCAAACTGTGCAGCTTAAATGCTCATGGTGGGGATGGGTAGCAGCATCCCCTTCGCGAAAGCTGCAATTATGGGCGAAATTCCCTCTTTTTTGGGAAGGCCTATGTCCAGCAGTGGACTTCTAATGGCTGGCATGATGATGATGATGATGAACGAAATAATAGTGTGACAAAACATTACGTTCGCAGCGTCGCGGAAGCGTTCTGGCCGTGGGCAAGCATCCAACAAAAATTCAAGTGAGTACACAATCACTAAAATTATATATAATTCTTTAAAAACTTTACGAAACTATTTTAAACACATCCTGCTATTATGCAAAATGCTTTGGAGTATGTTATTATCGCAATTATTATGTTTTAGGCTGTACCGCGATAAAACTTTATGTCTTTTAAAATATATTGACACTTTTCTCGGTGTTACTGAGAGAACCTAAAAAATACTACGGTCAAATAAATATTGTGCGACACAGAGTTAGACAGCACTTAGTCTCTTCACTACATAATCGCTTTCCGCTGTCTGACTCTCCCTATGTATGCTTAAATCCAAAGAAGTGCGTAATGAATTTTCATGTGGTATTTTTAAATAGATCAAGTGATTCTAAAAGAAGGTTTATATAAATTCCCACAACATCTCATACATTCACCTGACTCCGTGGTAAGTCGCTTAAAGCACTTGTGTTACGAATGCCAGACAACAGGAATCACAAATATACTACTTAAATACATATATTTTACACCCATACACAGAGCAAACACAAATATCATCATATAAATATTTGCTCTGGGTGGGAATCGAACCCACGACCCCTCGTGCACAAGACAGGATCACTACCATCTGCGCCATCGGGCCCTCGCCATGTATAATACACGCAATATATAGTAGATAAACACTGATAATAATTTTAATGGTGTCCAATGTGAAGTCGTAATTAAACACATTTTTTTGCAATTGCAAACGCTGGCTGAACCCGACAAGATAGATCAAAATAATGTACTACTATTGTACACTTTAAAAGAGTTTACAAAAAAGTCTGCGATGGTATATTCCTATTTCTTAGATATTAAAATATTGTTGATAACCCATAATAACCATTTTTTATCCTCATATCACCCGTGCAAAGCCGGGTGGGTCGCTAGTACAATAGAAAACTGGTGACCCGCTCGAGGAACCGACATCTACCAATAACATATTTCACCTTTCCAAAGAAAAAGCCAGTCGGAGTTCGTGTGGGATCACTTCAGGAAGTCGGTGCCGATGTCGACATACCTAGTAGCTTGGGTGGTGTCCAAGTTCTCCTACGTGGACAGCCCACCGGCACTCTCCACCACCAAGTTCAGGATCTGGGCCAGGAGCGATGCTATTGATCAGGTGAGAGGCATAGCAGAATTGATAAATCATCGTATCAGCTATACGGAGTCCACTGTTGGGTATAAGCCTCTTCAAGATTAGGTAGTAGTATTTAAAAAGAGGTAGACATGGTACAGAGATCGTCTGCATTGGTAGGTATTTCATTCTCACCTATTTATACCGGCAAGCAGCTTTGTTCGCATTGCCATATTCCAGTTTGAATGGTAAGAAAAGAAGTGAAATTACTGCGTTATATGACATTATATCTTCAAGTTACAAGGTTGGCAACGCGTTTGTGATATTCTTGTGACATTACGAGCATCAATAGGCTGACACTTATTATCAAGCGGACTGTATGCTTGTTTGTCGACCTGATCTAATGAAAAATAAAGCGGGTTCTTGCCTACAATGGCCGCGCTTGGCAGGCGTGGTGGTAATCAGAATGCGCAGCTGCGAGACGAGGATTCTGTTGCCCATCCCCAGTCTGTAGTATTTATATTGATATATTTTTATTATTGCGAAGTTTATCCCGGACAAACGAGACACGGAACTTTATAAGAATCTCCCTACCGATGGAGAACAGCTGTGAGTTACCGGCAAAGTAGAATGGTACCTCCCCCTGTACCAGGTGTCGTAAGAGGTACAAGAACCGACAGATGGCGGTATATCCATCCGAGACATTGTAGCTTGAATGCATAAGGTGGGAATGGGCAGCAGCATCAACGTCACAAAAGTTGCGTTCTGTGATCACCAACACGCTTACCCAGCGGGGCCATTTTGGGCAAATTTCCCGCATTCTTGGGGAGGCCTATGTCCAGTAGGACTTCCGATGGCTGTTATCTATGATTTTACTTAATACATGGTTATTTTAACGAAAACATTTATTTGTTTCAGACAGAGTATGCTTCCACTATCGGTCCCCGAGTCCTGTCGCACTTCGAGAGCTTCTTCAACGTTTCGTTCCCGCTCCCCAAGCAGGACATGATTGCCATTCCAGACTTCGCATCTGGTGCAATGGAGAACTGGGGACTCATCACGTACAGAGAAACCGCCCTGCTTTACGATAAGACTCAGTCTTCGTTCATCAATAAGGAGAGGGTTGCAGAGGTATGTTTAAGTTATTCATTTTACGGGCCCGATGGTGCAGATGGTAGATCTTGTCTTATGCGCCAAAGGTCGCTAGTTTGGTCTCACCCAGGACAAATTTATATATGATAATTGTGTTTGTTCTGTGTCTGGGTATTAAATATATGTATTTGAGTAGTATATTTGTGATTCCTCTGTAGTCTGATGTCTGTAACACAAGTGTTTTAGAGGCTTATCATGGAATCAGGTCAGTGTATTAGATGTTGTGGGATTTTACTAAAAAAAATTATGCCCATTTTGGGGGGTAACATTTTTATTATGTTTTTAAAAATATATTGTTCAGGCGATCTGTAATCACTGAATTAGCTTATCTAGTCTAGCAGAATAAGTCAATGTCGAAACACTGGAATAGGATAGAGAAACAGTTGACGTCGCCGCTAGGAATGGCCAGACATCTTCTGCACAAATCGACAAATTCACACTTTCTATAGTTATATACATAAAATATCTCATACATTGACCTAATCCCTGGGTAGGTCAGGTAAAGCGCTTGTGTTACGGATGTCAGACAACCGAGGAATCACAAATCTATACTAATATTATAAAGCGGAAGAGTTTGTTTGTTTGTTTGTTTTAACGCGCTAATCTCAGGATCTACTGGTCCGATTTGAATAATTCTTTTTTTATTGGATAGTCCATTTATAGAGGAAGGCTTTAGGCTATATAACATTACACTGAGACCAATAGGAGCGAAGCAACAGTGAATAATGTTGCAAAAACGGGGAAAAGGCAACTATACCCCCCAAAGTCACTATTCTACGCGGACGAAGTCGCGGGTACTGCTAGTATCATCATATAAATGTTTGTCTTGGATGGGGATCGAACCCACGAACCTCGGCGCATAAGGTAGGATTACTACCAACTGCGCCGTCGGGTCCGTCAAATGCAGTCATAATGCCGATTAACTATTTATTTCTTTATTTATTATTCATTTCGAGCCTCATTCGATTAATGGACAACCCCTTGACTATTACGTTCTATTTTGACGGGCCCGATGGCGACGATGGTAGTGATCCTATCTGGTGCGCCAAAGGTAGGTTCGTCCTCCATCCAGGACAAATATTTATATGATGATATTTGTGTTTGTTCTGTGTCTGGGTGTTAAATATATATATCTTTGTGCTGGCACGAGCGTCTATAGACTGCGGTCACGTTTCTCATCAAGCGGCCCGTTTTCTTCTTTGCTGACTTCATAATAATAAAAGGAATGTAAAATTTATAGGTGATTGCCCACGAACTCGCCCACCAATGGTTCGGTAACCTGGTGACCATGAAGTGGTGGTCGGACCTGTGGCTGAACGAGGGTTTCGCGACCTTCGTGGCGTCGGTGGGCGTCGCTGCGGTCGAGCCCAACTGGAGAGCTGATAGGAGCTATGCTGTCGAGAACATTTTGTCAGTTCTATCCTTGGACGCGCTGGAGTCGTCGCACCCTGTGAGTTATTTGTTTATATATTTCATACTGTATTGGGTGTCAACTCGCCTGTGGCCAGGATCAGCGAACTGTTTAATGACATTTGCCAACAGTTTGACGTTGATGTTTGCTCCATGTCGATGAGTGTATTTCGCTACACTGTGCCCGTAAAAGTTGAACAAGTTATATTTACTTGATTTTTGAGTACCACTTCCGCCTTTTTTTATGTTAAACTACGATTAAAAATTAGAAAAATAAAACTCTTGTTTAGTGCATGCTGTGTTCATCTATAAATGATTGTACATTTAGAATTAATATTTAGTTTTAAAGAAATTATTATTATAGAATTTATATTTAGTGTTCCGGTCTGAAAGGTGAGAGAGGCAGTGAATTTACTGGATAATGTGACATAATATCCTTAAGGTATAAGGTTGACAACGCGTTAGTGATACCCTTGTGATATTACGAGTGTCTATAGGCTTCAGTGACACTTACTATCAGGCGAACTGTATGCTTGTCTAATAAAAAAAATCACCAATTCGGACAATGCGGAAGCCTATACCTATTTATTCAGTTATTCCATCCATCCATCATCAAAGCAGCTATAGTTCGTCCACTGATGGACATATGTATCCTAAAGGGAAATTATGTCGATAATTGCCGCGCCGCGAAAGTCGTGGAAGCAATCACAGCGCGTTGCATTGCGACGGGAATGCTGCTGTCACTAACAACGCAACTGCTCCTACATATAGCCCTTTCATCGGTCTTCCAGCAAAGGGCGATATATTTATCTACCGGTACTACCCGTCGATCCAGTTTGGACGTGGTTAATATATTTGTATTATTCCTCAGGTATCAGTCCCAATCGACGACCCGAAACGTATCAACGAGATATTTGATGAGATCTCGTACCGCAAGGGCTCCACCCTTATCCGGATGATGACCATGTTCCTCGGGGAAGATGTCTTCAGACAGGCCATTCACAAGTAAGGGAAACAGAGTTGACTGATCTTATTAATGCGGAAGTCTTGTCTGTCTGCTGTTCACGCCTTTTCCGAAAACAGGTAGATTAACTGCAGGTTCATCACGCGGGCTACCAGAGAAGAACCGGCAAGAAAGACTGTTGGTAATAAAGGTTATATGGACACCCAGCCGCAACAAACAGTTGTCTTCAGAATAACTGTTAAAGCAATTTATTTGAATACATTTACGTTTAATCATTTATATAATCTTTAATACAGTAATGAGCTTTTTGTGATTTCGATCACCATCCAGGACAAATATTTATAAGATGATATTTACGTTTGTTTTGTGCCTGAGTGATAAATATATGTATTTTATTATTATATCTGTGATTTCTCTGTTGTCTGATGTCTGTAACACAAGTGCTTTAAGCGACTTATCACGGAATCAAGGAATACCTTATCAATACATTGAGTATGAGATGATGTGGAAATTCATATATATAATTCTTAAAAACGTATTTGTAAACTACTCGGAATTCTTTATCTTTTTCTAACTTCTTTTACAGCTACCTCATCAAATACTCTTACCAGAACGCGGAGCAAGATGACCTCTGGTCGGAGCTGACCCAAGTGAGCCTCCAACACGGTGGATTGACCCGCAACGTGACTGTCAAGCAGGTCATGGACACCTGGACCAAGCAGACCGGTTACCCCATACTGACCGTCACCAGGGATTACACTGATAACTCCCTGACTATCGCACAAGTAAGTCACGGAACAACTAGTATAATCAGTCATGGCTGAAATTTCAGGAAGTCTTCACTTATAAAATTATGTACTAGAGGTAGACTTCGTGTAAAGGTCATCTGCATTGGTACCTCACCGATTTCTACCGCTAAATAGCAGTGTTCGCTTTGTTGTGTTTCGGCTTGACAAACGTCAATGAAGATATAGGCCTTTTCAAGAAAGGACGTTTTTTGCCCATAATTGCCGCAATGGGCAAGCATGTAGGCAATCGGAGAGCGCAGCTTTCGCGACAGAGATGCTTCTGCCCATCCGATATCCGATGGCGCCATCGGCCCTTCAAATATAATGCTTCTGAAACGACAAACAGCTAGGAAAGAATAAATCTATTTTTTTTTGCAAAAAAGAAAGTACAAAACGCTTTTTGTAATATATACCCCGAAACCTTATGTAAACTTCACAACATAGCTCATGCATCTGAATAAAGATATATTACACCCACAACTAGATTAAACACATAAGAATATTTTTTTTCGAAATTAACGTAAATGATTTCTCAATGGTTTGAATTCTCATTTGACGGAAAAATTTTCAAAACATGTTGTCTGTTGACGTCTTCCTAAGACATTTTGTATCGATATTTTGTATCTGTGCGCTTCGACTTTATTACTCATATGTACCTTGGGTAAAGGACGCTGATAGCGTTTTTGTTTTCATTTTCCACAAAATCTCATACATTGACCTGATTCCGTGATAATTCGCTTTAAGCACTTCTGTTCCGGACATCAGACAACGGTGGAATCACAAATATACTATTTAAATACATATATTTAACACCCAGACACTAAGCAAATATAAATATCATCATATAAATATTTGTCCTGAGCGGGGACCGCACCCACGGCCTTTGGCGCACAAGACAGCATTACAACCATCTGCGTCATAAGGCCGCATTACCGCAGCTTGTGATTTAAAAATAAAAATAAATTTTAGTATGAATTTCGAATAAATATATTATTATAATCGATATTACATTTAAATTTGTGGATAAATTATTACAAGTTGGTACAGTTTCGAGTTAGGAATGCGATAAGAAGATCCGAATGGTCTTTGATCTTTGATTACAGAAACGCTACCTGTCTCTGAGCGTGCGCGCAGCCACGAAGTCGTCGTGGTGGGTGCCGCTGAGCGTGCTGTGCGAGCCGGAGGCGCGCGCCGGCGCCGGCGCCGCGCAGCCGCTGCAGTGGCTCGGCGACGACGAGGGCGTCGCCGGCACCGAACTGCACCGGTTCGATCACGGCTCCAAGCCGAATGAATGGGTGCTGTTCAACTACGACATGATCGGTGAGTGGGTTGGGATGACCACTTAGTCACGTTCGAAGGCATATAGGTATATCACGATCCTATTAAATCGAATCAAATCAAAATATTCTTTATTCAACTACTTGAATAAAGAATTTTTAGTGAAAATAGAAAGTGCTTGTAGATAAAAGCACTTTCGAATCTTCAAAAACAATAAATAAAAAAATATATTTTAGAAATATACTGTATTAAATTGATTTTTTTGAAAGTGCTTGCAATGGGGCTACTGGAATAAAGAATATTTTGATTTGATTTCATCATACCAGCCATTGGAAGTTCACTGCTGGACATAGGCCTCCCCATGAAACGGGGAATGTTGTCCATAATTGCCGCGCTGAGCAAGCGTGTTGGCTATCGCAGAGCGCAGCTTTCGCGACAGCGAAGCTGCCGCTCATCCCCTCCCTGTGACATCCTGCCGCTCACCCGCTCCTTTGGCCAACATGAGCTGCAGCGATCCAGTCGTTTGACGTCGGCGTACCTCCCGCAGCCCCGTACCGCGTGAACTACGACGACCGCAACTGGCAGCTGCTGAGCGCGACGCTGCGCGCGGAGCACGCGCGCGTGCCGGTGCTGGCGCGCGTGCAGCTGCTGTCCGACGCCTTCGACCTCGCCTGGACCGACCTGCTCGACTACAACACGTGCCTGCAGTGAGTACACACCTTATATAAAATAAATTCACACGTCATATATTGACCTTGAGGTACCAGTAGAGTAGAACTGTACCTCCCGCTGCATCAGGTGTCATCAGAGGCGACTTAGATACCAGAACCGACAGATGTATTATTGTGCGGACAGTATGTATATATGCGATGTATTTATCCGAAACATTCCAGCTCAAATGCACGGGGTGAGAATGGGCAGCAGCATCAGGAGTCGACCAACCGACTTCGCAGAAAATCTTCCTTTTTCGCAAATAGCGACGTTCAACTATCTAAACTCGCGTTGCAATATTGCTCTTGTACCGTTAAATCGGATGGTATCATACTCGAGCGTGCAAGGACTAATCAGTGTACTCGGTGCGCAGGATGGCGAGTTACCTGCGCCGCGAGACGGAGTACCTGCCGCTGTCTATGGGGCTGCAAGCTCTGGCGCGCATCGAGAACGTGTTGATACGCTCGCCGGACTACGGCGCCTTCCAGAAGTACGTGCGCCGGCTCATCGGCGACACCTACCGGCGCGCCGGCGGACTCGCCGCCAAGAAGATCCTGAATGGGGACAACTTGAACAGCGTCAAGATGCAGGTCAGCGCAATTCAGTTTTCACATTCGATTTTTTTAATATGGTAAGCTTGATGATAAGTGACTGCAGCTTAAAGACACTCGAGCTATCACAAAGATATCACTAGCGTGTCGCCAACTTTGTAAACTAAAGAAACAATGTCACATTGATCCAGTAATTTCACTGATTAACATATCCGGATACATATTTGAATAACATCCGGCGGAATAGAGAAGTACCTCCTTGTACCTGGTGTCGTAAGACTCGACTGAAGTACAAGAATCGACAGATGGCGGTGTATCCATCTAAAACCGCGTAGGTCCAATGCACAGGGCGGGGATGGGCAGCAGTACTACCATGCGAAAGCTACGCTCTGCGATTACCACCACGCCTGCTAAGCGCGGCAATTATGGGCAAAATATGGCTTTCTTGGGGAGGCCTACGTAAGTGATGTTATGTTATGTGATTATGGCATGAGTCACAAGAAGACAGAGGTCTCATACAAAATCTTATTCTACCTAGCTGAAAATGTTCTATTCTCTCTTCCAGGTGCTGACATCAGCGTGGGCGTGCAGCGTGCAAGTACCCGGCTGTCAAGAGAACGCAGTGGAATTGTACGAAAAATGGATGACTACTTCGAATCCGGACGAAAACAACCCGTGAGTGTTTAATAATCCAAACTTGTATTTTAAAGTAAAAGGTCAGCTAGATGTTTTTCGTTTTATTTGGGAAACATATAATGTTCCATATACTGTTAAAAATATCAAAACATGATACTCAAATTTGCGATGTTCCCACGCAAAACAAATGTTAAGTTTTAATGAAGCCTATAGAGATATGCTTGTGTAACCACCAACACTGTACACTCATACCGACGAGCCGTCTCCTCGGCTATTCCTGTCCCCATCGCGTCTCCCAGTTGCTCTTCTGTGACCTGGCGCAATCCTTGTCAGGTTCTCTCTTTTTTTCAACCTTGCGATTAGTCGGCCACTCGAGCCTCTCCAGGTTCCGGGAGGCGTCAAGCCTTCCCGATTCACACAGATGCCTCGCAGTGTGTTCGAAAAATGCACAGACTAATATGTAGCTCATTATTGAGCAACTCAATAATGAGCTACATATTTATTTATTTATTGAACTTTGTTGCACAGAGACTTTATTCCAGTTGGCATTATCTCTCAGTCAACCATTACACGAATCAGAAAATATATATATATATATTTCTGTTCCACTATATATATAGTGGAACAGATGCAGAGAATATATATACAAAATAGATAAACGTTACATTTATATTTGTATAAATATACGCACTATATACATACGATATAAACAATATTATAAAATAACGTACATCAGAAATAGGTTTATAAAGAGAGCGGAGAAGCAGCATCAGTAAATAAAGCACGGAGGAAGCGTTTCAGAATAAATTTGTGTAGGGATCGCTTAATATTCCATCGAAAATAGACGTCTATTGCAGGCGTGACCCCGTATACTCCCACAGGAGGTCTCCCACGCAATATTCGCAATATTAGCCTGCCTGGAATCACAACCTTTAATAGGGTCTCCGACGCTGTATGGCCACGCAACTGTCTAACGATGGATCACTCGTCTTCTCCCTGCAGCATACCGCTGGACCTGCGCCGCAACGTGTACTGCGTGGCGATATCCCGCGGCAGCGTGCGGCACTGGCGGTTCGCGCTGGCGCGCGTGCAGCGAGCCAACGTGGCGGCCGCGCGCGACGCGCTGCTCGCCGCGCTCGCGTGCTCGCGCGAGCCCTGGATCCTCGCCCAGTGAGTGCGGCTCGAGTGGACTCGTCGAGGGCGGAACACTTCGCTCGAACTTTAACCGCTGGAAATGCTCGAGTGACTTATGCTGGACCCTCCGTTTGTCGATATATACGCAGATTTTAATGTAGTATGCAGAGTAGGGTTCGTTTGAATTCTTTACCGAGATATATAGAAGCCCGGGATCATGGCCGAATGACCAGACGGACGACAGTATTTCGTTCGCACTCAGTTCCTTTGGTAATTGGAGAAGTTACGAGTTCTCCGTTAAGGATACCGAAAAATAGGATCCTCGAGGAGGCTTTCACGTTTCACTTGGAAGTCGAGAAGGGCGAGTACCGAAGGACTGTCTCTTCCGGTGGCACCGGAATTGACGTCTGATTAAGCCAGCAAATAAGTTCGTCGGAAAAAAGTACTTAAAATAATTAAAGCTTTAAGGATAACTACAACTCTATATACTATAAAGTATATATATAAAGCTGAAGAGTTTGTTAGTTTTGTTGCACGCATTAATCTCAGTAACTACTTGTCTATTTCATTCCTATTCCTTCATGTCTATTTGTCGGAGTCAGATAACCCAGTTATCGAGATAGTTTGCCGTAACGTACCGGCAGAGTGGAATAGTACCTCCCACTGTACCAGGTGTCGTAAGAAGCGACTAAGGTACCAGAACCGACAGATGCCGGTATATCGATCCGAAATAGTGCAGCTCAAATGCACAGGACGGGGATGGGTAGCAACATCCTTGTTGCAAAAGCTGCGCTCTGCGATTGTCAACAGGCTTGCTCAGCGCGGCAATTATGGGCCAATGTCCAGCAGTGGACTTCTCACGGCTGTAATATTGAAGATGACAATATTCGATATACAATTTTCAATATCAAAACTTATTACACAAATCAGCAGGGATTTCACAAAAAAAACATAGCTATAGGCTATATAAAACCATGCTACAACCAACGCAATAGAACATAAATGATACTGGGTTTTTGACTCTGATCGTCGCGCAGGTTCCTCGAGCTGGCGATCACCGACGGGTCCGAGGTGCGGCGACAGGACGCGGGCGCCGTCATCACCGGCATCACGCGCTCCTCTGTCGGCTTCTACGTCGCCAAGGACTTCATATACACTCGCATCCGGGACATATTCACCGCGTGAGTGCAGTACTCCTGTAGCCTTTAGACGGTCTTTTACCGCGGCTTGGGTAAGGGAGACTTGGGAGGAAGCAGTGTAGTTCGATTTTAGATAAAGGTTTCGACATTCGCTGGTTGTGTGACATTCAACAAATTCTTCAGAAACAAAATCTTCCGTAACCTATAGTAGTTTATAGGATTTTTTTTATATACATGAGTTAGATCTCATACAAAGTTTGTCTGCATTTGGTACCTCACTCTCACCTATTTCTACCACCAAATAGCAGTGTTCGCATTGCTGAGTCTCGGTTTGAAGGGTGAGAGAAGCAGTGAAATTTTCAAGTTACAAGGTTGGCAATGCGTCCGTAATATCCTTGTGTCTTTAGGCTACAGCAGTCCATAGGTGTGAGGTACCAGCACAGTAGAATAGTACTTCCCCTGGTCCAGATGTCGTTAGAGGTGACTGAGTTACCAGAGCCGATAGATGGCAGTATATCCATCCTAAGCAGTGTAGCTCAAATGCACAGGGCGGGGCAGCAACATCAAAATTTGCTCTTTTTAGGGAAGTCTTATGTCCAGCAGTGGACTCCCAATAACGGATATGATGATGACAGGCTGCAGTGACGCTTACTATTACGCGGACTGTACGCTGGTTGATCGACCTGGTCTAATAAAAAAAATAAGTCGAACACTAGTGATCGGAGAAAAATCTGAAATCATGACAGGCAGACTTTATATTTTTTTTTTATCACCAAGGTTCCACGGACAAGGGCGTCGGTTGGGACATATTGTGAAGACTCTTCTGAACCAGTTCACCACCCAAGACCAACTTGATGAGGTAAGATTGTTCATAAATTCTAGACACTTGAGTATGCTAATTAATCCTCTTTATTAAAAAAATGCAAGTTTCGTTCTTAACTATAATAGTTGCCACTGGTCATAACTTCAAAGTTAAATATATCTTTATTTAAGTAGGCTTACCACAGGCACTCTTAAATCGGCAAAAAAATCTATGAATATAGATTTGTTAATTACAATGGCAATACCTTATGGCATTATAAGAGTCATTTAGTCAAATAGGTCATTTAATGTCCTTCTTTAATACTAGTCTGTCAGCTCCAGGCGGGTCCTCTTACTTGCAAGATAAACTGATTATGTAAGCTTATTCGTGTAAAAAACATGCATTTTACCTTTAATCTCAAATCATAATATCGTTAATTTCAAAATGTACTGTTACATTGTAAAAATCGTTTGCAGTTCCAAATATGGCGCGAGAAGAATGCTAAATATTTAGAAGACGCGAAGCTCGCCGTCCAACAAGCGGTGGAGAAGGCGGCCGTCAACATTGCTTGGCTTGCGCGCCACCGGCGCAGCGTCGTGGACCAGTTCCGGCAGATCGCGGCGTAAGCACGCAATGTATAACGTAATGGTAGACCTGCCGCTTTGCTGTTTATTTGTTGGTAGGCGCCGTGTGTCATCGGTCATTGACACTGAAGAGCATAGATGGAATTGAAATGTTTTCTTTTTATAATTTTACATTTTCTCTTCTTGTCTTACATTTCAAATAAAAAATATTCTATTATGTTCAATTCCAAGTTTCTTTGAATATTTTTTTCTAAATGGGCTTATGTAAAAAGCTTCTCACTAAATAGACACTACATTTGAATAAGCCAAGAAATTTTAAAACCAGTAATTTTATTGGTTAAATTCAGCCGTTCTTTGGATATTAGCTGCGTAAAGGGATATAATAAAAAAATATTTTTTCAAAACCGATCGACCATTTCTGGGATGTCTGGGGTGGCAACTCAGTGTTAAAATGTACTCTTTAGCGGTATTATTGTTAATATAGATAAGTGAAATCATAATTCCTAAGCGTTTCAATTCCATCATTAGAAACAATGTTGACTAGGGACGGCCCTACACAAGCAACAATTTTAATCAGGAATTAAATTGTCTATGATATCGAATATGTACGGATTTTGATGGTCCGGGAATCTGAGAATTAGGGAACGATATCTTTGAATTAGGGCCTACCTTAGTAATTTAGACCAATGTAGATAGCTTATTTGTAGCATGTTTTTTTTAGTTTCATTTGACATACAATGCAAATTAGCTTTTAATTTTTAAATACGTACTTTGAAAAACTATACAAATTATTTTAAATGACATTTTGTAAGAAACTGTTTTTGTTTTTGATTAATGTTATTGTTGTTGTCTTGACCGTAGTAGTTACCGTAATAAATGTATTTCATAATAGCAACATTATTACTATCATTATTGAAGTTATCAAAGAATAATGCTAATTAATTAAGCTAAAACCTAGATATAGCACATTTTGAATTTTATCACAATTATCTGTATTTAGTAGTAAATTAAGCTTCGCACTGGCAACACCAGCTTTAAACCTTTTCAGGGCTTGCTAAAATGGCGTAGCTAAGTTTAATTTTTTTTTATTGTTTGCTTTAGCAATGACCAGCATACGCCAGCCTGGAAGAAATCACCCAATTTTATGTTTTCTATTTTCGCCATACACAATATATCTAGTGTTAGACTCAATCCGTTGAACTTTGTTGGTTAGGTGGATTAGGAAATTATAGGTATTTGTGATAAGATCCAAAATGGGCTTAAGTTATTTATTAATGATAATATTTTATTTAAGCTTCTGATAGTAATTAAAATATGTCAATTTATAATGTACTTTTTAAATATACTTTGTTTGATAAAATAAAGTACTCACAGTTCCGGATTTAGGCTAATCTGTCACAGTGACTCAGTTAAAAGTAAACTGCAATATTTGGATATTGAGTTCAAAATTGGTTGAGGAATTTTGGCAGATTTTTATTGCTTAGTCAGTGGTTGTATTAAAATATCTCTTAATTATATATTGTATATATAATATATATGTATTTTTTAAGAATTATTAAGAATTTATGTTGTTATTAATTATCATTTGAAACGAATCCGTCCATTTTAATGTAAAACTTAACAGGTTTTGTTTAATTTTTGTATTACAATGATTTTGGAGCACTTGTTAATACGATTTTGAATTAATATATTTTTCTTGTATGTTCGTTTTATTTTTATTTTATTTAAAAATTACTATACTCGGTAAGATAACTACACTCATTTGTAAAAAAACGGGGTTTTGATTTTAATTCTTTTTAAAAAAATACGTTTCCAAAATGATTTCAATCATTTGTATGTTACTGGCCGGTTTAAAAAATGCCGTGGTGTTTAAAACAATACGTTCTAAATTAGAATTTTCGTTTGACGCTCGTTTTTACAGAAAACCACTATTTATCCTACATTTTTGGTGCGAAGTTCCAAAAGATAATTCGGGTTTTCATAAGTTTTAGTAAGTTTTTATGAATTTATTTCATATTCTTAATTGTCAAAGCTTCATTTACATATTGCTGTTTAACTGTCTCAATAATGTAAAAGAAAGTAGTTAAATCTACCAAAATTATTGTGCTGCTTAAAGAGGGTTGCAGCCAATGCTTCATAGCTCAGAGGCTAAGTGTGAGTCATTCGACGGTTCAAAGAACCTGGCAGCGGTATCAAGACACCGGTTCCGTCGAGAGAAGGTCTGGTTCTGGAAGAAAACCATGTACCCAACCACGGGATGATCGTTTTCTTGTGAGTCGCGCATTGAGAAATCGCAAGTCTTCGTATGTGGACCTTAAGAACAACCTCGAAGAAGTAAGAAATGTGCATGTTAGTCTATGGACGGACGGAGGCTTCTCGCGGCCAATATACGCAGTCATCGCCCGGCCCGCAGCCCTAAGTTACTCCGTGAGCACAGAGTTGCCAGGCTTAGGTTTACTCGAAGTTGTGAGTCGTGGACTCAAGAAGACTGGAATAGGGTATTGTTCTCCGATGAAGCCAGAATATCTCTGTTCGGTGTAGATCGACGTCGGCGAGTGCTACGAAGACGAGGAGAACGCCAACCAATAAATTCAATGGATCGTACAGAGATAGTCTTAATTGAAAACGGCTCACTGACTGGACATCGATACATAACGGAAGTTCTAAATCCTCATGCACAACCCACATTGGCCGCTTTAGGCGAAGACTCAATTTTTATGGACAAAAACGCTCGCACCCACCGGTCTGGCGATGTGGAAGCGTATGTGCAAGAGGTCGGTATTCGTCGTTTGGATTGGCCAGCTCAAGTCCCGACCTCAATCCTATAGAGCATGTCTGGGACGTTCTGAAACGACGCGTGAGATCAGTACAACCGGCTCCGCAGACCATCAGAGAGCTAAAGAATGTGATTACCGCGGAGTGGGAACGTATTCCGCAAGCAAGTATCCGGGATATCCTCGCTAGCATACCTAGACGAATTCAAGCTGTGATTTCAGGTAGAGGGGGTCACACTCGATACTAAACATAAATGTTTAGTATCGAGTGTGACCGCTTTTACTTTATTAAAGAAAAAACGAACTAAAATCTTTGTTAATTTTACTTCACGAGCATATGCACTATAGCGAGCATACACTACTAGTGTACTTATGCATTAAAATTTATAAATTTTATGATAATTTGCTTATTAATTTACAAAATTGTGAAAGTAAAACTACCTATAATTATCAAACAAACGAATAGTGCCCGTTTTTTTGCAAATGAGTGTATATTCAAATTTCAAAGTATCTAGGTAATTTTTAATCGATAATTTAAAAAAAAAACTAAGAAAAGCTTATTTAAATATAACCTTACATATCCAAGCCGGAAGCGTGTTATTGGATACTAGCTGCGCCCGCGACTTCATCCGCTTGGATTGAATTTTGAGCATATTTTCCTCAAAACTTATATTTTTCGCCCTATTTTTCCACATTTTTTATTGATGACCCGCTTCTTTTAGTCGTCGCGTGATTTTATACTGCCCGAGTTACTCCTTATTTTATCAGTGAAAGTCCCACCCAAATCGGCCCATCCGTTTCAGAAACTACCTTAAACAAACAAACAAACACAAAAAATTTAAAATTTTATATGTATCGAGTAACCATCCTTGCATGTAATAAAAAGTTATTTTAATATTACAATCAGACATTTCTGATTTTATTTATTTGTATCGATGTCCAAAGATTATCGATTATCGTCGTTTCTGTTAATGTCCAATTATATTTGAGCGTAGACTGTAATCTTTCGTTTAATCTAAATAATTTTGCTTAATGCTTAATAGAAAAATAATAACTCTCTTAACGGCTTTAAAACGGGGTGTGACACAATATCTTAGGTGCAGCAAGGTAACGGAAAAGTCGAACAAATAAAATCTAAAATATTAAACTGCGTTCTTAAGCCGTTGAAAGTGTAGTATTACGAGTAGAGAACGCATAAATGTAAGAAAATTGTAGATAAATATTTCAAAACCTCGTGGGTTTTAAGTATTGTTACATTACAAAAGTACTCATACCATCACATCAGCCATTGGAAGTCCATTGCTGGACATAAGCCTCCGCAAGAAATGGGGTATTTTGCCCGTATTTACCGCGCTAAGCTCGCGTGTTGGCAATCGCAGAGCGTAGCTTTCGCGACGGGCTTGCCACTGCCCATCCCCGCCTTGTGCATTTAAATTACACGGTCACTGATGGATATACCGCTATCTGTCCGTTCTGGTACAATAGTCGTCTGGTTTAGAGGTTTAAATGTGGTAGACCTCATACAAAAGGTTGCCTGTATTGGTACCTCACTCTCACCTTTTCCCACCGCCAAATAGCAGTATTCGTATTGCTGTGTTTCGGTCTGAAGGGTGAATTTACTGGGTGATGTGGCAAAATATCCTCAAGTCACAACGTCGGCAACGCGTTATTGCTACCCTTGTGATATTACGAGCGTCTGTAGGCTGCAGTGACGCTTACTATCCACGCGGACTATCTGCCGGCACCTCATGGCAGTATTATCAAAGTAAACAAACTCCTAACTTGATTAGAATGACAGATGTCAACGTAGTAGCGTCGCACGACGTTATGGTATTTGGTGTCGTAATTTCTTGTTAATATTGCTTAAATGTTTTAATTAGTGTATTATATAATCAACCTAAAATTGACATTGAAAACCATTCATATACAAGCACATCAGTTTGACAGCTGTCATTCGAATCAAGCCAAATTTAAAGGACTTTATGGCCGGTAGCAGATTTCATCAACCGTCCATTCCGTTCCAGCGGCACGGTCGACGAGACGAAGTTGTTTCTAACCAGCACCACAACGGAATCGCAAGACAGAGATTCTATTTGTACATTATTCTGTGTATGTGTAATTATATCTATTTTTTGACATATCTCGTTTCATTTAAGAAGCCCAGAGGCACGGAAGTTCAGATAGCGAACACTGCACGCGAAAGTTAGTTATAAAGGTCGTCTGCATTGGTACCTCACTCTCACCTATTCCTACCGCCAAACAGGACAGCTACTACTGCATTGCTGTGTTGCATCCGGTTTGAAGGGTGAGAGAGGCAGTGAAATTATTGGATATGACATAAATCAAAATATTCTTTATCAAGTAGGCCCAGTACAAGCACTTTCAAATAGTCAAAATTAATAATTAAAAAAAAATTATTTAAGAAATATGAAGATTTTTATAAACATAATATTGAATGGGTCATCAAATAATACAGATGGGTAATAACCCCATGGGATCATAAAAATCATCTAACTAGGCCTAACTTATACTAGTTTGCCGGCACCAGATGGGTCTCAGAACTAAGTTTAATGCAGGTTCATTACTCGAGCCACCATTAAAGAACCTATAAGAAAAACTGGTGGTTATTAAGGTTCCATCAATACTAAATAGTTGGTGTTAATGGAACCCCTACCGGCGTCAGCGCTAACATTCCTCGTCTTAAAATTCAGCAATAATATTTTATGATGACGAATTGCCGTGCTAGACAGACGTGGTGCAATAGAGATGCTGCTGCCCATCCCCGCCCTGTTAGTATTTAAGCTGTGCTGTTCCGGATTTATATACCGCCATCTGTCGGTTCTTTTAGTCATCTCTTACGACACCTGTACAGAGGGAGGTACTATTCAACTTCTTACGTCTCAAGGATTAAAGAAACAAAAGATTCCATACAAATAATTATTTATTACCAAAATAAACATTATTACTTACATTCTAATATAATACTTCAATAAAATTCTCTTCCAAGCCGACACCTCGACCAAAGCAATGGCACCAACGGTAACTCTCCAACAATCTCAAATAATAACTGTTTCATATCAACATTAAATGTTACAAATATATTCTTGAACATCAACAAAACGAGGGCATAACCTTACATTACAAACACAATGTATTTAAATAATTATATCTGTACATATAAACACGAAATTAGAGTGTCTGTCTGTAATTCCTTATTGACAACTTTTCACTGAATTCACATGAGAGAATATACAGTAGAATCAGCTTTTAATGACATCAACGGGAAGTGATGAACTCGTCATTTTAAGCAGAAGATTTAAAACATATAAGAGAAACTTTTTATTTTTATAAGGTATTTAGTTTAATAAACACATTATAGAGCGTATGTGAACAATGAAAAATAATCTACGCAACGAGGCACGCGTTCGCCCAACGTCGTCGCAAAAAGAAGTGGTTATGATCGCGAAATAAGAGATTATAGTTGTCAGTCACTATAATCGGAGATCGTTTCTTAAAATAAGTCATACCAAGCGACATGTCGATATATCCGGCACAAGTGAAGTCCTTATATCTGACTAAGTTGCTACACATTTTATATAAAAACCAAACTTCACACATACTTCATACTAAGCTGTTGGTCAACACAGGCGGGGTATTAATTTCGTTTTAAATTAACGGATTCTACTTTACGGTAAATATAAAAAGAGAGATGTCAAGTGACGACCGGGTGGGACGAAGTTCCTTTCGATTAATTAGTGAGGGAATTGTAATAATTCTTTTTATTTTTAAATAATAATATTTTTTAATTATTAAGAAAAATATAATGAAATTGTATAAAATCTATATAGGTACGCTTAAATTTAGTTATTTCATGATTTATATGTACAAAGAAACCTGTATACACTCAACAAAAATAGTCGTCGCAATACCACATGTTCAATGCGGATTAGAAAGACGAAACGAGAATAACAGGCTCGTTTTCTTTGAGAGAGGAAACAGACAGAAATAAACTATAGCAAAGTGCCGTTACAACTTGTGATCTCAATTTAATCCGTCTAGCCCCGTTCAAAAAAGAAACACAATTTTTATTTGTTTCGACTAATTTTAAAACAGCTGGGCTAGGGTACTTTTATCATTTATTATACCTAAGATAACAAACAGATAAACACATTTTCATATTACTAATATAATGGACAAAGATCACGCCTCCATCTTGTCAATGACAATTAATCGTATACAATTATGTATAAATAGTTATTTTTTCCATAAACGCTATCAACTGTAGAGTATTTAGATCATAAAAAATATATCATATCACCTAATTAAGTCACAAATAGCTAACAAATATTATATTTTTCTTGCGACGAACAAACGGAAAAATTATAAATTATTTTGTCAAGTTAAATTTAGTACATAAATATTTTTATTTAACAATAGCTCTATGAATTCGTCATGAGGTAGACCTCATACAAAAGGTCGTCTGCATTGGTACCTCGCTCTCACCTATTTCTACCGCCAAATAGCAGTATTCGCATTGTTGTGTTCCAGTCTAAAGGGTGAGAGAGACAGTGAATTTACTGGGTAATGTGGCATATCTTTAATTTACGCAACGCGTTAGTGATATCCTTGTGATATTACGAGCGTCTTATGGGTCCAGCAATTATGGGCAAATATCCCCTTTTTTGTTTACGGCTACTATGATGATGATGATAGAGGTAAACCTTAATAATGATCTTTATGTATTGTAGATTGAGTATATCGTAGATAGTCAAATTTGTCTGAGGATATTTTACAGATTTCTAAAGGTTTCTCAGTTGTACATACGACCATATGTAAATGGATATTAACTCGCTAAAAGCACTTGTGTTACGGACATCAGACAAAGATAAATCTATATATAAACCACAAATATAATATTGCCACACCTAGACTCAGAACAGACACAAATATCATCATAAACAAGTTTGTCTTTGGCGGGGATCAAACCTACGACCCTCGGTACATTAGATAGGATCACTACCATCTGCGCCATCGAGCCCATCGTTTAATTTTTTTATATCTTATTTAAAAAATGGATGTCATCAAAGGAAGAACGACATTTATGCAATTTCAAATGAAATTGAATGCCATGTATCAGGGTCTTTATCATCACCATCATACCAGCCATTGGAAGCCCACTGCTGGACAACGGCCTCTTCAAGAAAGAAAGAAGTGTCAGGGTGCTAAGGGCAAATATTATCAAATGTAAAGTAGAACTAAAATATAAATAATCTTGTCTTGGAACTGGATATTGTCTAAAAATATTTGTGCATAATAAAATTCTTATATATACGTCAATTATACATGGTTTCGCAATGAGGAGTATAACCTTCATTAATTCTTCTAGTATTTCTCACTAATAATTAATAATTCAAGCCAATAAATGACCGATATGTCGAAAATATATTTTAATACCATTATAGTATACTTAATTTATAATATTGTATAATTTTCTAATGGCAATCCAAAATGGCAGTTATTTCACAATTCCTGGCACATTCAAATTGTACTTTTAATAATTGACATTTAGTTTGATTACAGCCGCGGTAATCCGATACAATCGGATATCCGGCATAAAGTACAATGAATTAGGACAATCTTTAAAAAAAGCATGTATAGTCTTGGTCGTTTGTTTGAAAAATCACATCGAGCCTCTACTGCAATTGGTAGTAACCATCAAATTTATTGAACTTGATGACCTCACCGTCAGTCATTTGAGTAACGTTGATATCCACATCATCAAGGTCACTAACATAATTATTTGCGGACTCTCGCGTATCGTTTGAGGACTCCTATGTATGATTATGTGGTAAGCTAATTCAATACCTAGATATACGTTACATAGCTTTAAGAGAGAAAATTGCTTACACAACTCCTGGCATTTAAGATCTATCTAACGATAAAAAACGCTAGTGAAAAATGTAAAATAATTATTTAAAATTTGAGTATAACAATAAAGATAACTAATATATGCCTTAACTAAAACCTTAAATAGGTCCCCGTAAAATGCAATAAGATATGTCATAATTTTGTCACGCAACAGTTTTTGAATCTTGCTTATAAATATAAATAAATCTAAATACAACAATAAATATTTCGAATTATTTAATAATACATTAAGTCTCTATGTTTTAGCGAGTTGTTTCAATAGTGAACTTAATTACTATGTATATGTTAACTTAGCGATATGAAGTACCCTAACTTATCTTATGAGAAAATTGTCAAAGGGAAGACAGTTGAAGACTTACATAGTATTTCTGACGGTGCATATGTATCTGCAAATAAAAGGAACTCAATTAAACTCCGTAAATTTTCGAGAAAAATAAATAACAAACACATATCATACATTGACCTGGATCCGAGATAAATCGCTTAAAGCACTCGTATTTCGGACATCACATACATATTTAACACCCAGACACAAAACAAACATGAATATTTTTTATATAATATCTGAGCTGGGTGAGGATCGAACCACAAAACCTTAGTGCACACGAACACCACCTGATGAGCTATCGCGCATATTTCTATCATTCATTATCTCATAATATCATTGTATTACTAGTTAAGAGGAATAGTACCTAGTTACTACAGTTGCGCAAACAGAACTGGGCAGGGATGGGCAGCAGCATCTCGCACGAACCTCTGACCTAAATGATGGAAAGATCTGGGAGAGGCACTTCTGACCTTGCACTTCTTTAATACCTCTTCTACCTGGTTAAGATATGTTTACTTCGGTCGTCCTATACCAACTGTTCCATTCACTTCCGCTCTATATATTTGTGCAGTCATTCTTTCTACATGTCCAAACAATCTCAACATTCTTTTTTTTATTGTTGTCACATCATCCTTCTCATCACATATTTTATCACAACTATTAAACTGCAGAAACCTTGATTTACCCACTAGTTATCTAGCGGAAGCGGTCGGGCCGGTGCCTCTCCGTCTCCTGAGTGTTCCAAGGATAGCCAGCATTTCCTTGACGGCTTCCGGCTGCTCCTCCTTAGGTTTCTTCTCTAGGAAGTTCTGGTCTGTCGACTTGAGGTGGAACTTGCCGCCTTTGATTTGGTCTACTATAGCATCTATCGCGCCACCTGTGAAGGTAAATGAACATTTAAAAAAACTGAATTGACAAAAATTATCAACATCATCAAAAAACGTTTACTTCTGAAAATTTGGCATTTTTGCCGCGCTGGACAAGCATGGTAGTAACCGTTAAATATTGCTGCCCATCCCCGCTCTGTTGCATTTAAGCTTTGCTGTCTCGTGGATATACCGCAATCTATCAGTTCCGGTACCTCAGTCGCCTCTTACTACGCTTGATAGACTACGCTTGGGAGATATTCTGCCGATACCCCTACGATATTTTCCATAATACCCTAATTCAAGTGTTGTGCCAGCCTGACAGTTTATGTAATAGAGTGTAAAAGTCAAAGTCATATGTCTTTATTTAAATAGGCCTGCCATATACACTTTTAAAATAGTCTAAACAACAAAAAGAACAACTATGTATATTTCTATAAGTGTATATCATTAAGTGCTTTTAATACTAGTCTGCCAGCACCAACTGGGTCTTCTAACTAAGTTTATAGCTGGTTCAATATACGAGCCACAAGAAAAGAACTTGCAAGAGAAACTGATGTTGATATAGGTTTCAATAACATCTAATGGTAGGTGTTGTTGGAACCCATACCGTCGTCGGCGCCAACAAATCGTCATCTTAATAGAATATGCAATTCAAAGGAATATTTGTAATTCTTCCTTGGACTTTATTTTAATAATGTATCATACATTATTGAACGAATTACTTAATATCAAGAATATACCTCCATTCTGTTTTGTCTTCTTTAGTGTCCCCTGCTTAGCTGCTAGCAAATTAGCCATGTCTTCGTGCTGACCCACTCCAAGGAACGCCGGGGGCGCTGGTGGTGGCGGCGGGGGAGGCGGGGGAGGTGGACACGCCGGTGGGGGCGGCGGGGCCGGGATACTAGGGGGCGGAGGTGGGGGCGACGGGTTGGACGGCGGCGGTGTCGGGGGAGATGGCTCGGGGATCTCCTCCTCTTGTATTGGCGGTACAGCTGGAATAGATAGACACTATTAAAGCGCTAATAAATTGACATGTCCGCTAAGGTCTCGGTAGAACAAAGGTGGTGCAGTCCCTCGGCATGGGAAGATGCAGATTCGAGTCCCACCTGAAACCTTAGGCAAGTTGACCTTTTTTCTAGTCAACATTTAAGCATTTTTCTATGCATAAAACCTTTCACGGTAAATACGTATAAAACCTTCATCATATCAGCCATTTGAAGTCCATACTGGACATACGCCTCCCCAACAAATTTCTTTCGCGACCAGAATACTGCTTTTCTGTGCATTTAAGCTAAATTGTTGCGGATGGATATACCACCACCTGTCGGTTCTGGTACCTTAGTCGCCTCTTGCGACACCTGGTACAGGGGGAGGAACTAATCTACTCTGTCGGTACTACAGCTTACTAATATTATAAACGCAAAAGTTTGTAAGTATGGTTGTGAGCCGAATAGATCTGGATGCAAGCCCAGAGACCATTGATAGTCTGGAGTAATACATATATATATATATATATATATATGTATATGTATATATATATATATATATATATGTATAGTTACTTTTATGCTTAAAACGTTTCTAATCTAGATGTTTTTTGTATGACAGCTAAACTATCCAAAAAGTCATGTCGAGAATTTTTGGATAGTTTTCAGAAATCGACAGATTTTTTCTAAGAATAATATTGAAGTCTTCAGGGACACCTTGCGAACAATGTCGCGAGCAGAAAGCTAGTTTTAATTCGATCCAACTCAATTAATTTATTTGTCAACATACGTATATTATCACACCATTAGCATATTATTATAAATATATAGTTTGAGGGGATCAAAGTTATCAATAAAGGACGCTAATAGATAATGACACAGAGTAACAGTACAAACTCCTCAAATCTTACAAAGACAATTTTTAGGATTTCAAAAACATAAACATATGCACGTGGTAAAAATCTTACCTTCGACTTCAACCTCTTCAACCTTGACCTCTTCCTCTTTCTTCTCGCCCCCGTTCTCGAAGTAGCTGATTCGAGACATGATGCCGGCGCGGGGCGCGCGCCCGCGGCCCGCCTCGGCCAGTCTCCGCTCGGCCCTCTCGGCGCGCTCCAGGGCCCTCCTGGCGTCCTCCTCCGCCAGTCTGATCTTCTCCTCCCACAGAAGTATGTCCGTGTCTTCGTGCTTCTCTGCTAATTTTAACTGGAATACAAATTATCATATCATTGGAAGTTTACTAATGGATACAGACCTCCCCAAGAACGGGGTAATTTTGCCGCGATGGGCAGGCGTGATGGCGATTGCAAGGCGTCGTAGCTTCGCGACGACGATGCGGCTTTCTATCCTCGTCTCAATGCATTTGAATAATACAGTAAGAATAAATAATAATAATAATAAATTCCTACAACATCTCATACATTGACTCGTGATAAGTCATTTAAAGCACTTGTGTTACAGATATCAGACAACGGAGGAATCACAACTATAATGCTTAAATACATATTTTTAACACCCAGGCACAGGACAAACACAAATATCACTAGCGCGTGGCCAACATTATGACTTTAGGTTATAATGTCATATTGCCCAGTATGCGAAAACTGCTATTTGGCGACAGAAATAGATGAGAGTAAGGTACCAATGCAGACTACCATTATATGAGGTTTACCTCAATGTACCAAATGTTTGTGAATTTATAAAAGAGATAATAATCCAGTTTACTCCTCACCTGTAACTCTTCAATCTGATCGTTGTGCCTGATGCCCTGGTTCTCCAAGGCTTCCTTGAGGTTGTCGACCTCGTTGAGAAGCAGCATGAGTCTCTCGTCCGCCTCCAATTCACCCAGCAGCAGACTGCTCTGGTGCGTGAGCAGCTTCACACGCTTCTTGGCTGCGCGGGCCTCGGACTTGTAGCTGTAGGGGAGATATACATAAATGCATTAACTGAAATAATAATACTCGCTTTTCGTCATTAAATGGACAAAAACAGCCATAAACAAAATAGAAACAAAAACTAGAACTACATTGACTCTACTCAATTATCTTCATCTTAAATCGGCAATAGAGAGAGCTACATTAAGTAGAGATAGGTGGAAGAGGATTGATTGATTTAAAACTGTTGAGGGAAGGACAAGTTCAGGATTGGCTTTTTTTTTATGCGGTTGACCTTCTTGCGCCATCAGGTCCATTTATACTCGGATATACTAGCTGATAGTATGTTTTGACTGTATGTATATATGTGCTGAGAAAGGTTTCAGGCTGATTAACATCCCCCACAGTTTTAGGTGTCAGGCAAAAATAAGCCAACGGTGTATGCTGATAGAGACTCACGTCTCGGCCATCTGGCGATCCTTGTCGGCGTTGTCTTTGAGCGCGGAGACCTCATCCACCAGCAGCTTGGACACGCGGTGGTGCCGCTCCAGCTTGCCACGCAGTTCCTCTAGCTCCTTCTCCTGGTTCACTCGCTTCTCACGCTCGGTCTCCACCTCCTGAAGACAAGGAGAATTGAGAGGTGTAATCCGAATTGTTGCGGGAGTGATTTACAAGGTCGTATGTATTAGTACATAACATTCACTTATTTCGACCACCAAATAGCAATGTTTGGATTGCTATGTTCCGGTTTGAAGGGTGAGAGAGACAGTGAAACTACTGTGTGAATATGACGCAGTATTCAGTTCACAGGGTCGGCGACACGCTAGTGATATCTTTATGATGACACAAGTGCCTATGCTCTGCTCTCACGTTTACTTTCTCGTCCGACTTCATAGTATAAAAAATGGCTGATTAAATGTTGATAGGAGGAAAACGCCAAAGGGTCCGACTGGGTAATGTGACATAATATATTTAAGTTACAAGGTTGGTTTTATGTATTAAAAAACGTTGGATTTAGTGTAAATATAAGTTTAAGTGTAAGTAAATTTCCACAACATCTCATACATTGACCTGATTCCGTGATAAGTCGCTTAAAGCACGCGTGTTACGGATATCAGACAAGAGAGAAATCACAAATATACTTCTTCAACACATTTATTTAACACCCAGACACAGAACAAACGTAAATTTCATCATATAACTATTTGTCTTGGGTAGGGATCGAACCCACGACCTTTGTCACCCAAACAGGATCACTACGATAGGCACCGTCGAGCCCGTCAGTAAGTATTTAATAGAAAAATATCAACTTGGGTCAGGTTCCAGGCAGGACTCGAATCGAGAGATTCTCTGAGATCTGAATACAAATTGAGATTCTTTTAGTGAACCCAGTTTGTTTTCTAAGAAGATCTAAGACTGCCTTAATAATGGAGACTGCCATATATACCTATATATATTTTTTAACCCGAACCCCAACGACGGCGGCCGAGCCTAGGTCGAGCCTCTAGAGGTGTCCTCGGGCGCGCCATCGGTCCCGCTCAAATCTCGCGAGCCATTGCGGCCGCGGGGCACGCAGGATGGATACGGGCATCGGAACTCTCATCTACGAGAGGCCCAGCCCTCTTTTTTCGGTGGCGCTGGAATTGACGTCTGAGTTCTCTAGCACTAGGTTCGTCCGAAAAAAAAACCCTCTGATTTTATCGATTTGTCCTAAAGTCCGATTTTGTTCGTAATTACAGTTCCGTCGTAGGATGTCCACTATTGGACAAAAGGCTCAATAAAACATGTTTTATCATATTGGAGATTATTAGCAATAATTGTCCAGTGTTCGCTGGTTCTTTGATCCCCACTTAAGACAAATATTTATGTGATGAAAAATCTTGTTTGTTCTAAGTGTGTGTGTGTTATATATGTAGAATTTTGCGCAATTAATTGCCGCGCTGGGCAAGCGTAATGGCAATCGCAGAGCGTAGCTTCAGCCACACTATGCGCTTCCGGTGGATATACCGCCATCTGCCGGTTCTAGTCCCTTAGTCACCTATTACTTACCTAATTAGATAAGCGACTTATCACGGAGTCAGGTCAATGTACAAAATGTTGTGGGAAATTCATTATTATAATAAATGTTACGCTGGGCAGCAGTGGTGGCCAGGATTCTTCTAGCGAATATTTTCTCTTATTTTGATAGATATAACCCTATTTGTCAACTCTGGAACCTCGGTCGCGTCCTATCCCATTCTGAAGGAACACAGTCAAAAATAAGGAAGAAAACGTGTTAATACCTGTGACAGAGCTACGTTGAGCTCCTGGGCTTCGAACTCCTGGAGTCGCGCGGAGTTCAGCTCAGTCTGCAGCTCGGCCACCTGTTTGCTCAGCTCGGAGACAGTCTGCTTCAGGAATTCCACCTCTTCGTTGCTGCTCGTATCTGATGCTGCAATTTGTGATGCAATATTTATAGTTATCTATCTACATGTCGTAAGCAGATAGTGTTTACAGAAAACTATAGGCTTAATACTTGTCTACTATCTTATTTCGGAGTCAGGACAACATACGAGATGTCGTTAAATGTATTATTCTTAGAGGCTCGCTCTGACTTCGTCTGTTAATTTATTTCTTTATTTATTAAGTTTAACAATAATAATAATAACGCATATAAGTCGGTCTATATCTTGTTTGCTTATCGTATATAGTGCATGCACACACTAATACTTATACTATTCTTATCTTACCTTACATTCTTAGTTACTGCATACATAGGTGTTTTTTTTACATTGCTGCACAACTGTATTACACCGGTATTGCCATATGTAACTCCTAAATGTAATATTTGACCAGATAAGTTGATTTTACGTTGATTTATATGATATAAGTCAAAAGTTTTAGATTAAGTGAGTGTTGTAAACTTGTTTGTGGTCTCGATAAATAAAAAAAAATAACACATTCATATTAAAACTTATCGTAAGTATAGTAATATTTATTATATATGCTGATATGTCCGGTTAATATGATTGGATGTGAGGTACGGGCAGAGTAGAATAGTACCACCCCCTGTACGAGATGTCGTAAGAGGCGTCTAAGGTACCAAAACCGATATTGCGGTATATCCATCCGAAACAGCTTAGCTCAAATACACATGGCGGACAATACTAGCGGGGATGAACAGTAGCGTCCTCGTTACGAAAGCTGCATTCTGCGATTGTTACAGGGGGAGACTATTCTACTCTGCCGATACTTTACGAAATATTAAAATAATTTAAAGGCAATGTAAATTAAACGTCGTCTCTTTGTATTTTCAGAGAAAATAATTGTAAGAAAATCCTCAATAATGTCTTATACAACGACATTCAAAATTCATATATATTTATATACTCGTATATGGGTAAAGAAATATATTTCTTTAAATGCGCGCGCACCGTTAGCGTGTCGCGTCAATCGAGCTGTCATTGTCAAAGACAAATATGTTCTGTTCATAAAATGTTGTTAAATTATAAACTTTAATTGTCGTTTCTTTATTTACAGAGAAATATTTACAATTAATTGTCTTAAATCTATATATATGTATATATATTTATACATATTTATAGATATCATGCGTGGCTGGTAGCTCACCAGTGTCGGTAGCGTCGGTGAGGTCGATGTCCACAGTTCTGGTGGGCAGCGCCTGCAGGAGCGCCGTGCTGCGCCTCTTCAGCTGCTTGTTCTGTTTATACCACTCGCCTGCTTGCTGCATCACCCTGGAAAGATTACCGTTGCGTTTACATTCTGCAGATTTACCAGGACTCTTTGGAATATATTGGACATATGGCGGGCCCGCTGCCGCAGATTGTAGTGATCCTATCTCGTGTGTAAAGGGTTCGATCCCAATCAGGACCAAAATTTATTTGTTGTTTGTTCGGTATCTGGGTGTTAAATTAAGTATTGTATATGATTCCTCTGTTTTTTTAATGTCCGTAATACAAGTCCTGAAAGTAACTTATCTCTAAGTTAGGTTGAGAGTCAGGGTAAAAGATATCATGTGAATTTAATATTTTACTAGCGATCTGCCCCGAGTCAATGTTTGCACGGGTGCAATGCGGATAGAAATGATTTTTGTGGGTTATCCCTGAGATATGCCAACGCGGACATTTTTGTAGACCTTTTTAATGTGTATACACTCTTATTTTGATCTATCCCGTCGATTTCTCTACTATATTATGCATGCATTATACATGTAAACCTTTCTCTTAAATTACTCTATGTATTTAAACCGCATCAACTTTTTTACATAAGATATATAAGGCCACTTTAATTTTAAACGTAATTAATTATTGAGGCGTAGCATATATAGCCGTCAGGAACTGGCAGAGTAGAAAAGTACCTCCCTTTGTACCAGGTGTCGTAAGAGGCGACTAAGGTACTAAAACCGACAGATGGCGGTATATCCATTCGAAGCAGTGCAGGCCAAATGCACAGGGCGGGGTTGGACAGCAGTATCCCCTTCGCGAAAGCTGTGCTCTGCGATTGCCAACACGCTTGCCCAACGCGACAATTATGGGCAAAATTCTCCAATCCTTGGGAAGGCCTATGTCCAGCAGTGGACTTTCAATGGCTGATATGATAATTATTTTTTATTTACATTTTTTTATATTGTCATAAAATGTTTGCATATTTTTCTTTTTAACCCTTGATATAAATTTTGCATGCAGTGTGTGCCTGTAAAATTTGCACATTTAACAAGATTTTATTAGAATGACAGTTACTTAATATTGTAACAATAGTTAGTGAACAATTAACAAAAAAAGCTAAATCTGTTGTGTAGTTTTAAAGATCTAAGTACAAAGGGACAGACAGATAGACAGTAGGAGGTGACTTTGTTTTATACTATGTAGTGTTTCCTAGGATCATAATCATATCAGCCCTTGGAAGTCTACAACTGGACATAGGTCTTCCCAAGAAAGGGGGAATTTTGACCATATTTGCAGCGCTGGTCAAGGGTCTTGGCAATCGTAGAGCGGAGTTTTCGCGATGGGGATGCTCCTGCCCATCCCCGCCCAATGCGCTACACTGTTGCGGATGGTTATACCGCCACCCGTCGGTGCCGGTAATACAGTCGCCTCTTACGAAACCTCGTACAGGGGGAGTACTATTCTACTCTGCCGGTACCTAGTAGCATATTCTAGGATCATAGTTAATATTAATTATTATATAAAACTGTCTGTCCGCCCTGACTTTGTTTGGGTACATAGTAAAATGTATTGCGTTACAATGGAGTTTATAGTTCTGTTCTTGGGTTCTATCGTATAAATAACTAAATTTTTTTTTCCATACATACTTCTCAATCTCATAAATTACATACATTTCGACGATCTATTTTTTAGATGTGTCCATATTGACGGGCTCGATGGCGCAGATGGTCTTATGGTCATGAATTCGATTCCTACACAGGATTAAAAGTTAAATGATGATATTTATGTTTGTTCTGTGTCTGGGTGTTAAATATATATATTTAAGTAGCATATTTGTTATTCGTCGTCGTATTCCTCTGTTATCTGATGTCTGTAACACAATGTATGTGATGGTATAGGAAAAAAATATATTTATAGATGCAAAATTGACTTTTTCCTAGAGGTAGACCTCATACAAAGGTTGTTTTCGTTGGTACCCCACTCTCACCTATTTCTACCTGCAAGCAGCATTGTTCGCATAGCTGTGTTCCAGTTTCAAGGGTGAGAGAGCCAGTGAAATTACTGGGTAATGTTACATATTATCTTCAAGTCGCACGGTTGGCAACACGATAGTGATATCCTTGTGATTTGACGAGCATCTATAGGTACCATCAAGTAGTAACTTCACTGCCTCTCCCACCCTTCAAACCGGAACACAACGAATATTGCTAATTGGCGATAGAAATAGGTGAGAGTGAGGTACCAAAGCAGACGACTTTTTTAAGAGGTTAACAAGGTAATTAATTAATTAATTTATTTTGTGTTAATAAGGTCTACTTTGTGCTCCAAAGGTCCCCACCCAAAGCAAATATTTAAATCTAAATATTGCTTATCTCTGATTTAGGTTGAGAGTCAGGGTGAAAGATAAATATTACATGTTATATGATGAATTCAGTATATATAGAATTTGTTGTGTCTGAATATAACTTACATAGTGAACAGCCGTTAAATCCAATCAGTTTAAGAAATAACATCACAATAATACAAACAAACTTCGCGGTCACTTTGGGGCAAGAGTTTCACTAATACTGCCCAAATAAAGTTAGGCAACAGTGAAAATCATTATAATTCGTGCATATATTCGCGATTCCGATCGTCATGACTTTCTAAACCTCGGCTTATCTATACATATATAAAATTGGAGTGTCTGTTTATAATGTTTTTTCTACGTGCATATGAATGTATATACGGTACATATGCCATTTATTTTTTACAATTTTTGTCTGTCTGTCTATTAGTTCCAGCTAATCTTTGGAACGGCTGGACTGATTTTGACGGGATTTTCACTGGCAGATAGCTTATGTTTTCTATGTGTTTGTTTTGGCTAATCTCTGAAACAGCTGAACCCATTCTAACGGGACTCGCACTGGTAGATAGCTAATTTTCTAAGGAGTCACTCTGGCTCCTTATTTTAGAAAGAAATAATAGTGATTCGCAAAAACTTTGGATGTTAACAAATATATCGTTACAGCCATCGAAAGTCGATTGCTGAACATGGCCTCTCCAAGATTCCCAACACGCTTCCCCAGCGCGACAATTAATGACAAAAACCTCCCCTTTTTTGAAATGTTTTTGTCTAGCAGTGGACTTCCAATGGCTGGTATGATCATTGTCACGGTAAGGGGATATACGCGAGTAAAACCGCGCGGCGTTCCTAGTGAATAATAAAGTAAGAATTGACGATAACATTATTGAAATAAATTGTGGTTTTATGTAGATTCAATTAATTCACGAATAATGGTTATATCAACGTATATGTTGGCGACGCCATTTTTTTAAATTGATCCTTGATAGTGTTATCGCACATTTTATTTATTTTAAATAAAGATACATCAGTTTATAATCTTTCAGACTTAGTCCGGCCTGCCATTGGAAGTCCATGGCTGCACAAAGCCCCCCAAAACGGGGAGAATTTTGTCCATAATTGCCGCACTGGGCAAGCGTGTTGGCAAGCGCAGAGCGCAGCTTTCGCAACAGGGATGCTGCTACCTATCCCCACCTTGTGCATATGAGCTACACTATTGCAGATGGATATACCGCCATCTGTCGGTTCTGGTATCTTAACCGCCTCTTACGACGCCTGGTACAGAGGGAAGTACTATTCTACTCTTCCGGATTACAATAAATAAATAATAAAACATATCTTTTTCGTTGTTTTTAATAGACAAGATTGGCAATCAAGCATACAGTCCGCGGGATAGTACCTATAGATCGTATAGTGAGGTGTGAATTCAACTGACCTTTGTAAAAGGTCTACATATAAGAAATGTCTAATCCCGTCTTATTGCATTTATATCATGCTGTTTTGGATGAATATGCAAGTTTTGGTACCTCAGTCGGCCGTGATAACACCCGATAAAGAGGGAAATTCCCTTTTAATCGGCAAATACAACACGCTAATCTATTTGTCTCTCTCTCTCTCTCTCTCTCTCTCTCTCTCTCTCTCTCTCTCTATATCACTTCTTAGATGAATGTATTTTATATTCATACTAGTTGTTCCGGCAAACGTTGTTCTGCCGTACAAATGACATAAAATGACTAAATTACTAAAAAGACTATTAAAAATAGGTGTTGGTGATTGAAGGGTGAAAATTTTGGGTTGTAAGTATTTTTTAATGGAAAAGGCACATTAGGAAAAAAATTGTCCAAATAAATAAAAAAAATAAGATAACTCTTATCAGTTAGGGGTATGAAAAACACAACCACGCCGATTCTCAGTATATAATGATATTATACCAATAATTGGGATAAATGAATTAAGGACGTAATTGCGTTTCTCTGTAATAGTGAAAGACACAACATTTAAAAAGCCTTTACTTCAGGTCTTTTTACAATTAAATCCAAATAAATCCTATTGATACGAAACATATCCCAATTACATTTTCCATAAAATTTCACAACCTTCAGTCGTGACATCTAGTGGCCCTGTCAATAAAACGACAAAGACAAACTTAAGAAAAATGATCGTTATCAAAGAAGTTTTCTTTACATATGTATTTTGCCGCGCTGGGCAGGTGTGGTGGCAATCTCCACCTTGTCTTATTTGAACTGCGCGTAACTGGGTATTCGTGGTGGCGATCGCAAGGCGTAGCTTCGTGACGAGAATGTTGCTGCTCATCCCCACTTTAGTTTCTGAACAACATTGTTTCGAATCGATGTACCTCTTACGCCTGGTACAGAAAGAAGTTCCAGTCTACTCAGCCGGTACTCCACGCCATGTTCGTTATATCACAAGGATATCACTAGCGCTTTGCCAACCTTGTAACCTAAATATATTATGTCACATTACACAGTCGGGCCCTTTGTCGTTTTCCTCCTATCAACACTTAATCGGCCATTTTTTATACTATGAAGTCGGACGAGAAGGTAAACGTAAGAGCAGAGCATAGGCACTTGTGTCATCATAAAGATATCACTAGCGTGTCGCCGACCCTGTGAACTGAAGATACTGCGTCATATTCACCCAGTAGTTTCACTGTCTCTCTCACCCTTCAAACCGGAACATAGCAATCCAAACATTGCTATTTGGTGGTCGAAATACGTAAATGTTATGTACTAATACATACAACCTTTGTTAGAAGTCTACCTCTTGTAAATCACTCCCGCAACAGTTTGGATTTCACCTCTCAATTCTCCGTATATACATACATATCTAAATCGTCCAAATGTACGCGTATGACTCTAGAATGGAAGTTAGTTATGTGTTTGTAATTAACCTGGAGCAAATTAAGGGCGGGTCCTTACACAGAAAGACCACATCAGGTCCAAGTCTCAACATCGTGCTTTGTCCTACATAGATAAGATTAGGCTCATTACATACCATTTAGACTAATGACTCCCGATAACATCAGTCACAATCAACCAAGTGGCCCACTTTGCTTCTATCAACTTTCTTTGTTGTCGGTCGTCTACAAAATAATCGTCGCTATATCATTTAAATTTGAGCCGCGCATTGCTGTTTATTCTGTCTAGAATAAAACATTTCTACGCATTAGTACGCATTCTATCTATTCAAATAATAAAATTAACATCAGGTTAATTTTATTTTTTTCACAGAGAAATCAATAAAAATAGTTTATACTGTCGTACTTTATTTACTGATGCTGCTTCTCTAACTTTATAACCCTATTTCTGATGTACGTTATTCTATGTATATATATACATATATATATATATATATATATATATATATATATATATATATATGTTTATATTTATATCATATGCATTTATTGCGTTTATTTATACAAATATGTATGCCACGTTATTTTGTATATATATTGCCTGCACCACTATATATATATATATATATATATATTTCAGTTTTGTGTAATGGTTGACTGGGAGATAATGCCATCTGGCATTAAGTCCGCCATTTGTACATTTTGTAACATTTAGTGCAATAAAGTTAAATAAATAAACAAATACCGTCAATATATTTACGAAAATATTACGCGTGTCCATAAAAACCAAGAAAACTTAAGGAAAAAATGTGACACGCATAATGTTATTACAAGAAATTAATACAAGCTCGCAGTGCCTACAACTCGACTTCATAAAATAAATAACTTATAAACTTAAAATAACTTAAAATAATAACTCAAGGGCAATTGTGTGAGGTTTTACAATAAAATTCCAAGAAGGATAAAAGCCTTGCCTCTGAATAAATTCAAGAAATATGTTAAGAATAATCTTATCTCTATTTCTTTCTATTGCGTTAAAGATTACGTCACCACTAGCTTTAAGACAAAGGTTTGACGCCTTTAAAGGTCTAAAGGCGCCAACTACTACATAGGTGGTGTTGGTGGAACCTTTATCACAACCAGTTTTTCTTGCAAATTCCTTTCTGGTGGGTCGCGTAATGAACCTACAATAAAATTAGTTTAAGACTCGTCTGGTGCCGGCAGACTAGTTTAAAGTGGGTCTAATGAAATTATCTATGTGTGACTTTTATGATCCCTTTTTACAATTACGCATATACACTTATTGGAAATATTAATTTCATTATTTTTACATTTTATTTATTATTATTTCATTTACGATTTCAAAGTGCTTGTAATGGGCCAACTTGAGTTAAGTATATTTCAGAGAAGAGCCGGAATAGAACAAATTAGTTTTTTTTTTATGTCATACCCGTAAATACCTTTATATGCTATAAGTGAGAAGCTGTCGATTTGACAAACAATAATACAATATAATTAAGGTATTTTGTCTGCAGATTTGTTAACTTTGTGATTACTCATCCCTTTCCTGACTCTATGATAAGTACGGATAACGGATGTATATATAAAATATAGTTCAAATTTTGACGGGCCCGATGGCGCAGTTAGTTCGATCCCAAATCGAGCAAATATATATATGATGCATATTAGTATTTGTTTTGTGTCTCGGCTTTATTTAAAAGTAACTTAGTATTTGTGATTCCTCTGATCTCTAATATCTGTAACACAAGTGCTTCAAGCTACTTCTCTAGGAGTCAGATCAATGTATGATATCATGTAAACTTATTACTATTAACACCTATTTAAATACCCAGAAAAAATACAAATGTTTGTCACAAAAACATTTATCCAAGGTTGGACTCCCTTATGCATAAAATAGGGACACTAGAGAGTACGCCATCGGGCCCGCCAAAGATGCCTAGAGCTATAATGATAATGCTTGGAGTCGAAGAAAAGTTGTATCTTACTTGTGCATAACGCCGGCGTCCACCTCATGCTGGTTACGTAGCTGCTGGTACTCCCGGAACAGCTTCTCGGAGACGGTCTTGAGCTTGTTGAGCTCCCGCTCTCGCTCTTGCAGCTCGCAGTCCAGGTGGCTGCGCTCCTCTTGCAGGATATTGTAGCGACGTTGTAGGTCATCGTACTCCCGTTTCGCTGGAAGAAGAAAGGAGACTCATCATCATCATATTAGCTTATGGACGTCTATTGGTGGACATAGGCACCTCCCTTGACAATAGTGAGTGGACTGCGGTCCACGCGGTCATCATATCAGTCATTGAAAGTCCACTGCTGGACATAGGCCTTTTCAAAAAAGGATAAATTTAGCCCATAATTACCGCGCTGGGCATGCGAGTTGGCAATTGCAGGGCTCAGCTTTTCCGATGGAGATGCTGTTGCCCATTCACGCCATGTGCATTTAGGTCACACTGTTTTGGATGGATATACCGCCATCTGTCGGTTCTGGTACCTTAGTCGCCTCTTACGACACCGGGTAGTCAATTCTACAATTACAAGTACAATTTAAATTGAACTCTGCCGGTATCTCACGGTACTAGCTAACGACACCTGATGGCGGTATATCTATCAGAAACAGGGCAACTTAAATACTACAGTGTGGGGGTATCCTCGTTGGAAAGTTGCGCTCTGAGCGGCAATTATTGGCAAAAGCCCCCCCCCCCCCTGGCTTGGGGAGGGATATGTCCAACAGTGGACTTTCTGTATAAAATATATGATGAGTTTAAGTTTGGTTTGATAGACTTCCGTATATTTTTAAATCTCATAAATTGGTTAGTCTGGTAACAACTGTTTGAATTGACCACAATTATACACATTTGCGAGATATTGGTTGGCACTAAAATAAATTCACAAATCTTATACGTTAAACTGACTCCGAGATAAGTAGCTTAAAGCACTTGAGTGGCGGACATCACAACACAAGATTAGATGCAAATATAATACTTTAATCCATATCTAGCATTCAAGCAATCACAAATATTTATGACATAAATGTTAGTCTTGGGTAAGACCCACCCTTGGCACACTACGGAACACGCCATTATTTTTTTGGGTGGAAATAATTTTGTCAACAATTTATCTATGTTTTCTTAAAGACTGGAAACAGTAGAAATTTGATGGAATTGTCAGCTTAATGGGATTACTGGGTATGTTACGTGACATAATATCTTCAAGCAACATGGTTGGCAACGCGCTGGTAAAATACAAGCATCCTTGTAATATTACAAGCATCAATTACAGAAATTGGGTTCAAATTAAAATATACTCATCAAAGAATCCGCCGAAGAAACAATTAAAAAAATACCGGAATGCCTGCTTACTTTGCTTCGCAGAATATAGTCTTCAAATGTTAGTTAGTATGTTGTTTATTTTATTATCTTAACATACACCTTTAAATAGGTCATGTGTCTTAAAATAAACTAGTTACAAACATATTTGAAGTTTTCAAATCTAGTTTTTACAGTTATTAAAATGTAGACAGATGCGAAAGTAGCCAAACTTGAAAAAGAAATAAAAAGCTAAAACAAATCAAGTGAGATGTCTCTATGAATCTTTAAAACTAAGCAACGGGTTTTGATGTGGTTATTTTAAATAGATAGAGTAATTGAAAAGGAAGGTGTCTATGTATAATACGTGCATAATATAGCAGAAAAATACTGATTATTTTAGAATTACCTATCTTATGTCATATCGTTCATTAACAGATTTTTTGCGATTACATTGCAGACACTGGCTGAACCCGACAAAATAGATCAAAATAATATACTACAGTATTGCACAATTATAAGGTCTACAAAAAGGCCGCGTTGGTATAAACCGATGTCTTAAGGATAAACCACAAAAAAAAATTAAAAAAAAATTTTTTTTGAAGGTGACCCATTAAATAGTGACTTTATTTTAACAATGGATGACACAATCATAACAAAGCGTTATTTTCCTTACAAGTGCACAAACGCATGTCTGCTCTAAAAACAGTACTTATTCTAATAACAAACCGTCCATTTTCGGTGTGCTCACGAAATCCAATGGCGTCCACCCACAAGGAAGCAATTTAGGTCACAGAATAACAGCCCGATTGAACTTGACTGTTCGCAAAATTAAAAGAGACGCCCACCGCAACTCTTGTTAATTGTGTAGACATATCCAGTACTAGCGAAGAGGCATGGCAGTGGTTGCCGCATCCGCGGGATCGTTTAAGTTAAGAAAATTTCGCAATTATCGATTTTGAGATAGGTGACACAAGAGTGCTTCCGAAAGGACTTTAAGCAGATGATTCTTGAAAGAAAAATGAAAGGACTTACAAAAAGCTCATACAGGTCGAATTCATGCGAAATTACTATAGTTTACAGTATGTTTTGCGACACACTGACAGGGTCATGTACCACACGACTATTATATACTGTAATACCTTAAAATGTACATATGCAATATCGAAATAAATAAGTAAAGGGGGTGGGATATAGGGAGGCGGGCGAGGCATGTCCAACCTAGAATATTGGGCTACTGACTCGTGAAATTGTACATTGAGTGTCGACTGTGTGGCTGGCATCAGCGTGTCAAGGGCCAGGCCTTCCCTGTATATTAACCCTTAACACGCCAATGATCGTCATAGTTGATTCAGATGATTACGATCGCTGGGCAGGCATCGCGTCTCCGCGAACGTACCTGGAACCAGGGACCTGAATCACCGCGGCGAGTGTTGATAAGCCGAATCTGAATTTACCTTAATAATAATGACAGCTGTCAAACTAACGGGTTTATAAATTGAACTAAAGCTTTTTGTCTTGTCTTTAGGTTTCAAAAGTCTTGAATGTGAAATTTGTAATGTAAATAAAATTAGAAACAAATTATGATGCTAATTTATATAGCTCGTGTGCTATACTCTACCGCATTGACATCTGTCATTCTAATCAAGCTATATTTAAAAGAGTTATAGACGTCCGGTTGGCGACAGATAGCAATATGTACGATCACTGTAATCAATTCATCCAACTTTGTATGCAAAACAACCAGCCGGCCTGGGCAACAAGGCTGCAGTTTTATGTGCATTATCACAAGTCACTACACACTCTCAGTCTACGTCAGAAATATCAATAGAACTCGTACTACTCTATTTTTTATTTTTTACGGTTCGCGGACTATAAACGATATATCATCACAAAGATATCACTTGCGCGTTGTCAACCCTTAGATGACACCAGCTTTAAGATGTTATGTCATATTACATAGTAATTTCATTGTCTCTCTCACCCTTCAAACCAGAAATCGGCAATGCGAACATTGAGGCGGTAGAAATAGGTACGAGTAAAGAACCAATGCAGGCGATCTTTGTATGAAGTCTATCTCTAGTTGACTCTTTCATTTGACAGCTCGATTATTAAGGACTATTCTATAATAATGCAAGGTACTATTCTTCTCTGCCGGTACTGTACCAGGCGTGTGTATGAGGCGACTTAAGTACCAGAACCGGCAGATGGCGGTATATCCATCCGAAATAGTGCAGCTCAAATTCACTAGGCGAGGATGCGCAGCAGTATTCCCATCGCGAGGCTGCGACTCTTGTCTAGCGCGGATATTATGGGCAAAATTCCCCCTTTCTGGGGATCATTGGGAATCTTTATGATCATTGGGAGGTCTATGTTCGACAGTGGACTTCCAATAGCTGTAATGATGATGATGAGTTTAAGTAATCATCCTCATAATACTATCTATCATTCAAGGAAATTTACACCTGCATTGATCCAGTAATTTAGAAGAGCACTAGAATAATTGACTGGCCCAATGGCGCAGAACCTATCTTGTGCGCCAATTGTCGTGTTGTCGATCCCCAGCCAGGACATTTACATCCTGAACATTTATATTTGTTCTATGTCTGTGTGATAAATATGTATTTAAGTATTTATTATATTTGTGACTCCTCTGTAATCTGGAATACAATTGCTTTAAACGACTTATCTTGCCAATGTATGAAATGTGTAAATCTGTTAATTTATTACTGATGATTTATTTCTCTAACTACCATATTAAGACAAATCCTGTAGACTAAATATAGTATACAAGTACAGTCTTGAGATCGACCGGCAACCGACCAGCTCTGCGTGGACGCAGAATACACCACCCGCTTATAAAAATTGCTTGGTCAGCGCCGCATGACCACTACACTTACATACTAAATCCAACACACTACATAAAAGATACCAGAAATAACGAAACTACCACAAAGACTTATCATGGTTTTGTGTTGATGGAATCGAACACGCAACCCTAACGTGTGAACCCGTGTTAATACCCGCTGTGTTAAACAAGTTGTTGCATCATTGGTGCCTTATTACAGGTTAACATTGAAATAGGTCCATCCATACGGGGGGGGGGATAATTTTAGATATAATATAATTGCAAAACATGTGACGTCACTCGAGGGAGGAGAGGGCGGTCTGACAAGGACAGAGCTTAAGTATTTGTGTGTTACGTTCAAAATAAACCACAAATGTATCACGCAGAAAATAACCAAATCAACTGGAGGCAATTAAACTACCCTAACTCTAGTTAATATTAACAAACACTTCTTTTTATCTTATCTAGTGGCAAAACATGTTGATGGTCATAAATTTAATTATCTTAAGGGACAAAGTGCAGGTTTATATAACAAACAAAAAAGAAAGTAAAAACAGTTAATTCATTATAGCTTTATTATTTGAAAAACAGTTTATGTTTAATCTGTTTCAAAAATATTATTGAAATTTAATCCTCCTTTACTCTAGTAACTATCAACAAAAGACAGAAATAAATAAATATTACATTTTCTGCCCATATGTTCCTTTCTCCAAAAGAATTCTGACAATATGTTGGTGACATATACCTTCAACATGTTGTATTTTTACAAACACTATTTGTAACCGTGCAACGGTAATGATTTCTGTTTAAGGAAAACAAACAATTAAAACATAATCCAAAATTAAATGTCCGGTGACCTTCTTTTATTAAGCGTCAATTAATGCAAGAATTATGATTTAAGTTCAGTATATATTTACCACTTTAAGGTATCCTATAAACTTTACAGTACCTTAACAATCATGATATGAACAACTATGAAGAACTATAACATAGTCCTACCAGAATTATCACTTCCTCACTATAAGAATACTGGGAGATATCCATCCATTACAAAGGAATATCAACAAAATCAATTCTACTAGTTACAAAGAGACACACTCTAGTGTTCTTGTGTTCTACAAAAGAGTTGATCCTTACTCAGGACAAATTTGTATGAAGAATATTTGTTTCGCGTCTGGGTTTTAATTGTGTTAAGTATTCTAAAATCTAGAACACAAACCCTTAAACTACTTTGTGATAAGTAGTTTAAAGCAGAGTAGAGCAGAGTTTAGAGCAGTAAAGAGTCAGGTCAATGTATGAGATATGTGTGAATGTATATATTTATGTTCATTTATATTACACTTAAATAAACTTTAAATTCTTTCTTGTTATTTGTATATGATGAGTAACAAGAATGAATTTTAAGGAAAACAAATTATTCAACAAGTTATATCAACATGACAAACAATTCATTGGAATCTATCATCAGTATATGTTATGTGATGATTCTAATTTATAGAAAAAAATCATAAGTGGGGATGGATTCAAAGACTTAGATATTTAGAACAAGGAAATTGTACAATGAGTGGCCTTATAGCACTGATTGATTTCATTCTTTAAATGGAAATTAAATACCCCTTTTAAATATGTACATAGGTTGTGAGTTCTTCAGTAAAAACTATGTAACAATTGTATATACCGACATGTATATATAAGAGAACACACAACATGCACAACAAATTAAACGTTATTACAACAAGCAATTGACATAGCCATGACTTATTATTCTATTGTGCGGACAAATTAATAAAACACAGGTAATTTAAGAATTGTATGTACTTCCTTTGTGAACATGAAACTTAGTCACAAATGAGTAATTAGTGTTTATTTAACAAAAGACTGAACAGAATATAATTTATAATAAATTAGAAATATTAACAAGAACTGTAGAACTAATTCATAAATAACTTAGTTTCTTTTATACATACGCGCTTTATCGAATGCCACATTAATGGCTCAACTAATTCTGTGGACTCTGGTTATCAGTAAAACTTACGTACGTTAAAATTAATTAAAATTCTTTTAACGTGTGGTACTTTTACCGTTTCCGAATATTTGTAAGTGTATGAAAGTTACAATAAAATTTAAATCTAAAAACCAAAATTTATCGACACTCATGTTTATTTGTCCGAGCTGTAAAATTTTAACACTGCACTATTATATTAAATTAATTTGATAAAATTTAAAAAAAACAAAGAATCAATCATTATTATTTGCAATCAGAACTGGAAGAGAAATTACATACTTTCAAATAGTTTGTCTACTTTTCTTGTCAAATTGTGACAGTTATTGACAGCAATTAAAAAAATAAACAAAATCAAAATAGTGTTGTGTCCGATTCAAAAAATAAATGCGAAATATTATTTTACTTAGCGTGTAAAACGACATTGTTTTGTCGCAAAGTTCCTTTCTCTTGATGATGCATCATAAACATTAGTGCTAGTCAGATATTGCGCAGTTCAATAACTGGTTTTCCGTGAGCGGGTCAAAGCAATAAAAATATAAAAGAAAATAAAGTTAGGTATGTTTTCCTCATAGTGCAAAAACTCTGCCAACGTCGAATAGGAGTTTACGAATTAATGTGCATGCAACAGGTTTTCATCTGTCATAATCCGACAAATACGCGAATAGGATTTCCATCCGCGGTTTCATTTGCATACGACCAGATGGGAAGTCTGAGCATGCGCAATCGTAACCGCAAAAAGTGAGACAAACAAAGACAATACGAAAAGATCTAAGTAAGTACAAAAAAACTGACCTTTTTCTGATTTGAGAAGGTAGGCTTTGTGTCTCCTCTCCGACTCCTCGTATCTATTTTTCCATTTTTCGACGAAGGTCGAAAGCGCGATGTTCGCCTCCTTGGTGTTTTGATGCGCGTCGGGCGGCGTCATTCTGGCGGCAGTGGCTCGCGGAATCCTCGTGGCCGCGCCGCTGGGGGAGAGCGAGACGGCTGCACTCCGCGCGCCTTGACACTGATTGTTGGTCGACGCGATCGCAAACACATTATCACCGTTCCTTTTAATCATTTTTGCATTCGATTTTTATCACACGCGCGCGTCGAACGCTCGCATCGTCTCGTTTTCACGTATGTACCGTTCTGGACACGTGTCTAGATCAACAGGCTGGTGCGTCGAGGAGTGCTAAATAAATTTGCGAATAAAAGTCTTTGTTCCCGGCGAAGAGGATATTACGTGCTATTTTACGGGACACCTAAAGTGTGTCAACCGCGTTCACTCAATAAATCGGCCTTGATACCTTGCCGGATGAAAAGCATACAAATCTAAAAAATATGTTAAATGAATTGTACGCGAGGATTGCCGTCGAGTGCTAGATCGTAACTAACATGCTAGCGTATACGTGTTGCTGTGATATGATAATGAAAACTTCGTCATTGTGAGTCATTGGGTTCGGTGTTTACGCTTTTTGTTTACGTTAGATGCTGTCTCAACCTTCCATAGCGTCATACATTAAGCATTCTTAGAATTACTTAGAACTTAGACAGAACTGTAGTTGCATGACACCCGTAGATATGATAAGTAATCGATGTGATAATTAGTAACGACCGCTCTTATCGGTGTTATGTTTAGCAAATTCATTAAACATTGTTCTCGTATCGTTTCCAGTTTTCCTTCTACTTTTAGATCGTATTTTTATTACTAGTCATATTTCACCGAGAGGACACATTTTATTTTCATATCTTTATCCAATATACTAAATCGATCATCAACAACAATTAGAGTTGTACTTTATGATATGATCATTTCCTGTATTCAGATATGAAATTATAACATAATGAATAAGTACTATTTTTAAGTAATGGTAATTTGACTTTAAAAAAGGTTAATTTCAAACAAACACGATAAAGCCAAATCATAACCCTTGATAAAGAACATCTAAACAAATATATTCAACAATTTAAAATGTATGTATTACTTTCCCCGCACTACCACAAAAGGACACACAAGGCATACCAAAACAACTTAGTCACACACCCCACAAATAAAATGGCACAAACAATTTGAAAAGAAAAAAGTCAATTCCAGCGGCCACAGTTACACTCACACGTCAAAGTCCACGTCGAAAATGCACTGAACGCATTTTACCCAAGTTGGGACGAACGGAAATTCTAAATTTAAACCGTTTCCACTGAAGCGACCTACCAAAGAGCGTCTTGTCTATAGAGTAAGCGACAAGACAAGCGAACCGTGTGGGCAGCCAGGCCGCCTGGTACATTCAACTAAAGTGATTTAATTGTCCAGGCATCTATGTGGCGCATTAATCTTGCACTCGTTGAAAGTAGGTATTGCAGCTCGGAATTATCTGGAAAGACGTGGGTCGTGTCAAATTGATTGATTAATACAAAAATGTATTATAATAGATAAAAATTCTAATTATGCTCTGCTGTGAGAAAATCTGGATTCATTACTAATCAATTTTTACATTATATAATACTATGTTATCACCCGCGACTCGCGGTCAGGTTCAAGCTATCTACACACCAAACTCATCGAAATTAGTTTAACGACTTGCCAGTAATAGTGTTACAAGCAGATACTTTCACATTTCTAACATTACCTAGCTTTCTAGCGCAGACTTCATTTTACGTCGGGAACATTAGGGAATTAAAGTATCTTATGTTAAAACTATCCACATGTAAAATTTCATCAGACAGTCATAATAAAATGTCATTTTTAAATACATTTTTTTGGATATTAAGTAATTAAACGATTATTTCCCATTTGATCTATAGAGATTAGAAGTTGCACAATCGAACTTGACTTAAGAAATTATACGGATAATAATACATTTGTATACCCGCTCAAAGTATAAAGTTTAAAGTGTATTTGCTACTTAACACTGTGTTCGTTCAAACTTTCAACCTTCCACACTTTTATGTTTTCCTTTAAACGAAATAAAACGTCTCGGTAAACCAACAATTATAAACTTGAGGTTGTATTACTTCATAATATCGGCCAAGATCAAACGAATAATCACAAAATGTCAAGGGGAAAGAAACCAACTAAAACACTGTGTTGACTTAATTACGGGCTTGAAAGAGTTTCCTCAACGCTGAGGAGTAATTGAGGTCCGGATAGCCTTACGAAACTTCACCATATTTAGTGAATGAGGTCAGTTCGGGCGCCAACCGGCCGCTGTGGTCAATAGCACTGGCAACGCAACGTTATCGAGATAAGGCTACACCACTAGTTTTTGCCGGTGACATCGTTTGCGGGAGAACAATGTTATGCAAAAAATCATAACGATCCATTTGAATAAACAAAAGCAAAATATCTGTCTCGGTCATTGAAAAAATATATATTTATACTAATATATTTTTAGGTTAACTAATATTTGGTTATATTTTTCATGATAATAATGATATCTCTCGATAATACAAACAGCATATTATGTTAAAATGTCGTCCTCACAAACTTCGACTAGGGGTCGGTCGATTATATAAAAAGGTCTGCATTGGTTCCTACCTCACTTTCATCTGTTTCTACTGCCAAATGATTTGAGGGGGAGCGTGGCAGGCAAATGACTGACTAACTTGATAATTTTCAAGTTATAAGCTTATGATATCATTGCGATAAAACGAGTATCTATAGGCTGCGGTGACGCTTACTATCACGCGAACCGTATGCTGGTTGTCGACAAAAAGCAAATAAATTTACCTTTGAGATATGAAATTTTTGAGGATTGGAACAGACCGACACGTTAACAATTTTACTTTAATATATAAATATGTATTGATTTACTTTGGACAATCGAATTACAATGGGTGAACATAACTAACCGGTTTGAAATCGATAAATTCATTAAATGTATCGAAAGTTTCGGGACCCGCGGAACAATTACACGGTATGTCGTTCAAAAACCAAAAAGTCAGTAGGAAAAATATAATTAATGTACTTTTTCGGTGGCGCTGGAATTGACGTCTGAGTAGTCCAGCACTAGGTTCGTCCGAAAAAAAAAAAAAATTAATGTCACCTTTATGAACGATCTTTATGTAAACTTGTATAAAGTAATTATGTAGATGAATTTTACCATGTACCCGGATTAAGTCGCGGCAAGTGGCTAGTAAAGTATAAAATATAAACACTGTTATAGTTAATTTAAAGATATCTCCTCTTTCTTGTAATAGTTTAGATCAAACTCGTGAGTTGTCTATCGGAATATTTTGTTAGAATCGTGAAACATATATTGTTAAATTATAATGTTCTTCCGTAAGTTTCCGTATCATTAATTAATTAATTAATATTTAGTATATTAGGACACGCTTAAATAAGCCTAGCTTATATTAAACTGTACCAGATCCAAACCCCTTGGAACTGTAACAAATCGATAGACAGACAAACATTTTCATTTACAATATTGGATAAGATAAAAGTGAAATAAAAAACATTTAGGTACTAGTATGTAGTGTTTAAAGTGGATACAAATTTATAAACTGTCTGATTGATTTTGATCGGCATTTCTGTCAATTTGTTAAATGTAAAAAAGTAGTTATAGTGACGTAACTACAATAGTTAGACATGTGGTATAGGGAAGGTTTTTTGTCCTGTCATTAATACTAAATATCAAATACGCAGCGTATGCGATAAAAGTCATTTAATGGCAATTTTTTTATACCTTCGGTTTGTTTTAATAGAAATTTCTATAACAATCTAGTACTAAATACAGCCATACAATGAAAAAAGAATTATTAAAATCGGTCTAGTACTTATTGAGTTTATTTGTTACATACAAAAATACAAATCTTTCCTCTTTATATTATATCATTTATTATTATAATATATGTGAGAAATAAAGTTTAAAATTGTTAATAGTAATTTTTTTATACCTAACAGAAACCGCTCACGTAATAACACTGAATTAAGCGTGATGTCTAAGACGCCAATTAAGCATTAAAACAAACATAATTAACAAAGAACATTATTCTCAATTCCAATTATCGAAGTAAAAGAATGTCAGACATGTGGAGAAATACAAAAAAATACAAACCCGAGTTATCCCACGTGTTGGATGCATTTATTACTTCCTCCAGAAACTGAGTCGTGTGGTTAATTTATATTATTATTTTTATGAGAGAATAACAAATGTACTCCCGTGTCCGTTCACCTCGAGACTGCAGGCTATATTTGGAACACTTTGTTATCGGAGAGCGTCTCTTGACGCAAACATAATAACGCGAAGCATAACAATAGCTTCAAAGTTACAATAACAATATTACGTTCGTAAACAAAACTTAAAACTGATTATACAATAGATTCGCATTCTTATACACACATCCTGCAAACCACAATAGCTTAAACACACAGAGAATTGCACGATGAAGTAAAAAAATAAAAAAATCACACAACATACATTAACCTGACTCCATGATAAGTAGTTTCAAGCACTTGTGTTACGGACATCAAAGATCAGATTAATCAAAAATATAATACTTAAATACATATATTTAACACCCAGACACAGGACAAACAAAAATATCATCATATAAATATTTGTCCTGGGTGAGAATCGAGCCTTGGCGCTCAAGATAAAAGACATTTCGCCATATACGCTACCGGGCTCGTCATTTATCATCGTAACAACGGTCTCTTTCGCATTTTCAAGGACATGTTTATGTCAAGTTTTATCAGCATCATTAACAAATTAACAATTGGAAGTTCACTGTTGGACATAGGCCTTCTTAAGAAAGGAGGAATTTTGCGTGAGATACCGACGAAGTAGAATAGTACCTTCCTTTGTACCAGGTGGCGTAAAAGGCGACTGAGGTACCGAAACCGACAGATAGCGGTATATTCATCAAAAACTGTGTAGCTCAAACGCACAGGGCGGGCATAGGCAGCAGCATCCCCCTCACGAAATCTACGCTCTGCTATTGCCAACACGCTTGCCCAGCGCGGCAATTATAGGTAATATTCCCCCTTTCTTGGGGATGCCTATGTCCAAAAGTGGATTCCCTATGGCTAATATGATGACGGCCTTTATATGAAGTCTACTTCTTTGTCCTTAAGGGCGGTTTATAGGCAAAAGACAATCAATAAAACAAACGCAACGACAGCAACACTCTTCAGTAACCTTAAAAACATTAACGTGACGGTTTATTTTGCGATATTTCCCTTATAGTTCATTGACCTTGTGATCAACGCTAATGAACGACAATGGTCTGAATTATTTAATTTGCCTAGTTTTTTTTTTGGAGTCAATTACGAGTTTTATTGCTGGTATTCGGTCGAGCGACGTTCCTGGGTCACAAGCCACATGCGGCAAAACACCACAAATTAAATGAGTACAGATATATCTTTATTTTTTGTCCGATGTCGCAGATGGTAGTGAAACATCTTGTGCGCCAAAGGTCGTAGATTCGATCCCTGCCCAGAACGTTCTTGGCGTTCAACGTATGTATTTAAGTATTTCTTTTGTCTTTCCTCTGTTGTCTGATGTCTGTATTACAAGTGTTTTAATAAACATATTTCGGAGTCAGATCAATACATGAGTTGTAGTGTGTATTTATTTATTATATTATTATTATTATTATTACTTCACTTTTAATCGCGTCCCACGGGAACAGTCTTGAAAGCAACTATGTCCTTGTTTAGTATTATTTATTTGACTCTGCAAACAAGCATACGGTCCGCTTAGTACTAAACGACACCACAGCCTGTGGTCACCCATGTTTTCATAAGGATATCACTAGCGTCTTTCTAACCTTGTGACTTTCAAGTCTGGGTTATGTGATATTACATGTGCACATTACCCAGTAGTTTCAATTATTATATATATATATATATATATATATATATATTATACAATTATACATTGCAAATTTGTTTAATATCTGTTACGTTGTTTAGATGTCAAAAAGTAACAAATTGACTTTTATTAGCTAGCTCTTCCTCATTCTCTCAGTATTTTTTAATGCATATACACTGAAACCTTTTTTTATAAATATCTTCTGCGAAAACCGTATAAAAATCGATCCAGTAATTCGCGAACATACCCAATAGTCCCATAAACATAGTTAGATTAGAATGACAGATGTCAAAGTGGAAGCGTTGCACGAGTTACTAATTGTAATAGTCATCTTAATTGGTTAATAATATTCCTACCATTAGATCAACCTAAAATAAAGTCTAGAAAAACCATGACAATTATTTATGTACTTTTACTTTGACAGCTATCATAGAAAGAATTATTGGTACGCAGCGACGCAATGGAAGACTTGTCCGTCCAATAACATCTTTTTTTATTATGAAGTCAGCAAACCAACATACGGTCCGCTTGATGGTAAACGTAACCGCAGCCTATAGACGCTCGTATCATCACAAAGATATAACTAGCGTGTCGCTAACCTTGTGAACTGAAGATACAATGTCACATTTACCCAGTAGTTTCACTGCCTCTCTCACCCTTCAAACCGGAACATAGCAATGCGAACACTGCTATTTGGCGGTAGAGATAGATGAGAGTCGAGTACCAATGCAGATGACCTAATGTAAATGGTCTTCAATAAATGCCCCCTTCGTTACCCTCTCACTGTCATTCTACTACCACAAACACATCACACACATTGTTTTCGTAGAGCAGTACACGATGTACGCGATGAACGCGTGCAATCCCTGCCTATAGAGCGACCGGACCGCGCTAGAGCGACCAAAATCACTTTGTTCTCTTTTGCAAACATCTCGGCTGTCCTCAAAGATGACCATCCGAACCTAGGTCGAGCCTCAAAGACGCCCTTAGGTCATCAGCACCATACCAGCTATTAAAAGTCCTCTGTTGGACATAGGAATCTCCAAGAAAGGGGGTATGTTACCCATATTGCCACGCTGGGCAAGCGTGTTGGCAATCGCAGAGCGCAGCTTTCGTGACGGGGTTGCTGCTGCCCATCCTCTCCCTGTGGATGGATATACCGCCATCTGACGGTTCTGGTACCTTAGTCGCTTCTTACGACAGCTGGTACAGGGGGACTATTATACTATGCCGGTACCTGACTGCAGTACGCCCTCAGGTGATCGCCGTCAATCTTGCTCAGATCCCGCGCATCTTGCGTGTTCGCTGCTGCGGGTTACGCTTGCGTACATTTGATTGTACTTACAATCAAATGAAATCTTTCATCAACATCTAAATAGTCCAGCATTAAAGTTCCCGAAAATATTGGAAAACTGTTTTTGAGTCATATAAAGTTGGTCAATAGGCCATCTGCAAATATTTATTTGGTGGCGTCTCTCGAGGCCCACCGCCGGCGCTAGCTAGCGTGTAGGCGAAGACAGGATAGCACAAGTTTATTGCAAAACTTATACCACACAGACAAGACCGAGTTAAGTCGTGATGTAGACCAGTTTATTTGAGAGCCTATAGCCGCTTAAATATTGACTAGCGGCGCCTCGTGGTTTTATCTAAAAAGTTAAGTTGTAGAACCAACTACATACTGGGTTCACTGATACTAATCAGTGAACATTGATACTAACGTTGCACACTTCTTTTACTCACTTAAGGGAAGATTTAAAAAAATATATTTCACGTGTTTTATGAACTTCTCTAAGTTGATTCTGAAACCCAACTGTTGAGAAACTTGATTGAGGTCTTCGAGCTTCGTGCTTGAATTTTCTATCGATTCTGCCATGACCACAATATCGTAGCGAAATCGAAGGTGAGTTATGTATACGCAGTTAATGTTGATGCCAAATCCTTGCTATTCCAAGAGCTTGAAGGTGTTTTGGAAAATGGAATTAAACGTCTCCCTGTCTAACACCCCTTTGAAAAGAATACCCTTCGGACTCTGCTCCTATACCGAGATAATGGCGTTGTCATTCAAACACTTCGATGTACCGATAATCAATATGGCAGAAGAGAGAGACCGCTGAACAGATTCAAGTCTAGCCCATGTCTCAACCGAATCGAAGGCTTTCTCATAGTCCACAAAGGCCAAGCACAATGGCCTGTTATATATAATTATTAGAATAGCCTAAATTGGCAAACAAGCATACGGTGTGCGTGATAGTACATACCTAAGCGACACAATTAGCAACACTGCTATTTAGTTGAAAAAATTAGCTTTAAAATAATAATATTTAACTTATATTTTAAAACACTGTATTAACATTTTTACATTATTCATTACGATTGGCATAAAATGTAAAAAAATATATCAATACGCTTCCAAGCCGTTAAAAAAGTATGTAGTTTATTTCATCATATTAGTCGTAAACGCGTAAATGTAAAAAAAATACTTAGCCTTTAAATTTATTTCATTAGTTAGAGCCAAATGACGATTTTAAAACCGAATGAGACGATCTTGTAGCACCTTTTTAATTTCAAATTACCTAACACCTTTTCATTAAAAGCATTTGAAACTATAGGGATACGCCAATTCTAAAAACGAATGATTATTATATTTGCATAAACAGTCGATAGCTAAAGAATCATAAAACCACTTCTCAAGATTTAATTTCAATCCAAATAAAGTGTCATAAATTTTGAATAGTCTATGCATAACATAGATCAAGTGGACGCGCATAGATTAAAAATAAAAGTCATTTCGCAATCGTTTAAAAATAATAGAGCAGCAATTAATCTTTTTTTTTATCATTCGATACGCTAAAAGCGACGTAACAGTAAACGACACGAGCACTCAAATGATATATTAAGCCATAGAGTATCAATACCGACCCGTTATAGAGAAATGCGACCTCACTGACATTTACTGCTTAATATTCAATTTGGGTTTAGTCGAGTGGACATGCGACGCGGTTGTTAGTAATTACGGATCGTTGGACTCCGTGTAAGCGTTTGATTGTCTTGTTAAATCTATTAAGATGTGAGATAAGCTATATTTGTTTCCAGGTCAGTCATTTTTGGTCCACTTACATAGTTAAAGTTTTTATCGTATGGTAGATGTCTTATAGTTTTCTACATATGTAATACACTTGCCGTGCTCCGCGGTTTTGCCCGCGTTGTTTTCTTCTCTTAAGAATTTAGGATAAAAAATTAAGCTTATGTTATTTGTTAATAAAGTAACTTTCTATTAAGGAATATTTTTTTTAAATCAGACGAATAGTTCTTGGGTTTCTTTATTACAAACGTACAAAAATATAAATCCCTTTTCAATATTAAGAAGAATATAATTTTCTAATATCGAACGATTTTCTGAAATTGGTCCACTAGTTTTCAGGCTTACTTGTTACAAACAAAAAAACACATCTTTGGGTTTGGGTCACGGATTGGATTATTTAGTTTCACAAATCAGCTCGACAAGTGGCGCTGCCGTTGGTACCTAGGTTACCTATCAGGACAACGTCTGTTAGATCCGCTAGTATTAGAATAAACATTAGAAACTATATGGGTTTGGGTAATAATACCAATTCTTACAGATAAATAAAAATATAGCGTCTTATATTTTTGTTTTAAAAAAATATAGTTTATCTAAGTTATGCTTTATAATATTAACAGTCAAAATTATTGTCAAAATCGGTCCAGCAGTTTTTTTATCACTTAGTACAGCAGCAAGATCAAATACCGGGACAAGAAGTTAAAAAGTTGAAAATACAAATACGAGAGTGATAAGCAGAAAATCAACAAATTGATGCGTCTAACGTCCGTAATACAAGTGCTTTAAACGACTTATCTCCGTGTCAGATCTATGTATGAGATGTTGTGTGAAAGAATTATTATTATATTAAATATAATTCAGCATTGTCTTTGCATAATACCTCTCAAAGTAATTTAGAACTTATTCTTCAATAAATAGAGTTCGATATCAATTGTGATGACATTTGCATTTTGGTCATTGACCGTATATTTACAACACAGCATCAAATCAACTTACAATAATCTAATGTTCTTTACCTTGACGCATTCACACATCATAATAAAATTATTTTCTTAACGGCTTCAAAACGCGGCTTATTTAAATATTAACAGTACAACGCGGTGTTTTTAAAAAATTAAACAAACTGCGTTTATAAACCGATAAAAATAAGTTTGACTACACAAATCTATCTTTTTTTCAAATTATCTTGGAGTTAGATCAATTTATGACATTTTGTTGTGAGGTACCGGACGAATAGATTGTACCAGGTGTCGTGAGAGGCACCTAAATTACCAGAACTAAAGTACCAGAACCGACAGATGGCGATATATCTATTCGAGACAACGCAGTAAATGTACAGTATCCCCGTTGTGATAGCTGCTCTTTGCGATCTCCAACGCGCTCACCCAGCGCGGCAATTATAGGCAAAAATCCTCCTTTCTTAGAGTCGCTTATGTCCAGTAGTGGACTTCCAATGGCTGGTATGATGATGATGAGATGTTGTGTGAATTTATTTATATATTCTCTATTCACGAACCATATCGCTAAATTAGTAGCCGAATTCTTAAATTAACCCAAGGCAGGTCTGGCCTCTGCCTTAAATTCCGCATATCGTTATCAATTCCAGTTACGCAAAGAAATAAAAAGAAATACCACATTAGTACATACGTGTTATACTTGGTTTAAGAATTTTATTATAGTCACGTTACTTAGAAATCATGAGGCAATTGAAAAATAATTTTGTGTTTAACTATAATTCCTGGTATCCCCGCAAATGTGATAGAGTCATTAATGAAAATGTAACAAAGCTGGGTTCTGTTAGAACATGTCTAAAATTAGAAGTGAATCAAACGATCTCTTAGCACAAGTGCGAACAAGACCGGTCGTGCTTGAGGATTTGAATTAATATTGTAGGATTGTCTTTCTTTTTGTTTGTCCTAAAATATCTATTGTCTAATTTTTAAGTTCTGACATTAGCTGTCAGCGAGTGGAATTCGAAAACGAGTGAAAAAAAACAATGAAAAAAAAAAGAAATATATATACAAGATAATAGTCTAAGTGATCCACTTGTTACTATCTTGGCATACCTCTCCCGTTTTCTTAGTCTTTTCATACACACTCGTTTGGTACTTCTGACCTGGTATAGGACGAACTAGGCGAACATATCTTAAGCAAGAAGAGGTATTCAAGAAATGCCGGAAATATATATTTGGAATTTATGTAAATACAATTTTAATTTATCAGTTTTGTCTTACAAATATCGTTTACAGTTTAATTTGCTAAATTTCTTAAATATTCATCACCATACTAGCCATTATATATCCACTGCTGGACATAGGGCTCCCCATGAAAGAGGGAATTTTACCCAAAATTGCGACGTTAAGCACGCGTGTTGGCAATCGCAGAGCGCAGCTTTCGCGACGGGGATGCTGCTGCCCATCCCGCCCTGTGCATTTGAGCTGTACCGTTCTGGATAGATATGCCGCCTTCTGTCGGTATCGGTACCTTAGTCGCCTCTTACGACACCTGGTACAGCCTCCCCCTGTCTATATACTATTCTACTCTGCCAGTATATCACGGCTGAAATATTAATTTGCAGTAATTAAAAAATAACCTTAAGTAAATATAAAAGAAATAACAGAATTCTTGATGTAAACTTCCCATTAGTTCAATAGTTCACAAGGGTTCCTTTTTAAACGTAGGGTAGATATCACTAAGAAAAGATTTCTGAAAATTAAACTCCTAAGCAGGTAAAACGTGGGTGCAAAGTTAGCATGAAACTTTTTGAAGTATGAAATGAAAAAAGAATGAATTCCTTTATAAAGAGTTATTAATTTAGTTAGTAATTTCTTCAATGTAACGCGGGTGAAATCGTGGGGCACTGCTAGTTTAGTATAATTAATTTACTTAGTATAGGTTTTAATGTGTATTTCGATACAAGCTTTCCACCCGCCACTTCATCCGTGTTCTTTAAATACTCTATATCCTTTACGAAATCAAAAGTAACGAAATATCTTTTGCTAATGTGCTAGCTATCTCCATGAGAAATTTCTATATTCATTAAGATTAGTTCAACTGTTTAGTCGCGAAAAGGACGCAACCATAAATATTTGTATTTTATACACGCACCAATAGATCAACCTATTTAGATCTGTCAAAACTGCGCAAACGATATTGATCTATAACTGCAAGTAATTGAGTTCAATATTGCCTGTAATCATTTGACAGATTTGAGTAGGACCTAATGTCGCAACAAAATATATCCGTCGTTCCGGTCACCTTTGTCAGCATGTTTTCTTGAAAAATATATTTTTATTAACTAGCGCGCTGCCCTGACTTAGTCCAGGTATACAATCAATCCCAGTATTTTATCTCAATGTCATAATCAAACAATACAATTTTCCAAACAAACTTCCGATCAAAACGGACGCATCAAAAAGATTTTTATCCAATTCGAATTAGTCGTTCAAGAGTTATGCGCGAATTTATATTTACGTTTCGTCATTTAAATATAGCTTGATTTAAAAAAAAGTTCATTGACAACAAACTAAAACAACTCCGCCCCTAACATAGGTGGATAATGGGGAATGTGCCTTAAGTCTAACTAACACGTCCGTACATGGAGATAACGCTATTATCTCCATGTTGGCCAATTGGCACAACCTAATTGAACTATCTATTTACTAAGTCTAATTCGTGGTTACCCAATAAATATGTGTGTGTACATGTAGTCAGGTAGTACGGACAAATATATCAATTTCTATAGATTGATTTTTCATTGAGTCTAAAACAACATTACAATTTGATAAATACATAAGAATTATAAGAAGAAATAAATGAATAAGAATTCAATATAATAATGTAATTAGGATATATAATAATAGGTGTCCCGGCAAACGTTGTTCTGCCAATTAAATTATGTAAAATTACTAAAATGTCTATGAATATGTCGGGGTTTTGTGACAGTGTATGCTGAATCATAAAAAAATAAGAACAAAAAAACCGTTAAAAAATTTGGATTGGATCACACTTAAAATTTAAGGGAATGATGCACGCTAAGATTCACGAAAATTGGTCGAGCCGTTTCAGAGAAGTTTAAAAACGTGACACGAGAATTTCTAATATTAAATTACAAGTTGATAAATACAAAATCATAAAGAGAAATACCTAATTTAATAAGAATTCAGTGAAAATAAAGTAATTATATGAGAGCTTAAACTTAAAGAACAAAATATAAACTAAAATGTCAGAATACAAGTACCTATATATCAGAAAACAATTTTTAACAAACATTTCAAACACAACGATACACAATACTGTATTTTTTTACTTAAAAGCAATGCCTGCTACCGTCAATGAACTCATCTTCACTATTAATAACAGATCAACCTCATCAAACCTGTCAAATTGTTAGTAATTATTTAACTTATTTGCTTTCTCATTTACAAAGTTTCGCAATTAACAATAACAATTCAGTTTATTATTGATAGCGAAAATTTGACAGATTTGTGGACACTTAAAAAAAAATTAAACATCTCTGGTTCTCATGGTCTCAATTATAACGCACTCAATTTTCTAACAAAAATATATTTACAGGAAAACACCTCTTTTAACATTGGCTATCTAACAATAAAAGCAAATACCGAAGTCTAAACAAACGAGACTATATTTTTTATAATTTTTTACTAATTTATATAAGTAGGTACGTACGTATGTATGCTGCATAGCACCATAGGCATAAAATTGTGAAATGGGATATGCCTGTAAGAAAAAACATTTGTAAAGAAAAAACATAATTAAGACATCTCAATCACAAAACGGTATGAATTATAGTTTACAAAATACCTGCATATTTATATATCGAAACCAACTATTAAATTTCTTAATAAATCGGTTAATTCTGTTAAAAAAATTGGCTTTTGTTTGTTAGGAATACTTAGAACTCAACACATTGCGAGCGACCGATGAATCACGGCCGATGACCTCGTGTCATACTACAACGATAATACAATAGAGACATCGGACGATTTACACAATGACCCGCAAATATGGTAAAAGCTTAAAAGGTGGTGGTGACTACAAAAAACCGCAGCCAAAGCATTTTTTCATAATCATCTTTGAAATTTAACTAATTTATGCAAACACTAATTAAATATCTAGGTACACTTTTTGATTAATTAGATAAGTACTCTCCCTATTGATGAAAATAGTATTTAAATCCATTCAGAAAGAATTGAAGTTTATATATATCTACAAATGAATGAATTTGAAATGTCTGTTTGTAATGTTAAAATAACCGCTTTCTACTACATGCATATGATGTATATACGGTATACATACCAAAGTATACTTTTTATTCAATTTTTGGCTTTCTGTCTGCTTGTCTAGCAAGCGCGGATCCAGCTCTCAAAAAAGGTTGTGGTTACAGCTACTAGAAAATCTAAACAGAAACTAGAACCTTTATATTGAATTTAATTCGATTAACTTCCAAAACAGAATAGTTACATACTGACTTTGCATCCCGTTCTAGCTAATCTCTGGAACGAATTCACAGATAGCCGATGTAACAAGAAGTAACTTAGGCTATATAAAATCACGCCACGGCCTTTAGGAGCGGAGCAGCAATCAAAAATGTGGCAAAAATGGGCGAAAATATATGTACTTTTTGAAGAGAATATGCCAAGTCACCCAGCTTGTCCCCAATATAATAAATCCATTCAGACTATTATTATTATTGCGTACTTCACGTTATTATGTAATGCTTATGACTAATTCCTGGTAATCGTGTAAATGTCTAAAAATGTATGCTGTTTTAAAAACAAACAAAATTTATTGGTTACGCTTTAGGCCATTATGCATGACTAATATATGTTGTTAGTATATTAGCATAGTTATCTATTAGATAACAGATATATTAATATAAAAAAACCGCTATGTACGTTGCGTCATTAAGATTAATCGTTGGACCTGGTACGTCATCGTCAGCTTTCCGCTTCATTGGACTTACAGCGACATCTTTTGGGGATAGTTTAAATAAGATGTCAAATTATGTGAGCGTTTGACTTATGGCGCGACAATGTTGATTTTACAATTTATAATAGATGGCGCTACCTGCGTTTTTCTGTCCTGCGTTCGATTAAGTCGTTCGTCTGGCAAACTCTTAGCTTTACATTATGTTTTGTGAATAAAAAATGAACAGATGTTGTCGCAGCTCTTTCGCTTGACACGCTATAATAAATAATTTCAAATCTAGCTGTTTAATTAATAATTATTAGGTAATTTGAAGTTTAGTTTTATAATTTCCAGCAACACAATGGAGGTTTAGAATATTGCGTTTATCAAATAATATTATACACTGGATATATAAATATACTAAAGGATAAAGATGAAGAGTTAGTTTGTTTGTTTAAACGCGCTAATCTCAGGAACCGCTGATCCGATTTGAAAAATTTATTCAGTGCTAGATAGTCCAATTGTCGAGGAAGGCTATAACATCATTTATTATGTGTAACTTTTCGAAATATTACAGTGATTAAAAAATATTAATGACTACATAATATTTGCCGTATATCAAGCGTGAGTAGAATACGTAGTGTCTCCCCTTGTGCCAAGTGTTGTAAGAGATGACTCTGGTACCAGAACCGACTGATGGTGGTATATCCATCCAAAACAGTGCAGCTCAAGTGCAGAAGGTGGGGCTGCAGCATCCCTATCGAGATAGTCGCGCTCTGCGATTGTCAATACGCTTTCTTAACGCGGCAATATTTATGAAATTTTTTCTTTCTTGGGGAGGCCTCTGTACAAACATTTTATACATAAAAGTAGATATTTATGTTGTTTGGTATTTCTAAAAGAATGTTTAAAAATTCACAATGATATAGATCAACATGTAAATGCAATTGTGAATTTTATTACCAGTATATAGAGTTGTAAATAAAAAAATTGTACCTACTAGATTGCTCAGGACCTATAGACGCTTTTGTTATAGTAGGGATATCACTTTTGCGTAGCGAATCCTGGGATCTGAGGATATACATACGTCTCTCACCCTCCGGAACGAGTTCTCATATTAAAGATGTTAGTTAAAGATTTGTAATAAATATATCGAGGGTAATAAAAAAGATATGGAAATATTTATATATTTTTAATTGGACCAGGTTTGATATCTGTATATAAAAAAGGAGAAAATGACTGACTAATCAACGCAGGGCGTAAACTATAAGGGTTAAAAACTTGAAATTTTGAATAGAGGTTTTATTTATGACGCGAGGGAGCAAAAGTAAAGATTTTTTTTAAATTTTCCCCCCTAATGGGGTAAAACGAGAGTGCAAAGTTAATATTAAACTTAGATATTTTTGTAAAGTTATTCAAATACAATTTTGTATAAAGGTTCTACATTGAAAGTCATGAAACACGTGTAAAGTATTTTTTCGAAAAGCATCCCTTAAGGGGGTGCCAAGTTGGAATGAAAGTTTTACAACTTGACGCGGGTGGAATCGCGTGGCGCTGCTGTTAGGTGCATAAACCTCTTGGGGGCATTATCTAGCAGTGGACGTCCAACGGCTGATATGGTGGTGATGATGATTGTGGAACGGAATTAAATTTATTTTATTATACAATACTACTACAAGGTAGATAGAATTTGATGGGCCTACACTACAGTTTTCCTAACTTATAAGCCAAGGGTTTGATTCTTACCCAGGACAGACATTTATATGTTGAATATTTGTGTTTGTTCTATGTATTAATAATACATGTATTAAAATATTATTTTTGTAATTCATACGATGACATTCGTTCGAGAAAACGTTCGTTCCTGTCTGCATATCGAACTTTAGACGATGATAAGCAGATTTGCAGATGAAACCTGACAGGCGCTTGGGGCCTTAACAACACTGATTCTTATATTTATAAGAAATATTTATAAATTAAAACCAATGTATACTTCGATGTATGAGCTATATTATTGTAAAGTTTAATTCAAATCCATAAATAGCTTTTGCTTGAAACCGTAACACACATACATCCATACTTATATACTTTCGGATTTCCAATACTGAATACTTTTTTCATTCTCTCTATTCTCAATACTTATTGCATACCATAAAGTTAAATAAAATGTTGGTAAAACATAAAAATTGACACAATTATGGACACTGTACAGGCACGGCAAACAAAAAATTTAAATTTACAAGATAAATTATTTTAAGTTTTTTATTCCTATCTATTTCTTAGTTATAAAATACTATTTTATATATTTAATATTATGAAGGAAGTAAAGATAGACATGGATAAATAGTGAAATAGGAAAGCAATAGTTTTAAAAACACACAAAGAATCATTACAGTAAGTTGCAGCGTTCTCGAAACGCACTCCGGGCGGCCTCCCCTGGGTAGACGCCCTCGGGCCTTTCGCGCCGGTCGTCAGAGGATTTGCGAGGGGACCACTTTGGGCTTACCTTAAATTGTTTTTAAATCAAAACGAAACTGAGTATTCGGATATGTGCGGAATATGTTCGATGTTTTTATCGGATTATGTCGGTTTGGTGTCGCGGAATGCGAAAATATTTAAGATAATTTTTTTTAAGGTTCGTTGAATCAGCTGTAGAAAGTTCACTGACTGGTATGTATATGAAAACATTATATATATCTATGAGAAAATAGGCATATTAGAAAATCTTTGACATATATAATGTTAATACGAAAAATAAACGTAAGCTCGCCTCGTGCCCATCTCACGGCTCCATGAAATAAATAGTGTTAAAGATTATATCTATACTAATATTATAAAGCTGAAGAGTTTGTTTGTTTGAACGCGCTAATCTCAGAAACCGCTGGTCCGATTTAAATTATTTTTAATGTGTTGGATGGTCCATAAATTGAAAAAGGGTATATGTTACATTTTTTTTAATTTGGAATCTGTTTTGATATACATAAATAAATCCTGAAAATTTGTATACACATCTCAAAGTCACTATTCCATACATGTTTTTTTTTTGGTTTGCCAAGATCGTAGCAAGTGATGGCGTGATGTATGTGTATGTTAGAGAATATTAAAAAGAACTATTTTAAATAAAAGGTGAAATAAACAATTCTGCGTGCTGCGGGAAATATCGCTCGTCGGACCTTAAATAGTTTTCAAAAAAGTCGCCAATGACTGGAACTGGATTGCTTTCACGATGAGTGAACCGTTTATGTCAGATTCAAGCAATTTTTTTATTAAAATTAAGTTCGTGAATGTCAAGTTCAAGGTTCTGTTATCTATATATTAAGGTTACAGGTATACATAGGCTTCGCCAAGAATAGGGGAAACCTTCCCATAAATCACACGCTGGGCAAGAATGCTGGCCATCCCAGTGCACAGCTTTCGCGACAGAGATGATGTTGCATTTTACTTGTAAAGAGTAGCTTTAAGCCTGAGATGCTGGTGCCCATTTGAGCTATACTGTTTCGGATGGGTACACCGCCATCTGTCGGTTCTGGTACCTTAGTAGCCTCTTACGACTCCAGGTAGAGGGAGGTACCATTCTCTTCTTCTTAATTACTTAAGAGGTTGTATGCATAGAAAAATAGTGATTATATTTACAAGTAACAAATAAACGTATCGCAGGTTCTTACTATTAAGGGACTTGAACTGTTGTGCTACCGAGACTTAGCATTTAGAATTATTCTAGTGTTCTTTTTACGCTGAGAAATGTAGTTAGATTGTTATTACCTGCAAACATTCAAAGGTCAGAATTTTTTGACAAGTTTAAAGCAATCAATAAAGAATTAGAAGAATCGGTTCTGTAGTTCAGAAGTTTATACACCCTGACGCGAAATCTATTTATATATAAAAGGAGAATTGATTAACTGACTGACAGCTGATTAACTGAATGACATAATAACGCACGGCCTAAACTAAAACAGTTAGAAACTCACAATTTTGCAGAGGGTTTCTTTTGTATCGTAAGGAGCAATAATAAAGCATTATTGATAATTTAACCCCTAAGGGGGTAAAACGGGGGTGCAAAGTTGGAAATTCAGTACAAAGGTTATTATTTGAAAGTCATGAAATGTGTGTAAAATATTTTTTCGAAAATCATTCCTTAAGGGGGATACAGTTCTACAATTTAACGCGGGTGAAGCCGCGGGGCACTGCTCGTTATTATATATGAAGATACGAATAACATAACAAACCGATGGGCCCGATGGCGCAGATGGTAGCGATCCTGACTTGTGCGCCAAAGAAGGTTAAACTTTAAGGCTTACGACCTTAAAGTTTAACCTCCACCCTTGACAAATATTTATATGATAATATGTGTGTTTGTTCTGTTTGGTTGTTAAATATACCTATTAAAGTATTATATTTGTGATTCCTCGCTCGTCTGATGTCCGTAACACAAGTGCTTTAAGCGACTTATCACGGAATCAGGTCAATGTATGAGGTCTTGTGAAAATTATTATTAGTTTACTCAAATTACAATATGATGTATCAACATTACCGCCCCCCTCGAATTTCGGAGACACGTTGAAAACGTTAAGGCTGCAGTGATTTCCCTCCCGGGGCTGCGTCGATTATTATAATGCACATTAAATTGTCACCGGGGGGTGGATTAGGGGCTGGGGTCGCTCCCATTCAATTTCGTATGGCCGTGACGTCACGGGGCACTTCTCTTCCAAGTGTACTCTATGGCGTTGTATATTATGGGGATATTTAAAGACGTGGCTTTCTTTTTCTGTAATATTTGTTTTATCGTGAATACCTATACCTTAAAAGCTTGACGGACTCTTTAGCACATATGGTAGTGATCCTATCTTATGCGCCAGGGTACTAAGTTCGATTCCTAATCAGGAAAAAAGTTTAAATGAAGATATTTATATTTTTTCTGAATCTGGGTGTTACAACGTATTGAAGTATTATATTTGTGATTCCCTTGTAGTCTGATATACGTAATACAAGTACTTTAAGCTACTTATCAGCTGATCAATGTAAAAGATATTGAATTGTAATACATATTTAGCACCCAGACACAGAAAAAATAAGAAATTCGTCATAAAATTCGAGCCAGACATTAGGATCACTTGTATGTTGCGCGAGCCTGCTGGTCTGATCAGATCGTATCGTATCGGACATCCTCGTGGGTGGATGTCCTACGCCTACGTCCTCCATCCCAGAACCTTGCGACTCTTACATAAGGTAGAACTGATACATAGGTCATCTACGTCAGTACCTCACTCTCGACTGTTTCTACCGCTAAATAGCAGTGTTCGAATAACTGCGTTCCGGTTTTGAAAGAAAACAGAGGCAGTGAAATTACTGGGTAATGTGACATAATATCTTAGCCACACAAGGTTGGCAACGCGCTGGTGGTATCTTTGTGACATTGTGAGAATCTATAGGCTGCGGTGACGCAAACTATCACGCGGACTGTATGCTTGTTTGTCAACCTGGTGAAGGTAATAAATAAAAACTTTTTTCATAATAAAAATATAACTCACTGGTTATTGATTGTCTGAAACAACACACGGGCGATTTTTATTTAAAAATCCCATTGGATAGATCTGGTTTTTTACTTTCCTTTATATAGTTTTATATAGGATAGATGCCAGAAAGCGACAGCGACTCCTGGAAATGAAAGGAGTTAATCAAGAATGAGATATAAAGGAAACACCTCATAGATAAACTTGCAAGTGGGAAGCTAGTTAAGGATTTTTTGGTACAATGTAGGTACTTGAAATTTTGGTCAGTTGTACAGTAAACTAAGTTTTGTCGCTTTTAATTTTTCTGGGAAACTCGGTTAACAAATTTCCATTTCCAATTTTCATAAAAGAAAAAAAGAAGACAGGTATTTTGTGTCGATAACAAAGAGTCTGTGTACCGATATTTAGCTTCATACCTTTAAAAATTGTGAAACGTCACATACACTCATTTGCAAAAAAACGGGCACCGAAGCAATGAACCATTTCAAATGTTACTATTGGTATGTTTGATAATTACAGGTAGTTTTGCTTTCACAATTTTGTAAATTAATAAGCAAATAATCGTTTTCGTCGGTATTATCATACAATTTTTATAAAATTTTTGGGTTTTAATGCTAAAGTTAGTAGTGTATGCTTGTGAAGTAAAAGTTGACAAATTTTATTTGTTTTTTCTTTAATAAAATAAAAGCAGATAAATGTTTAGTATCGAGTGTGACCCCCTCTAGCTGAAATCACAGCTTGAATTCGTCTGGGTATGCTAGCGAGGATATCCCGGATACTTGCTTGCGGAATATGTTCCCACTCCGCGGTAATCACATTCTTTAGCTCTCTGATGGTCTACGGAGCTGGTTTTACTGATTGCACGCGTCGTTTCAGAACGTCCCAGACATGCTCTATAGGATTGACGTCGGGACTTTGAGCTGGACAATCTAAACGACGAATGTCGACCTCTTGCACATACGCTTCTACATCGCCAGACCGGTGGGCGCGAGCGTCGTCTTCCATAAAAATTGAGACTTCGCCTAAAGCGGCCAATGCAGGTTGTGCATGAGGAATTAGAACTTACGTTATGTATCGATGTCCTGTCAGTGAGCCGTTTTCAATGAAGACTAACTCTGTACGATCCAACAAAGGTAATGTTCTACTCTGCCGGTACCTATTGGCCGATTTTTTCGTTTGTCACAAATTTTTATTTAGCTTTCTACCTTGAAAATTACGAAATGCTCCATCCTCACTTCTACCCTCTGTTTTAGGGAAGTGAAGTGACTATTTCACATAAAAAATCTTGTCAATTCGCCGCTCCGTTTTGCTGTGAAAGATGGACACACAAACAAACACACACATACAGTTTTCCATTTATAATATTAGCATGGACTAGCTAAGACTTCGGCTTTTCATGATATTTAGGTACGCGAATAGTGTAAGCTCGCCTGATAGTTTGCGTCCCCGCAGCTAGTGTTGCCAGGCGTCCGGATAAAGCCGGACATAGGCTTTTTGAATGAGTGTCCGAAATAACCGGTGTCCGGCATTTGGAAGGCGTTTTATGTGTGATTTATGTTCATACGGGCCCGATAGCGTGGATGGTGATGTAGTATGTAGTAGAAATAGTTGACCTTGTACGCCAAGTGTCGTAGGTACGATTCCCACCCAGGGCAAATATTTATATATTGATATTCGGGTTTGTTCTGTATCTGGGTGTTAAATTTGTAATAAAGTAGTGTATTTGTGATTCCTCTGTTGTCTAACACATGCATTTATCACGGAGCCAAAACAATGTATAAGATGTTTTGACAATTTATTATTATATATTTTACATATTTTATCTGTTTAACCTATGAATTCTGAAACCCTAAATCAACAATAATGTGAAGTGTCCAACTTTTTTAGCCAAATGCCCGGCTATCAGATTTGGCGGCTTGACACGACTTGGAGAAATTATGTCACATAAATGAGTTTATCTTTGTAAGAGATACCGTTCCTCTACCATCTCACTCGTGTTAATTTTTAGATGCTTACTTAAAAAGATTGAACGCGTTTGTTGCATGGCAACCGATACCTTGTACAAAAATTAAAAAAAGAAACTAAATAAACCGCTTTATAATGCAGTGTTACTATGAACAGTGAACGCGTATTTGTGAAAAACCACCGCCCACAACTCTGAAAAGGTTGTTGAATGGAAAATTATCTACGAGCTTAATATTCAATGGAAAAGGAGAGATTAATTCTCGAAAAGGAAACTCTACAAATCAACCCACGTTCTTTAAGGTCATGGGTGCAGAGTAGAAAGTCCACGAATAACGCTGGCATTTCATCACATCAGCCATAGAAAGTCGTAGGCCTCCTCAAGATAGGGGGACTCTTGCCCATAATTGCCGTGATGGGCTGGCGTGGTGGCAATCGCGGAGCGTAATTTCGCGACGAGAATACTTTATTCAAGTAGGCCCATTACAAGAGCTTTGAAATCGTCAATAAAATAATAAATCAAAATATATATAATGTAGTATGTAGATAATACAGACGACCCTGATGACCCTAGGGATCATAAAAGTCATCTAACTTGTAGATAATTTCATTAAGCCCAACTTTAACTAGTCTGCCGGCACCAAACGAGTCTTAAACTAAGCCTTCTTTGAGTCTTTAACTAAGCAGGTTTATTACGCGACCCACCGGAAAGGAACCTGCAAGAATAACTGGTAGAAATAAAGGTTCCAACAACACCACCTATGTAGTATTTGGCGCTAACAAACCTTTGTCTTAAAGCTAGTGGTTAAAGCATTTTTTAATCACAAACAGTTTTATCGTTGACATGATATATATGTATGTGTTTATATGTATGTATGTTTGTTTGTTGTACTAAATGCACCTCAAACTTCCACCAGCAATAAGCCCGCCTCTTGTACCTATTACTATTCCATGTTTTTGTGATGTTCTTGTGTTGTTTTCATTGGCGTACAATAAAGAGTATATCATTATTATAATATTTATCGCAATAGTAAGTTTGAAGAAAAGCTTATTTTAAACATATTTTTGAATTTATTCATAGGCAATAATAATAATCTCCGGAACCGCTAATCCGATTTAAATTATTTTTATGTGATGGACAGTCCATTTATTAAAAAGGCTATATATATATAGCCTATTTAATTTAATTTGGATCTGTTTTAAAATAAATAAATAAATCCTGAAAGTCCGTATACACCCTAAAGTTACTATTCCATACATACATACATCACGACTGTGTCGACGATGGTCTCCACTTGCTATGATCTTAGCAATCCGCTCTCGCTTCCCTTACTCGCATTAATCCATTCATACATGCTCGTATATTCTTGGTACTTATGACCAGCCCTTCCTTAATACCTCTTCTACCTGGTTAAGATATATTCGATCGTCCTATACCAAACCTTCCATTTACTTCCGCTTCTCTAATCTTAACATTCTTTTCTCTATTATTGCTACAACATCATCGTTTACACCACATCGATCTCTTATTACACTATTCTTTAATTTATCTCTCAAACTCACACCATACATACTTCGAAGTGCTCTCATTTCAACAGCATTTGTTCAACTCGCATGCTTCTTCTGCCATAGTCAAGTTACTTCTCCACGCGGACGAATCCGCGGGCACTGTTATGTCAGACAATATTAATGACAGATGTTGATCCCAATTACCATAATGCAAGTAACTACTGCATTGACATCTGGTTGATCCTGTCTATTGCTAAAAGGGCCGCGGGTCCGATCGTACCCTTGACAAAATTAGATAATGAAGTTTTGTTTGTTCTGTGTCTGTGTGTTATATTTAGCCTAAGTTACACCGCTAGTAAAAAGTTCCGTTAAAATGGGTCCAGCAGTCTCAAAGATTAGCCGTTAGTAGTAGACTGTTTTTATTTATTTTATTTAACCATAATACTTTATACATATGCATTTATTTCAAAGCTGTTGAATTGCTTGATGAATGAAATGTGACGCTTACTATCACGCAAACTAGGTCAAGCGTACAGCTTGACCTAGTTAAAAAAAATAAAGGACTTACAAGTATAATACTTAAATATATACACTTATATAACACCCAGACACAGAACAAATACAAATATTCATCATATAAAAAAATCATGGGTGGGAATCGATACCATGACCTTTGGATAAGATAGAATCAACCGAAAGTGCCATCAAGCCCGTCATTTAAAAATAAAATTTATTTAAAAATAATTATATTTAAAGACATTTTTTTTTGAAATTAACATGGTTACCTACCAACATACAAAGTTATTCCCACTATCCTAATAATATCTATTATTTAGAAAAATATCCTACTATCGTAATAATATCTATTATTTAGACAATTTTAGCAAGCAAACAAAGCCGTGGCACGAAGCTACTTGCCCAAAAGCGTATTACACACCGCAACTATATAACTCGTGGTAGGTACCGCTCGTAGCTCGTAGCGGGCGGAGCTACGACGCTACGGGGAGTGTGGCTGCTACGAAATATAAGTCCCTGGTTATCTGGAGTTTTTATACCTAATTCACTAAGGCCTATTCTCTACACTTTCGCTTTTTATAGACGTCTCATCTATTATAACGCCTGTTCTAGTCTCTATTTCTGGTGAGGTAACAGCAGGGTAGAATAGTACCTTCTTGTATACCGGAACGAATAGATCGCTGTATTTCCATCTTGAATACAACAAGATGAGGGTGGGAAGCAACCCTTGATCACCTTTGCCACGCTAGGCAAGTGCGACAAATATGGGCGAAAATCAGTCAAATTAAAATAAAAGATATCGGAAATCGGTTCATGCCCCAATCTATCTTTTTATACCTTGCACTGTGTTTTAGAATATAAGTTAATAATACAAAGTAACAAAAAAACTTCCAACGAAATCATATTTTTATTTTGAACTCCAAACGATCAAATAATTAATTATAACAATATGTCTTCTTAATTTTGTAAACTCTATAACAATAACAGCAATCACTGCGGCAAAAAAAAAAGAAAGAAAGTAGATCGACAGGTGCATTTATAAAAATCCTTTGTCAGAATTCGTTAGAAATATTAGTTTCTGAACTCTAAAAATTAATTTGTCTATGATGAGATAAAAATTTGCTTTATGACAGATTTTATGATTTAATCTCTACTTATTTTTTTTCTTTAAATTAAAAGGAATTTTTCAATTTGTATAAAAGCGCATTTTCTCCACTGACAGTAATATGGATAAATACGATATAACCCGCAATGCATCACCAGTTTCACGGACTATACCGGTCCCCTATTACCGGTTAATAGATTTGGGGATTATAATTATTACAAGCAACCTTTTAAGAGATTAAAGTATTTCCCTTGCAAACGGGGAAATCTCACCCCCCAAACACGGCCCTCCCTCTCTCTACACCTCCAGTGCAAGCCAAGCCGCGGTGCGGCTCGCGCGTATCGCGCACGTCACGATCGCTCGGCATTCGCAAACAAAGTAATTTGCTTAAAACCTCTTTACTACCACATTACAAAAATAACCCCGTTCTGTTCTCTAAAAAAAAAGTTCTCGATTTTTTTATTGCCCGTCGATCGATCGCGGCCCAACAACTAAATCGGCGGCGTAACGGATTGATTTTTTTCTACCCCGATTTGGGGTTATGTGAACTTGTGGTTTTTGGTACGCCCGGTAGAACCAATTAACCCAGTGGTCTATTAATTTTTCGTGTGGTTGGTGTCAGCGAAAGTGAATCATCATTGTGTTGACATTTTAAAAGCAATAAACGACAAATCTTTTTTTTAGTTATTAAACAAGAATATATATAATTTTTTAAACTGCCAGTTATCAGTAATTAATTTAAAAGGGGGGTAATATATAAATAGTAAATAAAATTATATTTTTACTTTATAGAATATGATTTACACAGTCCTAATGCTGGTTACAAGATTTTGTAAAATGTATATGATCAAATCAGGTTAAATACTACATAAAATAGTATTAAATTTTTTAAATATTCATTTATTTTCTTTAAGAAAGCTAAGAAACATATTATTTATTTTCTTACAATATCGGAATCCAATGGTGACTTAAACATATAAAAATAAAGAAGCCGCATGAAGGTGCGATGATGTAATGTAACATAACACATATCAGCTATCGTGCAAATCGACCGAAATCTTGAAAAGCGCCAAAATGGCGGATGTTGAAGCGGGGTTCCTTAGTTCCTGATTATGCTACACTCAGTTTGGCTGAGTAATGCGGATGCTTTTGCTTCAAAAAGAATAATATTCTTTCTTTGAATTAATTTTCCATACCTCCAAATTGACTTTGTTTATGGGAACAATGTTATGTTTTAAATACAATTTGCTACAATAAAATAAAAAATACATACTTCTTGACGTATAGATGTGTAATGAAAATATGATAAAATAATAATAATTTTTTAATTTCAATTCATTTCTCAATTAATTTATTATAAAATGTTCAAATCAAATAATCCAACATTTGGATATGTGTCATAATTGTTTAGACTATTTTTTTTTACATTTTAAAACAGCTTTTAAGTAATTTCTTTTTTATACGTTCAACGCTTGAATTTCAATTTCCTCAATTTTAATCGTTAAAGGTAACCAATCCTTTTATCGAAACCCAATGGTTTGCGAAAGAAAATAAATAGAAGATCAAATTTGTGAATTGTACAGAAGAATAAGATTTGTGAATTCAACCTTGAATCGAGAGATATGCAGAAAATTGAAGGTAATTCGATATCTCTTGTTTGTTATTTCATTAATTAAAACACTCATTGTAAAATCACGAAGTAACTGAACCTTCTTGATTTCTTATGTCCAGTGAATAAGGTTGAATATGGTGCCGTATTCTTTTCGTTGAACTAATTAAGAAGCTGAAATTTGAAAATATAAACTAGTTGTTGCTAATTTAAATCAAAATATAAAATTAATATGAAGTTAATTTGATATTTAAAGTGGCTAAACTTTTTTAAATAAATATTTTGTATCACAAATACTAACGCGACTTCCACCCACGGTTTTTTACATTATAGTTTACACTAGCTATGCCCGCGACTTCGCCCGCTTGGAATAGTTTTTTGAGTACCATAACTCTTTACCTTAACTTATATAAACTTTGAATGTCATGTTTATTTATATCGAATGAATAGCGATACTTCCATACAACTTTTCATCCTCCTTTTCGACCCCTTACAACCCTTATTTCGAATTAAAAAATAGGCTATGTCCTTTCTCAGGGTCTAAAGATTCTTTGTGCATAATTTTATCCAAATCGGTTAAGAGGTTCAAGCGGGAAAGCGTAAAAGACACACAGATAGATAGACTTTCGCATTTATAATATTAGTAAGGAAGTAAGGATTACGTTTTCTTTTTAATTATAGCTAATATGTTATTCTGACGTTGATTGAATTAAAATCTATTCAGTAATTTTATCGTGACAGATCCATATATCCATGAAGTAAAAGTAAAATGAAACTAAAACGTACACAAACTTTGCTGTGAAATTTTGACTATTTGCCTTTTTTTAATACTACTAAGTCAACAAACAAGCCCGCGTGATAGTAAGCGTCACTATAACATATACCCGCTCATATCAACACTAGCGAGTTGCCATCATTGCGACTTAACCCGGAACGCAGCAATACGAACACTGCTGTTTGGCAGTAGAAATAGTTGAGAGTTCGGTACCACTGCGGGCGGCCTTTGTATGATGCCTACCTCTAGTATAGTCTGTTCTATTGTTTATTACATTATATAGCGATAAAATCATTATTTCTTAAATAGAACATCCGTAATTGAATTAGTCATTTATAACGGGATGTTACAAAAATTATCAGGAAAATAATCCAACAGTTTCCACTGACGTCGATTGATGCTAAGAATGCTCTTCTAAGAGTGATAGGTCGCTTTTTTGGGAGGGATCAAATTGCTGCCCTGACGTCATTCCAGCCTACGTTGTACGTAAGGAGTATCATCGCGTTTAAATTACTTTAAAACATATATTTGAATATTTTTCTCGGGTTATATAACTATTTTTTTTTCAAAATGGCGTACGATCCATTCAGTAGATTTTGAGCGCGAAAATTTGACACTATTTTAAAAGACGGTCATTGCAGTGAGCGCCATTTTTGAACCACGAACTATTATATAGAACTAAAAAGAAATTTAAGGACATGTTCTATGGTTTAGAATTTTTCTCTTTTTACAATATTGTACAATTTACTGTCGTAAGGAATTTACCAAATCCAGTGTGTGTTGGAGAACGTACTACATAACAAGTCTAAATGAAAACATAAATACAACACAATAAGTGAAACGCATTTTGGTTTTCTACAACAAAACTGTTTTAAATATGTATGTACTTTGTAATAATTGCGAATCTAATTATTATATAATTGGTGACACATTTAATAATAATCTTAAGTACTTGAACTCTATTTAAACTGAATAATTTCCGACAATTCCTCGTCTGGAAATTAAAAAGAAAAACAAAGTACTTTGCATTACCATTCATATATGAGATTTTTAAATATATAAGTATATACGTAATAGACATGGAGTAGCCAGACCACATTTATTTTGAAACATATTTAGACGTCAGCACATGAACGGGTGAAAAAAATTATCAATAGTTGTTAAAATACATATATAGTTCAAAATAAAATCATGCTAAGGTTAAGGCTGTTTGAAAGTAATTTGGTTATCTCTACATAGTATAAAATAAAGTCACTTTTCGCTATTTGTCCCTATGTATGCTTAGATCTTAAATACGAATCGAAAATAAAAACAATTTATTCGTTGTAACTTAATTATATGCCAAGCTATTTTTAATTATGTTTAAGCTGTTTAACACATATTGTTAAAATACCCTTATACTAAAAGCTGTTAAATAAATAAATACTTTTTTTTTGCCCACAGGTCCCTTACGCCAATTGAATTTCTGAACGTCGATATACCTCTATGGTTACTATAAATGTTTCCTTATCTTTTTTTTATTACTCTAAACTAGATTAATTGGCCAGCGACATCGACAGCTATAATTATTACATTACATTAGGATTCGTTCAATCTTTAACAACAAAAGCCGTGATATACTGACAGATAGGAATAGGACATCCCTCTGTACCAGGTGTTGTAACAGGCTAAGACTAAGGTACCAGAACCGACAGATGGCGTTGAATCCATCCGAGACAGTGTAGCTCAAACAGCAGCATCTCAACACGCTTGCCCAGCGCGGCAATTATGGGCACATTCCTCCTTTCTTAGGGAGGCCTATGACCAGCAGTAGATTTACAATGGCTGGTTACAGTAAGAAGAGACCATAGATGGAGAAGCATATTTATAATACTAAAAGGAATATAAAAGCATCAATAAAACCTTTCATTTGCGTGTAAAAATAAATGCGTAGACTTAGAAAGTCTAGACAGAGAATGAAGGCATTCCTAGACGCGTGGGAGTTGAGCGTACGTTGGCGTTTTACTCCAAAGTTGACGTTAGAGCCTAAATATCAAGGACTCCCGCCCACAAGGCTTTGACACTTTAAACAAATTTCTATGCATTGACACTCGACCTCTAAATGAAAAGTAGCCTATCTCCTTTTGTAGAGTTCAAACTATCCAAGTACGAAATTTAATCGAAAAAGGTTCACCGGTTAATCCTTGGAAGCGTAATAGACAGACACATTTTAGTATTTAGAAAATTAAATACAGAAGATAAGATCCCCACCATCTGCGTTATCCAGGGGAAGGCAAAGGAGAGGAAGGTCTTATTTAAATTGCGCTAATTATAAATTGGCATTTATTTTGTATATATTGACCTCCACAACATCAAGAATTTTGTTCGAAATGTGTCTTTCAAAGTTAAAGCATTTAATTACCTGGATTGCATACCTACGTAATTTTTAGAGGTCTACTCCATATTAACCTACTCACTAGTAGAACTTAACTGAAAATTTAGAGGTACCCTAGAATTCTCACATGACGTAGACCTCATACAAAGGTCTGCATTCGTACTTTACTCTCACTCATTTCTACCGCCAAAAGCAGCTTTTGTTTTGCTGTGTTCCGGTTTGAAGGTTGATAGAGGCAGTTAAATTATTGGGTAAAGTTACGTAATATCTTTAAGTAACAAGGTTGGCAACGCAGTGGTGTTATCCTCGTAATATTAAGTGGGTCTATAGGCTGCAGTGACGCTTACTATCACGCGACTGTATGCTTTTTTGTCGACCTGAAAGAAAAACTTGGAGCCCCAAACATTTTGTTGTTAATCGGTCAGTAATAAAATCTGTAGCTTTTAAAATATATCTTTGAATATTATAGTCATACTTCCTAAAAGTATCTTTAAAATATTTCTTGTTTTTTTTTCTCTATGAACTACCCTTCTTTTTCTTTACCCCTCGAATCTTAATGAGGCTCCGGGAGGAAGTTTTAATATTTTAATATTAGTTTTTCTTCGAGCAGCCTCAGAGGAGACGCCTTATATAATCCCCTTGGATCTAACTGCAAATTTCATCTTGTACTATGCTATAAAAATATAGAAATTAGGAGCTAGTTTTATGTATTTATATCGGCGTTATAAATTCATAAGTATATATACGCAACTTAGTTACTTAATAAGCTAGCAGTAGGGTACCGGCAAAACAAAATATTACCTCCCCGTGTAGCAAGTGTCGTAAGTCTGTCCAAAATTGTGTAGCTCAAATGCACAGAGCGGGGATGGGCAGCAGAATCACCATCGCGAAGCTACGCTCTGTGTCTATTGTCGCTACGCTTGCACAACGAGGCAAATTCCCCCTTTCATGGTGAGGCTTACGTCCAGCAGTGGACGTTATATGGCTGATACGATGATGATGACGAATTATAAATGCATTATGTAGTTAATTAAACTGGGATTACATATAAGCAAACTGGACAATTGCCAGGAGAAAACCGGCAGAGTAGAATAGTACCTCCCTCTGCACCAGCTATCGTAAGAGGCAACTAAGGTACCAGAACCGATATTGTAGTGTGTTCAAGTGTATGGGATAGGCAGCATCATCCTCGTCGCGAAAGCTGCGCCCCGCGGTTGTCAACACGCTTGCCCAGCGCGGCAATTATAAGCATAATTCCCCCTTTCTTGGAGAGGCCTATGTCCAGCAGTGAACTTCCACCGGCTGATATGATGATGATATCGATGTTCTACACTGCGTCTGCTGGTCCGTTGTCTTCATTCTCGAACTCTAAGCTCTTATCAGTTTTAGTTCTGAGTGTTACGCTCTGCCCACTGCCGTTTCAAATTGCTATGCCCTTGGATGTTTGTTCTTCTACTAATCTCATTTCGATCAAGCAAAGAGACTTCGAGCATTGAAACCTACGTATATCGTTTTCCATTAGGTAGACCTCATGCAAAGATCATCTGTATTGGTACCTAACTTTCACCAATATCTACCGCCAAATAATGTTCGCATTGCTGTGTACCGGTTTGAAGGTTGAGACAGGTAGTGCAATTAGTGGGTAATGTGACATAATATCTTCAAGGCACAAGGTTAGCAACGCATTGGTGATATATCTGTGATATTATGGAACTCCACTTGTTATGATCTTGGCATACCTTTCTCGCTTCCCTTACTCGCATTAGTACTTTCATACACGCTCGTTTATTCTCGGTACTTCTGACCTGGCCCTTCTTTAATACCTCTTCTACCTGATTAAGATGTGTTCGCCTCGGTCATCCTATACCACCTCACCCATTGACTTCTGCTCTTTATATTTGTGCAGTCATTTTACTTTCTTTCATTCTTTTTACATTTTAAAAACATCTTGTATGTATGTACATCATAGTCCAAATTTCATTTCAAATAATTTCTAACATAGTTTCACAAGTCTTTGAGCCTGATCAATAGTTTTGAAATATATACTTATAGCTAAAGTACTTGTAAGTCCTTGTAATATATAAATAGAAAACACCCTCTGTGCTAGGTGTTGTAAGAGGTGACTTAGGTACCGACAGATGGCGAAATAATTGTCCAACCAGTATCCTCGTCGCAAAGCTACGCTCTGCAATTGCCACCACGCCTGCCCAGCGTGATAATTATTGCTCAAATCCATTAAATTATTAAAAGCAATTTGACATGACAGATTACTCAATACAGCCTGTGTAAGCGCGGGACTTTAGGCCGCATTAGACAAAAATTCCTGAATCGTGTAAAAAATGTCCACCAGTACCTACTTGTCCCAGATTGACGTGCATGTGTGCGTCACTACCGAGCACTCGATGCAGACTAAACAGCGTTCTTGCACCTTGCTATCTTAGTTCTATTTTTGTCGGAGACTCCCCCCTAGACTTTGCAAAAGTGCAGGGGCGGGCGGGGGAGTCACTGTTTCAAAGTCTAGTCTCGCGGTGTCACCGATCATTTGGGGGACTTTTAGTTCGGGTGTTTTTTGTTCTATAAGTGCGTTATTCAGCACAATTTTCAAGAGAGCGTAGGGCGTCCACCCACACGATGGACGGTCGATTTGACTTGAACCGCCGGAACGCGCTGGATGCAGGCCGCATACAAGCGGTCCTTCTGGATATCACTTGGGGAGGCCTGTGTCCAGCAGTGGACGTCCTGCGGCTGGCATGGTCATGATGATGATGATGTTGATATCTATATAAAAAATGCTCGAGGATAGTACCTGGTTTGCGCAGGCTGTAGGATGCATACAAAACTTTGAATATGTATGTTGCTATACAAAAAGAAGCGAAATTTTAATGTCTGTGATAATAAATAATTAATTTATGTAACATCCTATACATGGACCCGACGCCGAGATAAGTCGCTGAAAGTGTTGTGGACATCAGACAGCAATTACAAATATAATTATCATCATCATCATACCAGCCATTGGAAGACCACTGCTGGACATAAGCTTCTCCAAAAAAGGAGACTTTTACCCATATTTGCCGCGCTGGGCAATCCTATCGCGACTATCGCCCTGTGCATTTAAGATGAACTGTTTCACCTTTTACGACACCTAATGCAGTGGGAGGTACTATCCTATACCGCCAGTACCTTACGGCACACACACACATAAATATAATACTTAAATACATACAAACACCCAGACACTGAACAAACACTAATATTATATGAATATTTGTCCTCGGTGGAGCGCAAACAAACGACCTCTAGCGCAAAAGATAGGATTACTACCATTTTCGAAATCAGGCCCTTTATTCGTAAGTTTATTGTTCAACCATGCGCGATTTAACTTAAAATATAGGTCGGCAAGTCTCCATGTTCGAAGCTTTGCCGTTAATATCCGAACAGGCGCTAGCTGCTTGCTTATTACCAAACTTCGGGTCGCATACTGCGTACGTTAATTTCCTAGATATGGCGTTTTGGCAAAGCTATGCATACCTATTCACGTCTGGCATATTTAGGAAATTAAGCAACTAAGTTTTAATAACACATATAAATTAGGTCGTGGGTTGTATCACCACCCAAATATTTATATGATGATATTTGTTCTGTGTCTGAGTGTTAACAAAATGTATTGAAGTAGTATATTTGTGATTCCTCGGTTATCTAATGTCCGTAATACGAGTGCTTTAAGCGACTTACTACGGAGTTAGGTCAATGTATGAGATGTTGTGGGAATAAAAAAAAACTTATTTATTTAGTGTCTGTAATTGTCAGGACCATTTTTATAAATACTTGTTTACGGGATCAGGAAGGTTGTGTAGACAAAATGTGACTGAACTGAAATGACTCAAAAGCGGGATTACGGGAACTCGGATTAGACAGCCGACAGATGGCGGTATATCCATCCGAGACAGTGTAGCTTAAATATACAGGGTGGGGATTGGCAGCCGCATCCTCGCCGTGAAAACTGCGCTCTGCAGTTGCGAACACGGTTACCCAGCACGGCAATTATGGGCAAAATTCCCCCTTTTTTGGGGGGGCCTATGTCCAGCAGTGGTATTCCAATGGCTGTAATATTGTTAATGAGGTGCCAATCCAGGTGACCCTTGTATCAGGTCTATCTCCAATAAGTTACGTTCTGCATAACAGCGGAATGTTTGCTTTTTGTTCATGTTCCATTTTACAGTAGTATAGACTTTTTTCCTATTGTCTATTACTTTATGAAAACATGGATTTCAGATGGCACAGTTCCGACTTGATCGCATGAATGACCACGATTGCATGTTCTGTTGGGTCAGGTAACTTGTTAAATGGCCGTGTGTTCGTATGTATCAATACAATAAATAAAATTTGAGTGCCTGTTTGTAACATTAAAATAACGGCTTTTTTATAAATGCGTATGAATATAATACGATACATATACCAACATTACATTAAAAATAATTGCCTGTCTGTGTAAATAACTTAAAGTAAAACGGCTGGACCGATTTTGATGGGACTTTCACTCACTGGCAGATAGCTGATATAATAGGTAGTAACTTAGCTATGTAACATCACACTACGACTTATAGAAGCGGAGTATCAATTAAAAATGTAGTTTATACCCCCTTCCATCCCTGTAGTATCCTTTTGCATAAGAATATGGCAATTAAATATAGTTTAAGTTATTTGCTAATAATATAACTTTTAATTAATGTAAAAGGGTTTTGGAATTATTCCAGTACTTTTTGAGTTTATTTGTTACAAACGTGCAAAAATACAAGTTCTGTTTACATATTTTCATTTTAGTTAAGGATTTCTATTTTTTATTTGTATCTAATATATATAGTCTATGTTACTTGGTAGAGTTGTATCTTTCTACTGTCAATTTTTTTAATCGGTCCAGTTATTTTTAAGTTTTTCGTTACATATATGTATTTTAGTATTATATTTGTAAATCATCTGTTGTCTGACGTCCGTAATACAAATGACTTACTTTGGAGTCAGGTCAATGTATATGTTGCGTGAATATTATTATTATTGTATTATCAAACATTATCATGACTATTTTATATGTATATATAAATACCTATAATATTAGCTTTTTGTATTCACGATTTTTTAATGTTTATTTTAATATATTTGTAAATGTATGTCCCAATCAAACATGCATACAATTTTTATTTATAACTTTGAGGCATAGGTTGCAAATTTTTATGAATAATATTTAATTGTATTTATTTTGTTGAAGTTTGGAAAATATTTTATAACATGTAAGGGTCAATTTTCTGTTCAAAATCTGGGTATTTTTATTTAATATGCGGTGTATGCACTTGACGGCTTAATTACTTTGCATAAAACAAAATCTTAATAGAAATAATAATATTGGACCAAGATCGATCGACGCACTGGCCTAAAATTTGTTCATCCCATAATATTTGTTAAACTAACATAATTATTTTTCTTTACAGCCCCGTGATAATAAGAACATCTATTTACAATAAATCATACTGTTCTTGCAACGACGACAATAATACTTAGATAATAAGCCAATGAGCAGCGAGATGTCTATGGATCAGTGAAAGCTTGCAACCTAACCGTAATGTGACGTAATATAGTGCTTGAGTGAAAGTGAGCCGAGCAATAGTGAACGAGGCCCGGCTGAACGCGCACGTCTCCGTTGCGCGCCAAAAAAAAAAACAAAAACAGCGCGAATTTAATCCGTGTTCGAAAAAAAGAATAAAAGTAAAACCGCAAAGCGCGAATCCAGAGCCGGGACGAAATTAAAAAGTGAATATTAAAAAGTGAAACAGTGTAAAAAGGTTGCCGCGCGAAATAACCTATAAAGTGTTGTGGGTTTTCGTCGGAGTTTCTCAGGGTTGAGGTTGTTATTATCGCGAAGGCGGCGTCCCGGCGTTCGTCCAATGGGTGTGCGGGCGACGCCCCCGCGCGGGCTCCCGGCGAGCCTCTGTCTGGTCGCACTGTTGGCGCTCAATGTCGGTGAGTCGATTTTGTGGTTCTTCCTCAGACGTGTGTACGTTCCATTTTACGTTTGCGTACAGACGGCTTCGCTTCGGCTTACGAGTTACAACCTTGTCGCGTTGGCCTCTTTGAATGACGGCTTGGGATTGTAGTGGGATTAAGGGACGGCTTAATGTGACAAGGTCGTAATGTAGCTTTAAGTCGGGACTTGTGATTTCTAAAAGTGTATTGTACTAGACAACCCTTAGTTTTTACTGTAGTATCCCGTAAATTAGTATTATTGAACACTAATAATTATTAATATACTGATATCTGAAGTACGATAGTAATAATAATAAAAGTACTATGTCTACAGCAAGCAGTCAGCTGTTTCATAGATATAAGCCTTTATTTTAAACTGGGAACTTTATGCTTCGCAACCCCTTTTTCCACATAGGGGATGATGTTCGAATAAATATTTTACACTTGCAATGAAGAACCTCCAAACTGAATTTTACTTGAATAACTTAATAAACGGCAAAATTTGTACGAACTTTCCAACCCCGTTTTACCCCTTAAATTGTAAAAAGCCCTTTCTTAGTACTCCCTTACGTTATAAAAGGAACCCCTGTGTAAAATTTCAAGTTTTAATGTTTTAGAATTCTCCTATTTATAGACTTGTAACATGTAGACTTCATACAAAAGGTCATCTTCATTGGTACCTCACTCTCACCTATTTATACCGCCAAATAGGAGTGTTCGCATTGCTGTTTTCCGGTCTGAAGGGTGAAGTGAAGCAGCGTATTTACAAGGTAATGTGTCATAATATCCTCAAGTTTGGCCACAAGGTTGGCAGCGCATTAGTAATATCCTTGTGATATCACGAGCGTGTAAAGGGTGCAGTGACGCTTACTATCACGCGGGCTGTATGCTTGTTTATCGACCTGGTCTAATAAAAAAATAAATAAACACCAAACCGGCCTAATTTACTTGGAATGGGATATTAGACAGGTCGGGTCGAATATATGACAAATATTTGTGTTTCTTCTGTGTTTGAGTGTCAAATATGTATTCATGTATTATATTTGTGATTCCTCTGTTGTCTGATGTTACTAACACAAGTGATTTATGCGACTTATCTCTATAATAAGATATTGTGGATTTATATGTATTTATTTCATTAAATTAATTTAAAAAAATGCTATATACAAAAATGTATTAACGCTGGTTCTCACGAACTCATTTGTCATTAAAATATTTAAATCTCTCCAGTATCCTTGATAAACATTATCAATCCAATACCAACAAATCTTTCGTATATATCTTTCCTTATATATTTATTTACATTATTTTATACGTCACTTCTATAGGCTTATACCCACGAGAAAACCAGCACTGAAGTGCTGCGTTGTATGTATATTTAGGTAGAGACCTATTTGACCTTTTTGTTACATATTCAACTGTATATCTTAGGAATAATATCACCGTGACATTTGTATTACAGTTCATCATCATTATACCCGCCATTGGAAGTCCACTGCAGGACATAGGCATCTTCAAGAAACGAGTTTTTTTACCCATAACTGCCGCACTAGGTAAGCGTGTTACCAATCGCAGAGCTTAACTTCGCGGAAGCTGCTGCCCATCCCCGCCCACCCCTACCCTATTCATTTGAGCTGCCATCTTTCGGTTCTGGCACAGAGGGAGTTGCTACTCTGCCGGTACCTCACGGCAAATTTTTACCATTGTTCACCATAAATACCTAACCAAAAAGGTTTACAACACGCCAGTGATGTCCTTGTGATATTACAAGCGTCTATAGGCTGTAGTGCCGCTTACTACACGCGGACTGTATGCTTGTTTGTCGAGCTGGACTCAAGTGTGCAGTGTAGATTATATCTCGTGTCATTTACAACATGGGTACCTTTGTGCCATCCGTACAACAAAGCATTGTCCCGCCATTACAACTGAATTACATAATGCTACAATGCTGTGTAGCAAGATATATATAGGAGTAAATAGAATCGTTCTCACAAATTATATCGTCCGACATGACCCAACAAGCAAGCCAGATTACAGTTGACGAAATATTTACAAAGGCCTTTATCATTTCATCATATCAATTATGGGCCAAATACCAGGTACCGTAAGAGGCGACTAAGGTATCAGAACCGACAGATGGTGGTTATCCACCCGGAATAGGGCACCATGCTGAATGCACAGGGCGGAGATGGGCAGCATCCCCGTCGCTCAAGCTGCGCCGTCCGATTACCAACATGCTTGCCAAGCGCGGCAATTACGGGCAAAGGGGCAAAGGGAGCCCTATTTCCAGCTATGGACTTCGAATCGCTGGCGTGATGAAATTAAATAAAACATGTCGTGTAAACATACCCTAGGTTACCGTGTAGTCAAGATTATATTTTATTATGAATATTAGTATGTGTGACTGTAATCTGTAAGTGTACCTACACTAAATAAATAAATTCACAAGGCTTATAAAAATATTTTCATTATATATATGTACATTGACCTAACTTCAAGATCAGTTTCTTAAAGCAATTGTGTTACGGACATCAGACAACAGGGGAATCACAAACTTATAATCCTTAAGTAAACATTAAACCCACATGTATTTTATTTAAATGGATCATCTACGATAGAGACATTTATCAAAACATAATCGTTTAAAACTAAATATTAAGTCTAAGTGTGCAATCATTTATAGACGAACACAGCAAGCACAAAACAAGAATTTTATTTATTTCTAAGTTAAAATCGCAGTTTAACATAAAAGAAAGCGGAAGCGGAAGACATTGAACACACATGAATATTCTTCATATTTATTGTCTTGCGTGCGGATCGAACCTCTAACCCTTGGCGCATAAGATAGGTACCCTATCGAATGTGCTATCGCCAGTCATAACCAGCGACGTCCTTCACCAGTGACGTCGGAGTAGTCTAGCAAAAAAGTACTTTTTTTCTAGATTACTCCGACATGCTATATTTATCCTAGCTACTAATATATAGTTTACATAACATAAAGGAAATCCTTCTATTGGGACTATATCGACGTTAAGAAAATCAATTGGCAACATATAGGTAAATATTATTTATTTATTTATTTCTGACTGAAAAGAAGATTCAATTTTAATAATATTTGTTAACAACAGTTAAACATAATTAAAAATAGCTTTTTATTTAATCAAAGTTATAACAAATTGTTTTAATTTTGTTTTTTGTTCTTCCTGTAAACCAGCATATTGTCGACAATTGAATTGATGACCGTCGATATGTGATGTCGGCTCAGTCCTGTAGATACCGTCATTCATATTAACAGCCACACCCTGCAGAACAAGTGAGTTTTGTAGGTCATTTGCAAGGATTACTACCTAGGTAACCTAGAACCAATTACGAACGTGAAGTTCTAGGTCATTGGTAGTGACTTATTTATGACATTATCATATATTGTCTGATATGGTATACATATGTTACTAAGTAATTAATATCTACATGTATATTCATCATCATACCAGCCTTCAGAAGTCCACTGCTGGACATAGGCCTCCCCAAGAAGGGGGAATTTTGGCTGTAATTGCCGCGCTTGGCAAGCGTGTTGGTAATCTCACAGCGCAGCTGTAGCGACGGGGATGCTGCTGCCCATCCCCGCCCTTTCATTAGTGCTGCACAGATGGATTTACCGCCATCTGTCGGTTCTGGTACCTTAGTCGCCTCTTACGGTACCTAGTACAGGGGACGTATTATTCTACTTTGCTGGTACCTCACGGCGTGTATATTATATGTTAATTATTTTATACAATCAGCCCGCCCTGGCTTCGTCCTAGCTTTATCTTGATGATATTGAAAATACGATTTGAGAATTACGTTGACAATTTTCTACAAGTGTTTGACAGTAAGTGTTTTTTCGTTCAAAAGAAGTGAGAAAAAAGAAACGAGAATCGCCGTTTATTAAAATATTTTTTTTAACTAAACCGTCACTATTTATCTTTACATTAAAACTTTTCGTGTGCCTTGAGGAAAATAAAAAAAAATTGCCGAACTGTTCCAGTCGTTCACGAGTTTTGCTCGTAGCAACATTAATTTTTATTTATATGTATATGAATTATTAAGATTTAAAAACAGCTTTCGTAAAAGATTTATCTATCTGTTATGATCATTTTTTCAGTCATTTTTTTTAAATTAAATAAATAAATTTATTCCCATATCTCATATATTGACCGGATTTTGAGATAAGTCGCTTAAAGCACTTGTGTTACGGATATTAGACAATAGAGGAATCTCAAATATATATACTTTAATACATATTTTTAACACTCAAATCCATAACAAACATAAATAGGTATTATCATATAAATATTTGTCCGGGGTAGGGATCGAACCTGTGACTTTTGACACATAGGACAGGATCCCTATCATCTGCACCATCAAGCCCGTATTGAGGGAATTTGATTTTAAATTCAACCTAGTTTTTCTACACGTAGTCGAGTGACTTATTATTTCAAAATGACCTTCAATACTACTAGTATCATAGTAATATTTCATATGTCTGTATGTATCACATGTACAGGGCGGGGATGGGCAGCAGTATCCCCGTCGCGTAAGCTGCGCTATGCGATTGCCAACACGCTTGCTCATAAATAATAATAATAATATAATAAATTCCCACAACATCTCATACATTGACCTGACTCCGTGGTAAGTCGCTTAAAGCACTTGTGTTACGAATGCCAGACAACAGAGGAATCACAAATATACTACTTAAATACATATATTTTACACCCATACACAGAGCAAACACAAATACATATCATCATATAAATATTTGCTCTGGGTGGGAATCGAACCTACGACCCCTGGTGCACAAGACAGGATCACTACCATCTGCGCCATCGGGCCCGTCAAGGGCACAATCCCGATTTCTTGGGAAAGCCTATGTCCAGCAGTGGACTTCCAATGACTGATATGATGAGCAAGTTTTGGCAATCGCAGAGCGCAGCATTGAAACTGTACTGTTCTAGATGGATACACCGCATTCTGTTGTTCTTAGTCGCTTCTCACGACACCTGGTACAGAGAGAGGTACTAATTACTCTGCCGGTACCTTGCGGCAATTTCTGTTATTCAGATAATATTCTAAATATCAATGTTATGATACTAATGCATCATGAGAAGATTTCTGTTAGTAATATCGTAGTTATTACGTTATAGCTTTAAATATATTTTATTTCAAGCCATATAAAATGCGTGCCCGTTCCTCGTTCGTTGGAAACTGGTTCGTGCATGCTTTCCAATGTGGTACCTACGGACGACAGTATTACGTAATGGTTATCGGCCTTGCTTGAATGTTCCAACCAGCAATAATGCACTGATATAAAAAGTTTTATCCATTAAAACCTCGCGTGTACCCGTGGCTTCAGAAGAATGATATGAAGAAGAGGCACACGGGCCCGATGCCACAGATGTTAGTGATCATATCATCACGTGATCATAGACAAAAGTGTTAGGATTAAAACGCGAAGATAAGACTTTCCAATCAATACACGTGGCAGCGTGTCAGCCAAGTTAAAAAAAAGAACTGGCGACACAGCAGCCGTGTGTATGTTTACACGAACCGTTTGGAGCCTCTTTTTTGCCTCTTTATAAATCAAAGTCTATTTAAGAGGAATACATGAAATTTGATGCAGTTATTAAAACTTTTTAGTATAACAACTGCCCCAAATTTCATAGATATAACGTCCAAAAGTCGTCATTTTTATGACTGACTGACCTATAGATCAAAATTCTAACCTACTTTCAGAAGACCTAGAACGTTGAAATTTGGCGTTCAACTTGGTTATTGTGTCTATAGAAAGGAAAAAATCAGAAATAAGAATTTATACGATTTGCATTTTTTTAAAACGATCGATTTTCATTAATAGCCTAGCGTTTCTGAAAATATAATAGCAACAACAACGTTTTCTTTCAATTGATTTCAAAAGACTTATCGCTTTGTTTATCCGATTATAATCTGATCAACCGTTTTACTGACTAATGTATAACTGTTGTTTTTTGTAATATATTATTTAGCTTAGTCGGTAAAATGCTTGCCTCCAATTTCCGGATGTGAGTAATCGAAATTTATGTACAGAAGTAATGATACACCCAAAAACATAAATGTGCATAAGAGAGTTCAAATGAGTGGATGTCGACTTTTCTGACAAAAGATTTGATATATAAATTGGTGCGAAGTCCTATAGATAATCTTGAAATTTATTTATAAGAACATTACACCAAGCTTATAACTTTGGATAAATTGAAGCATTACATTTGACTATTGTTTTTTTTATTTGAAATAATAAATTTACTCTTTTTTATTGTCATTTTTATTAAATCAACATTGTTAATTATATAATTACAAATTTATTAATCGTATATCTGTGTAAAAAATTGCATCTATTTTATCTAATTTTGTGCTTATCAAATTATGAAGCTGTGTTTTACACACAATGTATATTGATTTGAAATAAAAATAATTGAATCTAATTATCTTATGCGCCAAGGGTTGTGGGTTCTAATATTATACAAATATCATGATATTTGTGTTTGTTCACTGTCAGTTAAAAAAATATATATTAAATATCGACAACCTAGACCGGATCGACAACCAACCGTGACAGTAACTCACAGCAGCCGATAGACGCTAGAAATAACAAGGATATCACAAACGCGTTGCCAACCTTTTGACTCTAGGATATTGTGCCATATTACCCAGTAAGTTCACTGCCTCTCTCGCCCTTTAGACCGGTACACAGCATACCTCTCTCGCTTCCCTTACTCGTATTAGTCCTTTTATACACACTCGTTTGTTCTTGGTACTTCTGATCTGGCCTTTCTTTAATACCACTTCTACCTGGTTACGACATGTTCGCCTAGGTCGTCCTCTACCAACTTTTTCATTCACTTCCGCTCTATATGTTTGTGGAGTCATTCTACTTTCATTCGTTCTTTCTACATGTCCATATCGTCTGAACATTCCTTTCTCTATTGTGGTCACATCATCTTTTACACCACATCGATCTCTTCTCACACTATTCTTTAATTTATCTCTCAAACTCACATTATATATGCTTCGACGTGCTCTCATTTTTTAGCATTTATTCTACTCGCGTGCTTCTTCTGCTATACCCAGCTCTCATACTGATCATGAGGGAAGAGTATGACATCTATTTACACCTAAACATTGCCGTGAAGTACCGGCAGAGAAGAATAGTACCTCCCTCTGATACAGAGTAAGTATCGTAAGAGGCGACTAAGGTATCAGAACCGACAGATGGCGGTATATCCATCCGCAACAGCGTAGCTCAAATGCACAGAGCGGACATGGGCAGCAGCAACCCTGTTGCGAAAGCTGCGCTCTGCGATTGCTAACACGTTTGCCCAGCGCGACCATTATAGGCAAAATTCCCCCTTTCTTAGTGAAGGCTATGTCTAACAGTGGACTTAGCTGATATGATGATGAAGGGGAATTTCCTTTTATAGTGCTTACCTACGTTATAATCCCTGTGAAAAAATCATATGGTTTAGGCCCTGCGTTCATATGTCGGTTACTCAATCTGGCAGTCAGTCAGTCAGATTCTCCTTTTATATAAATAGATACATAATAAAGGTAATAAAGTATATAAAGAATACATTTTACTAAAAATATATCGTATTCATCTTTATCAGTGTACGCAATAAACTCAACTATTTTGGAAATATATAAACGGTTTTGTAAATATATTAATTTAGTAATCTTGTCAAGACAGAATGAACTGGAGGGCTTTCGCCCATAATTGCTGAGCAGTTTGCAATCGCAGAATCGTGATGGGAATGCTGCTATCAATACCCGCCTTGTTTCGTTTGAAATTAATTCTTGATTCTTTTTATTACATCAGGTCGACTAACAAGCATTCAGTCCGCGTGATAGTAAGCGTCATCGTAGCCTATACGTATTCTCATATTATCACAAGGATAATTACTAGCGCTTTACCAGCCTTGTGACTTGAAGATATTATGTCACACTACCCAGTAATTTCATTGCATCTCTCACCCTTCAGACCAGAACAAAGCAACGCGATTACTGCTATTTGGCAGTAGAAATAGATGAGAGAGGTACCAATGCAGATGAACGCCTTTGTGCGCTGTTTTGAGTGGATATACCGCCATCTGTCGGTTCCGGTAGCAGTCACACAACACCTGGTACAGCAGAAGTACTTTACTTTGTAATTTACTTATTAATGTGTGTAAAAACTATGCGTTTAATTAAAAACTGACTAGATAATCGGTAATGTTGTACGGTGCTGCGTTGTCATTCGGACCGTCTGTTCATAGGAAATGTTGGTCAATCAATTCGCGCGGCCCTCCCATTGTTTCGCGGTACAAAAGATGTTAATTAACTTCCGCACGCAGGTTTCGATGTTCCAAATACGGCCTATAAATGGAAGGTTGACAAAAGACTAGGACTTTCCTTTTTTGCGCTTCTTTTTAATTTTTTTTTACTTCATTTATGTTATGAAGTCAGCAAACAAGTATACCGTCCGCTTGATGATAAACGTGACCGCAGCCTATAGACGCTTGTGTCATCACAAAGATATCACTAGCGTGTCGCTAACTTCGTTACTGAAAAATGTCATTAACCCAGTAATTTCACTGCGTCTCTTACACTTCAAATCGGAACACAGCAATGAACACTGCTATTTGGCGGTAGAAATAGGTGAGAGAGGTACCAATGCAGCTGACCTTTATGAGAGGTCTACCTCTAGTAAATTCAATTTACAGTTATAGATCATGTTATTTTGGCTTTGATTAAGAATGCTATAAATGGTGGCTGCAAATTCATCCGTGTTTGCAAATAAATTAAATTCTACAAATATAATGAATGCGAATGAATTGATACTATTTTATGCCAAAACTACTTAATGGTTTATTGAAACTTTACAATATTATTAGTCATACTAGAGAATGACACAAAGGTTAAAATTTACAAAGATTTGTTTTAAATGTAACGTTGTTTTATCCCCACACACCTTCCAAGTTTGTACATGAGGTAGACCACATACAAAGGTTGTCTGCATTGGTACCTCACTCTCACCTAATCTACCGCTAAACAGCAGTGTTTGCATTGCTGTGTTTCGATTTGATGGGTGAGAAACGCAGTGAAGCTATTAGGTAATGTGACATATCGACGGTCATAAATTCAATTGTCATAAGGGATAATGTGCTGGTTACAGGAAGAACAAAATAGAAAATAAAAATAATTAATTCGATTGAACTATATTTTTTGAGAAGCAATTTTTAATTATAAAAATAATATAAGGCGTTTTGAACAAATATAATTGAAATTGAATCCTCTTTTACTTAAAAATATTAACTAAATTCGGAAATAAATAAATATAAAAATGTTTGCCAACGTGTCCCTTCGCTAATTGAATTTCTGACCGTCGATATGTGTGCCTAGTGGTATTACGAGAGTCTCAAAGCTCTAGTAACGCTTACTA